>BSBN01001047.1:5580000-6112613 GCA_027924645.1 Cunninghamia lanceolata
GGGCAAAAATGAGTTTTTCCCAAATTTTAAAGAACATTCATACAAGTAATTGGAATCCATTTATTTTAGCATCCAAATCCAATTGCATCCTAAGCAATCAAGCACCATATGGAACCACCTAGTGCGGGCACGGTGGGAAGCATGAATTAACAAGCATAATTTAGAAATTAAATGGAGGAATGCCTTAATCCTTCAATGCAATCTTACCCAACAAACCTTGGAGAGATCTTCTTGCTCTCCCACACACAATAAAATAGTCTTTCCAAAAAAACTCTTCTCCACATGTGTAGCAAATCACCAAGCAAGCAAATTCCACTTTCAAAACAAGAAAAACCAAGCAAGAAGGAGAGAGATATTTTCAACAAAGAGGAATAGTGAAACTAAAACCCTTTTCCTTTTCTTTTCATTCCCAAAATTCATAAAAATCCTCTTCTTTCATTTCCCACTCACAAGCTAATTCACAAGTGGTTATTTCATAATAGATATTTTCAAATTTGATATTTTCTCAAATAGATATTAACTTTGGGAGTATTATTAACATAACTAACATCATCAAATAAAATGTAATAAGACAATTCTTTTCCAAATGATTAATACATTTAATTTAACCAAATTGACCAACACATATAGCCCAAACAATCTTTTAAACTTAATGCATTTTTTGAATATCCATATATTAAAAATACATAAGGCCAAAACCACAAAGGCAATAGATAGATTATTTGCAAATATTCCAAAACAAGCATTGCAAAAACTAATAAAATACAAATGAAAATGAAATGCTAAAATAAATACACGTAAAGAGAACACACACTTCATGAGTTCATTTACAACACATGGATCTAGAATTGACATTGATTCAAATAATGGTTTCACAGGTATATACAAGATATGTCTCACAACTTAAATCGAGTGAGATGGGGAGATTAACATAACATATTTTCCCAAATTGAGCTATCTCCAAGTAACCACTATTGGGGTAAAACCTATGCCTACATACTCATCAAAACATCAAAAATATCTACTCCATACAAGATAGCCAAAGCACAACATAAACATCCAATGTGATATAATAGAAATGAAACAATACAATAAACTGCAACTCAAAATCATCCTAAAGCCATATAATTCAAAAACACAATTACAAAAATCGATAATCATAACAAACATGATGTTGAATTGGATAACATAATCAGATCACATATAACAAATATAGTGAAAATAGTAAAGCTAAAACACTAAAATAGTCCAAAGATATAAAGTCACAACATATGCACCCCATAATACATAGTCGAACACCAAATGCCAATATAAAACATCATTGAGAAAGTACATCAATGGTAGTCCCAAAACATCACCAATAAAGTAGACAACAATCATACAAGGCACATATGCTTGAGGCATTACATCCTCCCCCCTATTACTAGGTTTGCTCTTGGAAGCATTCAAAAAGGTGAGGATAAAGAGCCCTCGATTGTGTAGCATCATCTAAAGTAGCTGATGAATCGTCTAGATGGTCCCACTTAACCCTTATCGAATCCAAGTCTCAACCTCGAAGGTTTAGCCTTCAATGTTGCAATATATTAACTCTATCACCAATAGATTAAGTAGCAATCCTCTTTTAGTGGTTGATCATGCTTTAAAATAAATACATCCTCCATTCCTTGAAAATTATTATTATTTATGTCCTACTAGATTACATAAGCTCATTAATACCTACCTGTGCTAAATATCTTGAGAGCATATACTTATTTTATATCTTTAGAGAGTTATGCATATTTTGGGTTGTCACATGTTACACATCAAGTATTGATTTGTAAATGGTTTTACATTTAAGGATATTAAATTGGTTTTATATCTTTAGTTGCATTGTAACCTGGTATTAATTTGTTGTTTAGAGATTTATGGTCCAAAAGACTAGTCAGCCAGTATAAGAGGGATTTAGTGACAATCTTTGGGATATCCTTATGCATAGCCCGTGGCTAAGCCATGCGATCATATTTTTTCATTTCTCTATAATTGTCCTTTAAAGATCTCTATGAATACCCTCCTTGGTCTAACATAACTAAAAGTGTAGATGAGTTTCTCATTCTTATCAATTGACCCAATTTACTTGTAGTTTGGTCATGAGTCCCACATAGTCTATTTAAATTGACTATGTTCCCCAAGTTTAGATTTAGAAGCATTTCCTCTAGAACAGTAGGGTACAATTTGGACACATGGCTTGAGATGTAGAGTTGGTATGGTTAGGTAGAGGTATAGGAATGGATGGTATATCTATGGATGTGGTAGGAGAAGGTTAAACAATATGAGGGATATATGATTTTTTTGGAAAATAAGTGCATGAGTTTTTTATCATCAACGTTTCATATTACACCATGATTTGTCATAAGGACAAGGGATTTGAGAGGAATGAGCATGGGCATTAGAAACTAGATGGATGAAGGTAGGTGTGGACGATGGTTAGGGAGGAGAGGGTTTGAAGCTCATATGTTAACTATGGGAAGGTGAATGATATATATGACCTAAGGTTTGGGAATGGGGTGGGGAGCTCATAGGGAAACTATGGATAGGTGAATGGTGGATAGAGGCTAGGGGTTGGGAGGTCAAAGGTAAACTACGGGTAGGTGAATGGTGGATAACACCTAGGGAAGGGGGTTGGAAAACATGGCCCACCATATAAGCAATTTGTGTATCTTCAATGATTTGGCCCATGGCTTGAATTGTGCATGTGCCATGTTGTTTAGTGAGAAGTACCTTAGAAAGAGCTTTAATAGAAAATGAAGTGGACATATCATCATTTTTAGTAGCAAATTAATTACATAATGATTTCAATCTATCACCATCTCATGTTTCTTTTGATTTTCAAAACTTTGTGAAGGCATCATGATAATTAATAATATCCTCCTTCCTCACCAGAATGTAACATGTGATCATAATAAGATGTATAAGGAAGATGGTTACTCATGGTGGTAAGATTAGGGTTTAACATAACACTTCGTCAAAGGGGACCTAAGGGTCCTAAGATCTTTTTAAGCATGCAAGTCTAAACATAATGGCTTAACTAATACAGGGATAATACACACTACATGCCAAAATAAAAACAAAAATATCAAGATTTTTTCTCTAAATGATAGGCGTAGAAGTTATGGGTTCACCAAAATAAAAGGAAATAAAATGCTTCCTACACTTAAAGAGATAGGTCTATTCCCATTTAAATTATACCTAGATTTAATGACTTAAAACTAAAATAAAGGACTAAGATCTAAGTAATTGAGATAGGGAAATGAAATAACTAAGAAGGGATAAATAACTTAGCTATAATTTGGCATGATGTCAACTTTGATCTATTTTAATAAACGATACAATGTGACAAAAGATTGAAAACAAAGATATGGTACACGATAGAGATCAAGAGATCGATAGTATTGAGATATTATGAGACCATTATTTCCTAGGATAGAATTGAGGCCATGACTTGGTCTTGGGACTAGGTCACCCACATGACCTAGTCTAAATAATGTGGTTTTGTCATCTATTGCTTTTAATGTATATGATTTATTCGTCTATGCTATTACCTACACCTTAAACATGGTTCTGCCAAGAAGCAAGTTTAGGGTTTGTTATAGGCAAAGCAAAGATTTTTGACTTCCTTGATAGCAATCAAGCCTAGTGGTAGTGCACAAGGATTGAAAACATGCCAAGTAGAGATGTAAATATTGATTCAAATGAGATTGATATTGGGGTTGGTTTAAATGTGACATAAATGCTCTGAATGTGGATGTAATATGCTCTTAGTCTAGATTCTTTTAAGTGACCTAGGTTATGTCCATCAATACAAGTCCTAGACACACAAATTGAGACTTTTGGTGCACGGGTCAATGAGATAACAATCATAATGGGAAGCTGGAGTTTTAAAGTTCAAATTGGCAAGACTTGGCAATGATATAATACTATCTAAGGGACATGATTGTGGGTACAATCTAGTCCATGAAGGTAGAATCCCCATTGATTTTAACCCTTACTGACTAATGCAATGGATAAAGCAAATTTTAGTGATAGGTTTAGGTTTAGGGTTGGTTAATGTTCCAAAAGAGCCAAGTTGAGTGCTAAGACCATGGATTTAAGAAATCCACACAAAGTGGTGTAAAATGAAGGGGTAAAAGTGTAAGGTATGCATTTTTATCCCTTATAGACACCTCTCATTTCTTAGTATTTAGTTGAAGAAAATTGATTATTTATAGACTAATTACAATGAGATGTTTGTTCTTTTATGAAAAAATGGTTATTATTAATAAAAATATTCTCATGATGGGAACCTTTTAACATTGATTCATACCCTTTAAATATACTATTTAGCTCTCGTCATTGTCATTAATTTAAGTTGCTCCTTAGCCCTTGAGGTCACTAATGTAATTGCATTGAATGTTCACATGGATTATGAATGATTATAACTTTACTACCTTTGAATATGCCATTTAAGTCTCTTCATCATCATCAAATTGAGCCTTTAATCTTTTGGGTCCCTCCATTACAAATGTAGTGAATGATCACATGAACTTAATGCTTTACACCTTTTGAATATATTATCTAAATTTCTTCATTAGCATCAATTTGACCTCTCATTTTAACCCTTTGATCCCCTTAATATACGAAACACTCTTAATGATCTCATTTTGACCCTTCAAACCCCTTAATATAACCAATGCTCATAATGATCGTGTAATCTCTTAGAGATCAATATTTACCTCCTTTGAACATACCATTTAAATATCTTCATGATCACATAAACTCTAATATTATGATCTCATTTTAACCGTTTAATCCCATTAATATAGCCAATGCTCTTAATGATCATGTAATCTCTTAAAGATCACTATTTACCTCCTTTGAATATACCATTTAAATCTCTTCATGATCACAGAAACTCTATAAGATCAATATTTTACCTCTTTTGAATATACCATTTAAATCTCTATAATAGTCATATTTCATGTTAGTCTCTTTATACCACCACCCTTCATTGATTATCTACTTGGGCCATCAATTACAACCCCTCCTTTAGCCATCCGGGCCCTTCATTTCTATTTATCTACTTGGGCCATCAATTACCCCTCCTTTAACTCTTTGGGCCCTTTATTTTTATTTTTCTACTTAGATCATTGCTAAGAACCTCTCCTTTAATTCTTTGGGCCCTTTTATTTAAATAACACATTGAATAAACATATAATTATAAACCATTCTAAATTTTCCATAATTCAAAAATAAAAAAGATTCAACTACAATAATGAATTTGATTAGAAAACTTATTAAAATAATAATAAAATTCTACTATAAACTCAATTCAAATCGATTTCAAATTTATCTATAATAATAAATAAAACATTAAAAAACAATAAGTGAAACATTAAAAATAAAAAAATAAAACTTGACCATTACATTTGACTATGAGTGAATATAATTTTGTCATGGGCCCCAAACCAAAAGACGAAAGCATGGAATAATAATAAGCTAAACTAGCAAACATGACACATGGCCTATGATGAACGATACCTTGCCATTTCCTCTAATCAAGAGAGTAGGTTGACCAGCCGGAGGTTGGCAGGTGGCCAACCAATCCATACAAAATATGTTGTCATCCATGTCGACATTGGATTCCAATATCACAATTGAAAAGCATCATTCCAAGAAACAACCCCCGTTAAATATTTTGCACTTTAACCGTGAATATCATGGGAATGGTCTTCCTCCCACCTCACACGTTCAACATATTCTTGTGTCGTGTAATACTTGTCCCTTTCACAACTAAGCCCCACTAAATGGTGAAAGACAAAATCAACTACTTACTAATGTTTTATTGACTTGTATTTCATGAGTAGTATTTCACACAAATTTATTTTAGTGCGTGATATATTCATATGATGTTTATATGAGAAATTTCACAGAAAGTTATTCATTACAATACTATACGTCTGGATGGGGCTTGGCTCTATTAGCTAAAAATATCAGGCAAGAATGACCTCACAAGAAGGTCACGAGGCCCTGTCCCCCTCCTCCCCTTGGTACGGAGGGCCTCACGCCTTAAAATATGATAAACTTCAAAAGTTATTCATCCTCAATACTCTTCGTTTAACCATAAAATTTCCCCAAAATCAAACTCCTTTAATTTACAACGTTATTTACTTACTTTATTTTTAAATTAAAAAAATTATATTCTAATAATATTAAAAAAAAAATACAAAAGTAACTATAATTTTTTTCTAAATAATTATAATTTATTTATTTTTACGCATACAACATTTTGGAGTACTGTACGTGATACATCAATACCTTACGCTTTTTTGTGAGTGGGACTTGTCAACATAATGTAGAGAGCCTATCAACATGGTTTATAAGATTCATACATTAATATCTTAACATATTAAATATTTAGTGTAAGAAAATGAATATTATAATTTAATAATTAATTAGATATATGGCATAGTTAATTGGTTTAGATATTTAAATATATATTAATATAATTCATAATCAATATATAAATTATTTTTTTTTGGATAGTTATTAATTGTTTATTATATTAAATAATTTTTAATTAAATAAAATATTATTTATAAAATAATATATAAATATTATGTTTAGATTATTATTATTTTTTAATTTGAATTATTAATTTTAAAACAGAATTGAATATAAAAATATTATTTAAATATTTAATTATTTAATTATTAAATATTAATATGATCTCTAAATGATTATCAAATTTAAGTTAAGGGTTTTTAAATACATTCACACAATTACAATTTACTTCTTATTGTCATTTAGTTACATTTTTGATGTAAAAAAATCATAATTAAATTCATTTCTTTATCTCTTCAAATTTAAATTCTCCTTATAAAGTGTTTTTAAGATCAATATATTTTTTGAATGTACCCAAGAAATTTGCACTTAATCTATCTATCTCATCAAATTTATTTAAAACTTACAACTACCTCATCAAAATATAAAAATTAGAATTGTTCTCCATAATCAAAATAATTTGTCACTTAAACTTATTATAATTTACAATTTTTTGACTGTTCTCCACAACAACTCAGAATAATTTATCACTCATGAGTTCTTGTGAAACATTGCTCATTAAATAGAAGATCAATGATGAGTGACTTCTTGGAAAGTCTTGATGCTTCACCTTGTGAACATTAGCTAAATGCAATGTGTACTAAGTGGACCATTCATACTTGTGAGACATGAATTCTTGTAAAACACTTCTCGTATTTTTATGAAAAATATGCAAATATGCTTCACCTTGTAAATATTACCTAAATGCAATGAGTACTAAGTGTACGTAATGCAATGAGTACTAAATGGACCATTAATACTTGTGAGAGATGAATTCTTGTAAAACACTTCTCATATTTTTATAAAAAAATAACTCAAAAAATTAAAAGTAAAATCAAATTGTGATAAAACATCACACAATTTAATTCACTTGTAAAAACCACTACCTACTTAATAATAATAATTTACAACTCTCGCCATTAAATATTACCTATTTAATTTGTTTTTAATCTAAGTAGATCTTACCCTTTTAAGAGATTTTGACTATAATATTATTAGAATTTCCTTCCACCTGCAATTAGGGAAAGATTCCCTTTGAAGGCAAGAAGGCATAATCAAGTAATTAACACTCCAACACGTAAACAGATAATCTCATGTCTAAGAGGAAGGCCGAGTCAAAAACAGAAAACGAAGTCAATTCTACATAAGTCACCAAATCTAACGAACCCCACGACGATCGGGAAAAAAAAAAGGGAAATCAGAAAGCAAAATCTACTCATCTGAAACCCTTTACAGATACAGCAGAGAAAAAAACTGCGCCTTTTCTCTCTTTTGAGCTGGTGAGGTTCAGGGTTCGAACCTCATGGCAGACCTGCCTGACGACCTAGCAAATTCAGTAACCTGGGATTGGGAAAACATTCTATACTTCCCCGACGTCTCTCCAACCATCTTACCGTGGCACTCCGAGGAGCCTTCAGCTAATTTCAACGAAGAACTGTTGGCCCCCCTCGAAACCCTAGAAATCCTAGAAGCGCAAAATTCATTCGATGAGAATCGATCGCACGACGTTGCCGAGGAGGAGACGGCCAGCAGGATCCGGAAAAGAGATCCGCGCCTCACCTGTGAGAATTTTTTGGCCGGGAGAGTGCCGTGCGCGTGTCCGGAAATGGAGGAAAATGAAGAAGAGGAAAATGACGGAAGCCGCAAACGCGCAAAGGTCGGTGTCGTACGTTGCCAGGTGCCGAGCTGCGAAGCTGACATTAGTCATTTGAAGGGATACCACCGGCGGCACCGCGTTTGCCTGAGCTGCGTTAATGCAGCCACCGTTCTGCTCGACGACGTGCCTCAGCGTTACTGCCAGCAGTGCGGCAAGTGAGTGCATTTCTTTTAGGTATTTTAGGCATCCAGCCTTGCAATTGCAATTCTGTGTTGATATGCTTTTGCGTTAATTAATTTTAAGAATTTTAGGTTCTCACGACGTGAAATTTGATCTAATAAAAAGAATTTAGCCTTTTACTACTTACAAGCTACTGTTGATATACTTCTGTGTAATCTAATATAAGGATTCAGGCTTCTACTACTAGCAAGTGAGTGCATTTGTTTGAGGTATTTTAGGCATCCGGCCTTGCAATTTTGTGTTGATATGATTTTGCGTTATTTAATTTTAAGAAATTTAGGTTCTCACGATGTGCAATTTGATCTAATAAAAATAATTTATAAGTTACTGTTGATATGTTTCTGTGCAATCTAATATAAGGATTTAGGCTTTTACTACTAGCAAGTTACTTTTTATATGCTTCTGTGCATTTTAAGCTTTCACGACTTCCAATCCTGCGTTGATATGTTTCTGTGCTATTCAATTTTAAGAATTTTAGGTTCTCACGACGTGCAATTTGATCTAATTAAAAGAATTTACAAGCTACTGTTGATATGTTTCTGTGCAATCTAATATAAGGATTTAGGCTTTAACTACTAGCAAGTTACTTTTTATATGCTTCTGTGCATTTTAAGCGTTCACTACTTACAATCCTGCGTTGATATGCTTCTGTGCAATTTAATTTAAGAATTTTAGTTTCTCACGACGTGCAATTTGATCTAATAAAAATAATTTAGCCTTTTACTACTTACAAGGTACTGTTGATATGCTTCTGTGTAATCTAATATAAGGATTTAGGCTTTTACTACTAGCAAGTTACTTTTTATATGCTTCTGTGCATTTTAAGCTTTCACGACTTCCAATCCTGCGTTGATATGCTTCTGTGCAATTTAATTTAAGAATTTTAGGTTCTCATGAGGGGTAATTTTGTGTTGATACGTTGAAATTGAGAATTCTACGCATTAACAACAGTGCAGTTTTGTGTTGATATGCTTCTGGACAATTTAGTGTTGATATCATGACAGGCAATTTTAGGTCGATATGCTTAATTTAAGAATTTTACGCAATACCAACGGTGCAGTTGTCTGTTGATATGCTTCTGTACAATTTTGTGTATATATGATTCAGTTAAATTTAAGTATTACTATTTTTGGCTTTCACATCGAGCAATTTTGTGTTGATATCATGATGGGCATTTTTGTGTCAAAATGCTTTATTTAAGGATTTTATGTTTTAATAACAGTGTGATTTTGCATCGATACGCTTCTGTACATACTCTGTGTTGATATGACCATTTGCAATTTAATTTAAGCCTTGATATACTTATATGAAACTTAAATTAAATATTTGAGGCTTTCAGGACAAGCAATCTTATGTTGATATGCTTCTGTGCAATACAATTTAAGTATACAATACTTTCACGAGATGCAGTTTTGTGTTAAATCATTCTGTAGGATAGGGAGTTAAATCAATGTGTAGGATAGTGAATAAGTATTTCAGGCTTTGATGCTGTGCAATTTTATGTTAGGATTTCACTATGTACAATTTTGTTTTAGGCTTTTGCGAATGCAACTTTGTTTAAGGCATTCAGTATGTGTGATTTTGATTTAGGCTTTCAGAACTGCATTTTTATTTTAGATTTTCTCAACTGCAATTTTGACCTAAGATTTTGCATTTGCAATTTTGTTTTAAGATTTTGTGACTGCAAATTTGATTTAAATCTTTGTGTAGGATAGTGAAAAAGCATTTCAGGCTTTCACAGGAAACATTGTTTCCATTTAATTATTTGAGGATTTCATGGCGTGAAATTTCATTTCATATGTTTTTTTTGCATATTAATTTAAGTACTTAAAGCTTTCATGCCATGCAATTTTGTGTTAATATGCTTCTATGCAATTTAACTTAATTATATAAAGATTTCATGTTGTGCTCTGTTACCGGGGCCTGCTGGAATCAGTTCCGTCACTGTACAGGACAGGATTGGGAGCTGGTGTGTGTTTGGGACGTCTAGGGCATGGCCTCGCCATCCTAGATACCCTTTTGGGGTACCCACAAAGTACCTGGGAAGGTAGGGCCATGCCCAGCAGTTCCTGGGAGAACCCATGGCCACCCAAAGGAAAAATGTGCCAAACTTGTAAAAGATGAACTTTTGAAATTAAAAAAAAAGCATTTTACGTGTCATAAAGTAACCTAAAAGCCATTTGGAAACCCTAAAAGTGACACAAACCACTTGTGTTTACTTCATTTCACAATCACAAGCCACACAAAGCTTTAATATCATTCCAAGTTGCCATTTTGCATTTTTGAAGGTTGTTGGTTTCTTCTAAAGATGAAGAACTGCAAAGGTGTTTTACTTCATTTCACTATCACAAGCCACACAAACCTCCAACTAGTTAAGCACAATTGGTTGGCTGCAAAATTAAAAAAAAAAAACAGAAGATTTGGTTTATGTGCAGTCCAACTTGCGCCTTCTATCACGTAAGGATGTTGATGACAAGCAAGGGGCATTGAAGAATTGGGATATAACTCCTGAGTGTATCCTTGGATAGAGTCACTTTAGATGATGCGGAGTCTCCTACACATGATGTAGCTAGTGGGAGTGGTGGTTGCTTATGGTTCAAATGTGTTGAACCAATTGATGGCTTCGAGGAAGAGCAAGATGCAGATTTTTTATCGTATTTACTATTTTGTAATGATTTGACATATATGATATAACATCGAATTGTTAATTATCTTTATCTCCATCATATTATCAAGTGTGTGTGTGTATGTATTATATGTATTATACATATACATATACATATACATATACATACACATACATACATATTTATACATATAAGTTTATAACACACACAAATAAAATAATACAGTTGTATTGAACCCGGGGAAAAAAATTGCTGTACTGGCATACCCGAAGCATTAACTTAGATTTTGATGCAGTTGTGTCAAGGGGATCTTATCAGACAACCTAGTCACGCAGCACAATACAGAGTCATGCAGCACAACACAAAAACTTTTACACAAAACAATCAAATTCAGAACCCTTTATTTATGTATAGCATTGCAATGCTGAGGAAATACATTCCAATACAAAACAATGGTATTCTGGTAACAATTTGCCTTCACAATATCCACAGGTATTATGCCCCAATTCCCAGATTCATCTGTTCAAATACAATTTCCCCATCTACCAACGATTCTCTCTCAGCCGCCCCCTCCTCCCTTTAACAAAATATGTTCTTGTTCTTTTATACGTCTCCTTGGATGTAGTTAATCCGTTTACAAGAAGTTGAACCGTTTGATAGTTGAGAAATTGAAATGCCAATCGTCAATAATTGTTATTTTACATATTATTAGCCAAAATAATATATATATTGGCATAGAAAACTTCTTTATCAGCAGATTATGTCTCTCGTGAACCAGTGAAAATGCTACAAAATCCTTTATCAGCGAATCGACAAGTTTTAGAACTTCCGACAAAAAAAGAGGTTAGTGAACTTAAAAGTTCACTGACTTAAGCTTCATCGATGACTTTGCATCTCCACGAATAGTGGAATCGGCGACAATGGGACTTCACGAACTCATCTTCTTCAAAGTCTTCGTTGGCAAGGTAAGCCATCGACACACTAAAGAGTTCGCAAACCAATGATTTGGCCGACACTGAAACTTGTTGGCGAAAGACAAAGTTTACAAACTTCCAACTTTGCCGATAACAAAGAATATTAGGCCAAAGGTCTTTTCGGTGGAACAATGCAATCGGTCGACCATACAATTGGCGAACTCTTCAACCGGCCAACTCTTCAATTGACCAACCATGAAATCGGCAAACAAGTCGATCAGTAAACTATCAGATCGGTGATCATGGCGAACTAGCGAACTTTGAACCTAGCCGATTTGTTCTAACTTCACCAATTTTTGTCCAAATTGCACCAAACTTAAACTAATGATACCCATTAAGCTCTTCTACAAGTTGATGCTCTTCACTGGACCAATTTTAATCTGAATCTCTCCTGAAGCACAAACCAAAATCAACACAACAAAAAGCCAAAAACACCAACAAAATAGAACATAAACTTGAAAATCTTTTTGGCTGATGCAAGATCGCTTGTGGACTCGGATGCTCCTGCATTAGACACGTCGGGTAAGTAAAATGTTCCATGAGTTTGGAAACTCATGAACATTTGATAGTGCTTGGGATGGTGATCCCATGCTTGTTCTTTATCCAAACCTCTTCTTTATCTACTTGACTTCTTCTCATCATTACATGCTGAAATTCTTCAACTCCACTTACACTTCCTTTTCTGCCTTTTCATTCCAACTGTTTTTCTTCAACTGATTGATTACCACTACTCATCTTTCCTTGAAATCTACTCCATATCTTTCATATGGAAATTTCAAATATCCAGACTATTGTTTCCTCTCTAAACCTTCACTTTCCTGATTAGTACTCACATTCTTCACATTTTTCACCACTTCTTTATGCTGTTGTTGCTCAAAACCAGTACCACTTCCTTTATTTCCAATTGCATTCCCCTTCACAGGAACCTTTATTGAATTGTTCTCAAACTCTCTTGTCACCTCTATCAACTGTTTGTTTGAACTACAACAAACTATTGAATTACTATCCTCTATCTGTTGTGTCCTCTCCTTTATTGAACTCAAAACATACTTTTGTCCACCTTTGACAATGGTGTATAAATTCCTTCTCCCATCATAGATAGCCTCCCTATCAAACTGCCAAGGCCTTCCTAACAATACATGACAGGCATTCATTGACATAACATCACACAAGACTTCATCCTTATATGACCCAATCTGGAAATTCACCATGCATTGCTCATATACTACCAATTCATGCTCTTTTTGCAACTAGGTAACTTTATAAGGACTAGGGTGTTTTCTCTTTTGCAAACCTAGCATTTCTACCATTTCCTCTGAAACTAGGTTATCAATACTACCACTATCTACAATTACTTTGTAACACTTACCTCCAGACTTGCATATTGTTTTGAAAAGACTTCTCTGAGATGCTCCATCCTTTTTCACCTCTTGTGTTATCAACACTCTTTTGAACATAAGAGACTCTCCTTCGGGCTTTTCTGCTTTCGGTGATGCCATACTCTCTTCATCCTCTTGTGCCATATGATTTCTGACCACACTTCTCCTGCTATTCTCTTGGTGTAATTGTGGACATTCATAGGCTCTATGTCCCACCTCTCCACATTGAAAACATTTCCCAAGGAACCCCTTGCTGCTGCTACCACATCCTCCTGTAGGGTATTCTCTTCCTCTCGTTCCTTGACTTGACTTCTTATTCCATTTGGTATTTGTCTCTTCTTCCTGAACTTGTTTTCCTTTGTTGTTGCTTGCTTGTCCTCTTCCAGCTGTGAATTTTTCTCTTTCTCTTACATTATTCTACTGCCTTCTTTCTATCTTCTCTTCTGTTGTCAAAGCATACTGATATGCTTCTTCCATTGTAGAAATTTTCAGCATACTCATCTCATCTTGTATATTAAATCTCAACCCATTAATATATCGAACTACTTTCTCCCTATCCATTTGGTGATGCCTATATCTAATTACCATTTTATAAAATTCCTTAGTATAGTCTTTGACACTCATCTCTTTTTGCTTCATATTCTGAAGTTTTCTGAACATCTTCAACTCATAATCTCCAGGAATAAACTTTGCTTTTAACCAGGTAACCATTTGATTCCACTAGGTTATTTATGTGTCTCCATTTGCTACACTTTCTCTTTGCAACTCTCTCCACCATAAGGCAACATGTCCTTTGAGTTTTGTTTGTGCTAGTCTCACCCTCTGAGGGTCATGAATGTTTTTAAATTCAAAATGTTCTTCTAATTCTCCTATCCGATCTATCAATTCTTCGGGATTCAATGTTCCAGAAAAATTTGAAATTTCCATTTTGTTACCTCCAACTTTGGCAAGTGCTCTCGGGAACCATTCTTCTCCAGCATCTACTGGCTGTTTGTTTTCTCTTTCTTGTTCGTCGTCTACAATTTCATCTTCATCATCAACATGATCTTCCGCACAATCTGGGTTTCTTCTTAATCCAACAACTAAATTTCTCAACTCATTCCTCATTTCAACACGAAACTGTTCGAACATCTCCTCCATTCTGGGAACTCTTCTTCTTGAGGGCATCTTTCTAAAATTCAACCTCTGTTGTTCGATCCACACGCTATGGAAAACCAAATTTTCTTTTCTCACAAATCCAACGTCTCTTTTAGACCTATGTAATTGTAGGACTCCTCTTCACACCTGCAAATACCTCTCGATCCCTCTGAGACAATATTTTAATGCTTCAAATTCTCCGCAACGTATCACTTCCCACAAGAAAGCTTTGCTTTGATACCACTTGATGCAGTCGTGATAAGGGGGTCTTATTAGACAACCTAGTCGCACAACACAATACAGAGTCACTTAGCACAACACAAACTTTTACACAAAACAATCAAATTCAGAAGCCTTTATTTATGTATAGCATTACAATGCTTAGGAAATACATTCCAATACAACACATGGTATTCTAGTAACAATTCGCCTTCACAATATCCACAGGTATTATGCCCCAATTCCCAAATTCAACTGTTCAAATACAATTTCCTCATCTACCAACGATTCTCTCTCATCTGCCCCCTCCCTTTAACAAAATTTGTTCTTGTTCTTTTATATGTCTCCTTGGAGGTAGTTAAACCATTTACAGGAAGTTGAACCGTTTGACAATTGAGAAATTGAAACGACAATTGTCAATAATTGTTATTTCACATATTATTAGCCAAAATAATAAATATCGGCATAGAAAACTTCTTTATCAATAGATTATGTCTCTCGCGAACCATTGAAAATGCTACAAACTCCTTTATTGGCGAATCGACAAGTTTTAGAACTTCCGAACTCAGTGATCAACGAAAAATGAGGTTAGTGAATTTAAAAGTTCACTGACTTAAGCTTCATCAATGACTTTGCATCTCCACGAATAGTGGAATCGGCGACAATGGGACTTCATGAACTCATCTTCTTCAAATTCTTCGTCGGCAAGGTAAGCCATTGGCGAACTAAAGAGTTCGCAAACCAATGATTTGGCTGACACTAAAACTTGTCGGCGAAAGACAGTTTATAAAATTCCAACTGTGCCGATAACAAAGAATATTAGGCCAAAGCTCTTTTCGGTGAAACAATGCAATCAGCCGACCATACAATCAGCGAACTCTTCAACCGACCAACTCTTCAATCAGCCAACCATGAAATCGACGTACTAGTCGATCGGTGAACTATCCAATCAGCGAATTGGGCGATTGGCGAACTAAAATGTTTGCGAACTTTGAACCTAGCCGATTTGTTCTAACTTAACCAATTTTTGTCCAAATTGCACCAAACTTAAGTATAGAGAATAGCGAATGGAGATATGAGAGATGTATTTTTCATACAGAGATAATAAATAATAGTCTGTCTGCATTTTGATAGAAGTTTTATAGCAATGTTTTAATCACCCCGTGGAAGGAGAGGATGGCCCACTGTCACGAAACGATGGTGACTTTGTTCTATTTTTTTAAATTTCATTTCATTCGTAAACTGTAGCTTGTTAAATCGGTTTCATTTAGGATTAAATATAATGGTTTGTAATAGTTTATAATTTGTTGTTTTGATTTTGATAATGTTTAGTTGCTTAGAATTATATTTTCGCCTATAGTTCCGGTAGCAGTTTTTAGCAGCGTTCAGAATTCTTGTACTAGTCTAAAGAGTGGTTTTATTTTCTAGCTGCATTTCATCCACGCTTACCTCACTATCTGCAGCCCTTGTGCATATAGCCACTACGCCTTTCACAAGTTTACACCCCCAGATTGACACGTAGACCAAACTGAAATTTTATTAATATTTATTTTATATGCCACCTCAGTTTCGACCTATCAGTTGTGTTCAGATGTAGCTTTCTTACAGAAAGCTGCAAGGATACAATGTGACAATCAAAGTGCAGTCAGTTTGGCAAAGAACTCCACTTATCATGCTTGCATGAAGCATATTGATGTGTAATATCATTTTGTTAGAGACATGGTTGAAGAAAAAAAGGTGTTTTTAGAGAAGGTTGATACCTTGGAGAATGTTGTTGAATTGTTGATGAAGTCACTTAGTATTAAGAAGCTTTCTTGGTGCAAGAAATCTATGGGCTTAGCTGCTTTTAGCAACTGATCTATGTATGCACAACCCCTATGAAGAGTATTCAACAAATGGGAGATTTGTTGGATATGTGTTCTATACTTTGTATTTTCTACACCCTTTATGTACACCCCACCATACCTAGTGGGGCTTGGGATTGTGCTTTGGTGAGGGAATATGAGGGGGGTCATGTTCCTTTGATCATTTTCTATGCTCCCCCAAGTTTTAGAGGATGGGGGGGACGTGTTTCTTGGACACGGATTTTTTTGCCATTTTTTAGGGGACGTCAAGGGACAACTATTAAAAAATAAGGAAAATTTTAAAATATAAGGAAATTTCAAATATTTATATGATAACATTGATAAGGCATTCATCATAGACATTATAGAACCTTAAAAGTAAATACATAACATTAGACTTGAATTGAGTTTTCAACCTTTCACATGAGAATTGGCAAACAAAATAACAGAATTTAATTGCTTTCATTGACAATGTGCATATATATTATATAAAAAATACAACAAAATGCCCAAAGGCTGCAAGTTTCAACTACAAAATGACAAAAACATAGAAAATATATGGCTGTCGCTAATCAGCATTTGCCTCTACAAAGACCGCATCAAAATTGGAGTCCGAGTCTATGTCAATGCCACCATGAGGGGCTGCCTCATCCAGTGGAACCCCAACCAATTCCCCCTTGTGCCTCTTGCAAGGCTCCATGCACAACCACCAACTTCTCCAATTTCAAGAGGTAAGCCTATTCGTCTTCATTGACTATATGAAGTTGTAAGTAGTGTCAAGGGGTAGTGCCCCTTGTAGGGGTTTAGGGGCAATGCCCCTCGTGGGAGTTTGGGGGCAGTGCCCCTAGTGGGGTCAAGGGGCAACGCCCCTCGCAGGGGTCTGAAGTGCTCCCTGTCATGATATAGGGTGAGGTTGAGGGGCGGAGCCATCGCCACCAAGCCTAAATTAAAACCTTTAAAACCACACAAACCTTGTCGGCCCCCCCCCGCCCCCCCCCCCCCCAATCCTTTTTTTTTCAAATTTGTGGTTTTTTTTTAAATGACTAAAAACGTGCCTAGGTAGTTAGGGGATAGCAAGCCATCCCAAAACGTCCCGGGGATGACTAGCCATCCTGTGACGCACCCCGATGTCCCCTAAAAAAATTTGCTGTCCCAGGGATGTTTTCTATTTTTTTCAAAAAATGGGGACAGGAGGGGGACGTTTCCTACTTGTCCCCGCGTCCTCTAAACGTCCCCTATGGGGGACGGGGTCATTTTGGGCAGGGAACGTGTCCTAGGGGAGCATAGATTATTTTTCTTTGGCCATTATAGACTTTTTTTGGGCCATGATTGATGCCCATTATATTGTAATGCTGTTCAGCTTTTTCCTCTAGTGATGTGCCTATAACTATCTGCACATGGATTGAATGCTTTTTTTTTTTGGTTTTTTCTCAAAAGAGTTTCTCAATGTAAGTAATCTTGTTATATCGTGAGGGTGCCATTATTTTGTGTCTATTGCATTTAAGACATTGTTAACATTGCTTCTCTTGCATACTTATATCAGTGCTATCTCTCTTCATGCCAGGCACCATTTTTTGCTAGAATGTGGTCTTGTAGTAGGTTGTGCTGGTTGCTGCTTTAATGGCCCTAGATTCAAGCTTGTGTAGGATCATTCTCCCTGCAATAATTTTATTCCCTCATCTAGCAATATGTGAAGGGAACCTAATTCTATGGTTATTCTTCTGATTGTTGGAGTGTTAACTTGAACATTAAGAGAATACAAGCCAATTGCATTGTTAAATTCCTCGTGAAATTTGCTGGACCTTTGGATCTTTGTGATCTATAAAAGCATCCATGGAGGTGGCCTTGTAATTTTGTAAATCTTCTAGGGCAACATGCAAATAAAATTTGCATGTTTTCCAACCTGTTGACAACAACATACTGTCAACCATACCAATTTATTAATGAAGACTAGAATTTTTTCTGGCAGTATTACATTTTTGTTTTCTGCCCCCAATTAATTATGTTTGCCTTGGCAGCCTCTCCTAAATGACCAGCATGATTTCAAAGAGGTTCTATACAGTTTTTAATGAATCATTGAATAGCCATATGCAGCAAGATTTCTCTGCTTAAGGCGAATTTTAAACTTGTAATGGTATATGTAAAGTAATCAGCTAATGCTGTACTTGTCTCATCCTTTGAGTGTCTATCCCTGTATGTGGTTCAGATATGGCATTACAAGGTGAGATCTTTTTTTTTTTGGCTGGTCATGGATATCAGCATTGTGGATTTTGTCTACATGAATATTTAATGAAGACATGAGCGATGCATAAAATTCTGTTGCTTTTCACATTGAGCTAAATTCTTTCCTTGAAGAAACTAGAACCGATATTTACTAATGCCTTTCTTGTGCTTATATAGGATTTGAAGACAGATTTACTGGTAAAATGTTTTGTATGGTTTAGATATATTTTATTCATGGATGAAGCCTCTAAGTGGTTCAATAAAATTTGCTTTGCAGATTTCATTTACTCCCAGATTTTGATGAGGGAAAAAGAAGCTGTAGAAGGAAATTAGAGAGACACAACAATAGGAGGAGACGAAAACCTGCTGGTGACAAAGCCTCAGTGCAAGGACGGACCTCAAAGACGAAATCACCCCTGCCGAATGTGGATGCAGAGCCTTATATCTATGCAAAAGGTGTTCAAGGTGTGCTGTTTGCAAATGTTTAACGTCTCCTTTTGATGAATATGAAGTTCAAGCTTCTCTCCAGATTTATCATTTATTCCTTAACATTCAAGTAAAATTTTCATGTTTTTTTGTCACATTGATCCAATGTCTGTTTCCCTGTGATTCTATGATGTGAGGTCATTCCATATGGGAACTCACTTTTTAATTTCTTGAAAGCTAAAACAGCTTCAATTAGATTTATATTAATCTGTGTTCATTGTCATCTGTTTTAATAATTGAATAAAGCCCTGTTGGACACCATATGCTTTTTAACCAAAGGGCATCTCTCTCTCTCTCTCTCTCTCTCTCTCTCTCTCTCTCTGTGTCTCTCTCTCTATATATATAAAATGTGGCATGCCCAGAAGAGTAAAAGAGGAATATATAGTGCTTTTGGGAACTGCCAATGTCGTATGTGTTTACAAGTATGCCAAGCCGTATGCATACTTGTAACCCTTGAACATGGTGATCAGTGTTTGAGTTTTAAGCACCATTGTTATTTCAGGCTATAAGAGATAATAGTGTAGCAATAATAGATTGCTGAAGCTCATGATGTGTTAAATATTGCCATGGGACATTATTTGATTAATGAAATTGTATGGGGTCCCAAGTGAGCAGGTCAGATTATCAGCCAATTTGGATTTTTAGAATGGTGTTGTTGCTTTTGTGTTCTCAAGTTCTTTCTGCAAAGGAAAATGTTTGCTTGATAGTTTATATAGAATTTTTTTTTTTAGTGTTCTTGGATCATGGCACCTTCATCATGCTCTTGAAGTGAACATGGTGCAAATCCATTATTGCCTTTATGTGATTGTGCAATGCATAGATTGTGCAGCCAACCTAATAGTAGGTTTGGTCTTGTACTATAAAAGGCTTGATAGGCACAAGTGATTTGAGAGAGAAAAAAAACTCATAAATATTTTTAGATAAATGAAAATATGGCAAGGTAAGTTTGCAGTAGGTGTTACAGAAGGTAACGCTGCTTTAACAGCTCCTCGATATTCAGCTTCTGTCGAGGAGAGAGCCACTGCCTGCTGCGTCTTGCTAGTCCATGTGATGGCACCTGTTCCTAAACTGAAAACATACCCAGAAGTAGACTTTCTGTCATCAATCAATCCGGCCCAATCAGAATCTGTAAAACCAATTAGCTGAGGATTAGGACATCGGCCATATAAAATGCCAAAGTCAGAAGTACCCTACACATATCGCAACACACGTTTGGCGGCAACCCAATGTTCAGCTTTAGGAGCTGTCATGAAACGAGAAATGTAGCTGATTGCAAAGCTAAGATCAGGTCGAGTGGCAGTAAGATAGATGAGACTGCCCACTAATTGCCTGAAGGTGGATTCATTCTCGACAAGAGAATCGGAAGTAGCTGAGAGTTTCAGCCCTTTTTCCATGGGAGTAGAGGCAGGTTTGCAGTCTGCCATCCGGAACTTTTCTAACAAACCACGTGCATACTTTGACTGAGAGATGAAGACGCGGTCAGAATGCTGCCAAACCTCAATACCGAGGAAATAATGTAGGAGTCCCAAATCGGTCATGTCAAAAGTTTGACTGAGATCATGTTTGATCCCCTGAATCAACTGCTCAGAGCTGCCTGTGATAATGAGATCATCGACATAGATGACAATGTAAAGACTATCATCAACATATTGTTGGACATACAGATTGGAGTCTGAGGGGCTTCTCTGAAAACCACGATCCACGAGGTATTTATCAATCTTGATGTACCATGCCCTTGGAGCTTGCTTGAGGCTATAAAGAGCTTTTACCAATTTACATACTTGGTGTTCTTTGCCTGCAACCTTGAACCCAGGAGGTTGCTTCATGTAGACTTCTTCCTGTAAATCGCCATTGAGGAAGGCGCTCTTAACATCCATCTGATGAACTTTCCACCCAAATTGGGCTGCCAAAGCAAGAACAAGCCTAATGGTGCTCATTTTTGCTGTAGGAGCAAAAGTCTCCTCATAGTCCACACCTTCTTTTTGAGAATAACCTTTGGCGACCAACCTAGCCTTATATTTATCAAGAGTCCCATCGGCTTTGTACTTGACTTTGTAAACCCATTTGCAGCCAACAGGTTTCTTTCCAGGAGGGAGATCAGACAAAACCCAAGTATTGTTCTTCAGAAGACTCTGATGCTCAGCAACCATAGCTTGTTCCCACTCAGGTACACCTTGAGCCTCAGAATAAGTTTGAGGCTCGGAAATGCTGTAAAGGTTGGCCATAAGGGCAAAATTGACTGAGGTTGACTGCTTGCTCTTCTTTCGAGCAGATCTTCCTTCGAGGAGTTCATTATCATGAAGGTCACCAATGGTTTTGGCCCACCATTTCGGCTGGAGATCAGAGGAACCAGTATCTGGAAGAGGGACAGCGGAATTGTCATCTAAAGGAGTCGAAACAAGATCAGGAGGATTCGGAATATCCTGAGTTGAGGCAAGTGGAGATCTAGGCTGAGATGCTGGCAGAACAGTAGGATCCCTCCTATCAGATGAGGCTAGAGGAATGCAAACACCTGAATCTGAATCCATCAAAGGCTGATCCTCAAGAGGAATAGATGGAGTAGACAGAAGAAAAGGCCCAGTAGTCTCATCAACGACTACATCACGACTGAATATAAGACGGTCAGTATCTATATCAATTAGTCTGTAAGCCTTATGATTTTCACTATACCCTGTGAACATGAGTTTCTGACTTTTGGAATCCAGCTTAGTGCGCTTGGCATCGGGAATCCAAACATGAGCAGTGGAGCCAAAAATTTTGAGATGGGTGACGTGAGGCTTACGTCCAGACCAGGCTTCCTCAGGAGTCATTTTTCTCACCGCATAGGTGGGAGATCTATTCAAAAGATAGACAGCAGTATAGACTGCTTTAGCCCAGAACTTCTTAGGAACACTTCGATGCTCGAGCATAGAGCGTGCCATCTCGGTAATAGTGCGATTACGACGCTCAACAACACCATTCTGCTGGGGTGTGTACGGAGTAGTATGCTGACGTTTGATGCCATGTGTAGCACAGAAATGGGTGAAGTTAGAGGAAAAAAATTCCCCCCCATTATCAGATCGAAGAGAGATAATTGGACACCTTGACTCTTTTTCCACCAAGGCTTTGAACTGCTGAAAAGTGCTGAGCACATTGGATTTTCTTTTTAGGAAATATACCCACATCTTTCGGCTGAAGTCATCAACAAAAAGTAGAAAATATCTGCACCCAGTGACCGAAGAAGTGTTCATTGGTCCACATACATCGGCGTGAACCAACTGCAAAACCTTGGATGCTCTCCATTTATCACCGTCAGGAAATGGAGTCCTATGTTGTTTTCCAGCTTGACATGCATCACAGATGCCAGGAAGTTGAGTCTGAATTTCCGAAAGACCACCAACCATATTCTCCTTAGCTAACTGAGAGATAGTGCATGTTGAGATGCCCATACCGTTGATGCCAGAGTTTACTGATGGAAGTGTTCTTGGCAACCATAGCTCACTCTGGAGAATCACCAGAATTCATGAGTCTATATAGACCATGATCCTCAAGAGCCTGAGCAATAGTGATGCGGGTCTCATGATCTACTATCCGGCATGAGTGCATACTAAATACAACATCCAAATGAGGTGAGTGTCGCATGATTTGACTGACAGAGAGAAGGTTTAGCTCCCTGTGAGGTACAAAGTAGACATCGAGAAAAATCAGATTTCTCCTTCCAGATTGTATCTGAACAGTGCCTTTTCCAGCAATAGCATATTCTTCACCTCCAAAAATGACAGAATCTTTGAACGGTGTGTACTCCGTGAACCAGTCTCGCCGATGTGTAAAGTGCCGAGAGGCACCTGAGTCAATGTACCAAGCAGAGGTTTTGACATGATCTGCAGGGCGCTTGGCCATAAAGGCGTAGCCCGTAGATTTCATCGGTTCGGGGTGCATGACAGAAGGCATCATTGAAAGATATTTTGAGACACAAAAAACAAGATATCGGAGAGTAGACAATAGCCAGACGGCAAACATCTCAAACCATGGAAACTGACTCGACAATCCGAGCACGAATTTCAAGATAAAAATAAAAAATTTCTTCATACCTGCTGATGAGACGAGGCATATTGTTTTCAGGAGACGTGATTTTACAGAGAAAAAGAAAATCTGCGCTCCGAAAGGATGATATGCGAAGGTGCTCAGAGTATTTCAAACTTGAATATAGAATGGCAACCAGGAGTTGATTAAAAACCATCGAAAAAAAAAGACTGTTTCCTTCACAAACCACCTATCACAGAACCTCCAATCAAATAGAGTCCGCCCTTGAGGTGTAAAATGTCAGTCACGAATGAGAGAAAAAGACGACGTCCATACTTCAAACTTGGCTTCAGGTCACAACTTTATGCGACCACGAGTGGTGAACTCCAAAAAAAAAAAATGCGATCACTCTACAGACAGGCCCTTAACAAAATCACGACCTCCAGGGATTAAAAAAACGCGAGCATCAAAACGCGTTTCACAAAATCGCGATTAGAGCCCCTTTTCAAAGTCACGACCTCCGGATTATGCGAGTAGCAGACCCATAAAAAAAGGGAGACCCACGAACAGATTGAATCACTCGTGACCCAGAAACCCTCAGAAACGTCAAGCATTAGATACCAATTACGAAATAAAAACACGGAGCCCACCAAAAAGGAAAACGCAATCCTGAAGTTTAAGCTACCGAACCCAAAAGAGATCGCAAGCCAAAACAAGGGCAAAAAAAGATTTCAGCAACCACGACTAGAAAAAAATGGGACTCAGAACCAGAACCGCGTTCGTACAACGTACAGAGGAGCCCAAACCTGGTGCTCTGATACCATGTTACAGAAGGTAACTGGTTCTTTCTTTATTAAAGAATTCGTTATTTACAAAGAGCAGCTGAAGCTCAATATATAGAGTACACAGTCTAAAAATAGACGACAGGCTGTAAAAGATTACAGCTAAGAAGCACAAAAAACAAGAGAGAAAAGAACGACCATTAGATAAGACAAACGCCAGTCTTAATAGTAGGAACATTATTGCTTGAAATATTTGGAAGAAAGTTTGACTATGGTGTTCCAATGGCATTTCTCATAGGATCTTCCCACAATCATTCTTAGTTTTGTAGTGGAATTGTTGTTGAGAACTTTCCCTAAACTATTAGGTTCATAATAAAACACACTAGAATGCTGTTTTTTGGAAAATGGCATTGAAGGTCTTTATTGGGAAATAGAATTCTAAGGCTGAACATGTCATTTTCTACCCTGATTTGAACTTTTAACAAACATCACAATGTGGTTGGTTTTCATGTGATTGAAAAGTAAATAATACCTAATGTTTTATGGGAGTAATTTTAGGTTTTTTCTAGACTCTTTGTTTTGGCATATGAGACAACTTTATTGATTATATGCTAGAGAAAAGTATACGTGTTTAACAATGCTTAGATTTGACAGTTTGAAGATGGGTTCCTAGAAGTGTGGGTGCATATAAGGTAGGGGTGTTGGGTGTGGCAGTTCGACATTCCAAATGCAGGGATTTGTCAATATAGATATTTTAATAGATATGCATAGAATTTTCAAGCTTGTTACCGTTAAGATATCGATATAATGGTCATAAACTAAGTTACCGGGTTCTTCTCATGTGCCCGCTGTGCCTGTATGGGTCTGGTTCAGGTATGGGTACGGGTACGGGATGCTGGGGGTTCGCCCAGTGTTCTGCTCGGGCACCCTGGGTTCCCGGGCAGAACCCTGGAAGAACCCTGGAAGAACCTGGGCAGAACCCAAGAGAACCAGGAGAACCCAGGGGAGGATGCACAAAATGGTGTCAAAATCAACTTTTTAAAACATTTTTTTAACCTTTTTTTAACTTTAACAAAACCTAAATGAGTCTATTTCGCCCTAAAAGTGAAATTTATCCAAGTATGACTAAAAGTGAAATAACGTTTTTAAATGAACATTTTAATGCTTTGGTATTCCAAAATAATGAAAATAAGATATTTTGATAAGAATTATGAAGTTGGAATGAAAAAGAGATATCATCTAATTTTTTTGGATAATCTTATTCTTATAGTTTAGTAAAGCAATTGGGAGGTATAAATCCGATCTCCATAACATTTTCTAGCATCCTCCAAGCTTGTGAAAAAATGGGAGCTTTAGAATAGGGTGTGGAAATCTATCAAATCAGAATGGAAAGAGGATTTTTGTCTGAAATAGTAGCTGCAAATGCCTTGGTACATATGTATGCAAAATGTGGAATAGTGGAAGTATACATAAGGCAAGTGAACTATTTGACAAAATACATCAAAAGAACATGGTTTCATGGACTGCAATGCTTTTAGGATATACACAAAATTGCCATTAATTGCTATTAATGACTATATTCTTTTTATCAAGTGTTTTATTGTTAGGACATATAGTTTGTATAGAGTGTAACATTGGTTTTTGGTTTGAATAAGTTAGATATAGCTTTAATGGTTGGTCATACCCTCATAATCTTTACAATAGAGTCCTCCATTAGATGGAGCTTTTTTTAATCAACAATACATATATTACATAATTGGAACTTGATTTCTATTGCTTTGATGGTGCTACTTGGATTCAATTATGACTTTGAAATCACTGAATTATGAATTTCAATTCATGAGTATTTTGAATTTTCATTATTACAAGTTATGAGGTATTATATATATATATATATATATATATATATATATATATATATATATATATATATATATATATATATATATATGTTGCCGTACTGTACCCGGGCCAAAAAAATTTGCCGTATCCACACACCCGAACCTCGTACCCGTACCCGAATCTGTACCGGGATCGGCAACTTAGGTCATAAATGTAAGTTACACACTTATATTGTAAAGGTCCATTGACATAGGAAATAAAATTGTACTTTATAGAAGTTAGTAATAAGGGAGGGTGCATTAATTAACCTTGTAATTAAAGGTTAGTTGACAATTGGTCGGTCATTTCTATCATTTCATGTATTCACCCATTTCTTTCTGGTTTCAGTGAAGAATAACCCAGGAAACCTTCCTCTCCCTATTTTCTGAGTTTTTCTCCTATCTTCGTTTGCCATTTTCTCATATTTAAGAGAGATGACGTAATTGCAGAAGTCAATTGAAAATGACAACATAATTCAGTGAACATTGATATGCACATTCTTCATGCATGGGGAAGTCTAATTTTAGTTCATAGATTGGGGTGCTTGCTTGGCAAGCTTATGTTTTAGTGACAGGTATTTGGATTTTATACATTTTCTACATTACCAGTCACTGCAAAGCTCTCTCAGATTTGGGTCCAGTTTGTACCTGGTCTGGGTTTCTGACCTGGTCCACTGTGGGTGTCGGCAGGGCAAACCCGGGGCATTTTGCAGTGCTCAGGGAGGACCCGCAGCGAACCCTGTGGATTTTTTATTTCATTTCTTTTACACTTTTCCCTGCAGTGAACCCTGCTGACTGTAAAATATTTAGGTTTTTTTCTTTTTTGCTGGCTGTCCACTTCTCATCTTGTGCTGCCCTGCAGCAGTGTGCTGTTGCCTGAGATGATAAGCATAAGCAGACTTGATGAGCAGATCAAGAACTGGTGATGACACCTGTTTGTATAAAATGAGGTTACAGTGAGGAGGCTGCTGGAAATTACTTCCAGATGTGGTGAGATTGATTAAATCTGTATGAGATAGGCAACTCCCAAAGTCTACTACAGCTGCATGGCTGTTTTGGAAAATGAGAGTGATGTGTAACTTTATTATTTAGATTAACATTTTTATATTATTATTTTACTATTATAGTTTTGTAAAAATTAAAAGTGAAATAATAATCTTAAAATAATCAATATTACTATCACCTGATATGAACATTTAACACTAATAATTGTGTATAAGAATAATTTTATCTAAAATAATAAATATAGTATAATAATAATAATTTATATTAAGTACAATAATAAATTTATACTTAATTCCTGTTATTAGGCTGCAAATATGTGTGTGTGTGTTTTCTTTTGTAAGGACAAACCCAAAAGGAACCCAACCGAATAAATTTTTTTGCCATATCTGCCTACCAAACCCCTGTATCTGAACCTGAACCCAAACCCATAACTTAGTTTATTTTCATTATGACACCCACAAATGTCATGCTTTTTTTATTGGGGGAATTGTATTTGTGCTGGATTTCTGGCATCTCCATCTGTTTTTTTCTCTTTAGCAGTCACAAACTAATGTCTAACTATCTGTGAACTGGAAAATTTAATGGCCCAAAACCAGTGTTACAGGGAGACGTGTCCTGTAGGTGTCTCCTTCCATTTCTTAAGAAAAACTAAAAAAAAAAAAAAAAACCTATAATTTGTTCTAAAAGGTCGTCATTGACTCGTCTGCAATTTGTATTGCCATTATGAGTAGAAGGAGTCTGATCCAAGTGGCAAGAATCTTCTGAGTGGTGGACAACAGAAGCAGCAGACACGGCAAATGGAAGGAGTCTGATCACAGAAGCGACAGTTTTTATTTTTGTTGACATCCATTCCTTCACACCTTAAGTGATTACATGCCTTCAGACCTTCATCATGTTGAAAAGAGCATATGCGAAAGCCTTTGCGGGAGCATGTGGGAGTGATGACTTTGTTTTGAACCTTGGTCCTTTGTAGAATGCTAAATAAAATTGTAAGTTTAGGTTAAAATTTAAAATTAATAATTTATAAGTTCTCCATTTTAACTTAATAGTTAAAATTAATAAGTTTTAACTTCATAAGTTTTAGGAATTGTAAATATTAAATAAATTTAGTAAATTAAATCTTATAACTTAACAAGTTGAAAGTTTATGGTTAAGGTTTAAAATTATAAGCTATTTTTTAATTTATTTAATATTTATGATTTAGAGTTTAAACTTTAAAATTAAAAAAATAATTTTAAATTTTAAATCATTAATACGAATTTATATTATTTAAAATTTTACTTTTTAATTTTTTAATTTAAACTTTATTAATTCAGTATTTATTAGTTTATTTTTATAAAATTATATATATATGGTGTCTCCCATTACCCATCTTCTATTTTAAAAAAAGGCGTACTAGTACTGGTACATGTCTCCTGTACCAGTACCAGTCTCCTGGCAACTATGCCCAAAACATATGATCCATTATGTAGTTCCCAACCAAAAGTAAACAACAGTCAAATGACTGGATGCTGTTTGACTTGGAATGTAGCCACGTACCAACAAATTTGTGGCCAGCCTTACATTGGACATCTATTTTTTATAAACATTGTAGTATGCATTCTAATTAAAATGCTGAACTGTGAATGATTATCAATGCTTCGAGTACATGCAAAGAAAACTTTCATGGATGCTCATTATCCCTCTGTTATGTCCAACTATACATATTTACGCTAGATACTATCACTCATGAGATAATACTCTGTAGCTGTTAGAGGAGTGATCTTGGTGATCAAATCCAGGCAAAACACACAGATGTCTTGGAGTATTATAATAGTCACAAGACAAATGAACAGAAAACAATTAGCTTTAGTACTTCAATTTTGCTGCCAGCTAAACCTCTCTCAAGTCAAAAGCCAAAAAAAAATAGTAGAACACAACGTTAATAAGTCAAAATTTACAGACTAAAGAGATTAAAAAAATCTTAAACTAAAATGGAAAACAACTTGACTTGATGGCTGGTTGGCCATTACTCACTCTTGGAAAACATTTGCGTAAATCTTTTTTGTTGTGGGAACATTCTTGTCCTGTTCACAATGATTATGTTCCTTGGAAAAGAAATTTGCACAGGAATTGCCTGGCAGAGTAATTCTGGAATGTTTTTGGTGAGGGAACAGGGGATGGGGATGAATGAATTCAGTGCAGTATGTGCTAACTTAAAACACAGATATAAACAACTTCAATTGAAATGGATCTCCTCTGTAATAAGAGGAGAATTGAAGAACAACTAGAAGATACAAAAAAAAATTATTAAATAAAAAACGTAAAAAATTACTGTTATATCAGAGTTACAGTTGTATGATCAAGATGAGTTCAATATATTGCTTGGAGGGAATTCTCTGTTTTGTCAGTTTGATTATGGCTGTATTGCAAAATTAAATGTCCTTTCTTTAGCCTGCATTCGTCTTAATACTTAATAGTCAAGATTTAATTTCTTTCTACATTGTATTTAAGTCCAAGTTCACCTGTGCAACTTTAGTGCTGCCCCATGATTTTTTGTTTAGCCTTAATATTACTTACTTTGAAAGGAGATGGTATGTAATCAACGGATTGTCAAAGTTGAAACAAGATTAATGCATCTGGAATCCATATATCTTGCAGCAATCAATCGATATCCATTTGGCAGTGACACATTTAGATATTACTCTTTTTCTGATCAATTTGACATTGCAGTAGCAACTTATCTGTCATTGTAATATGCTTTCCTACCCTTCCAAATTTTTTTTTTCAAGTCATATTTTTCACACAAGTTTACTTTCATGATTCCATGACCAGTAAATAAATATAAAGATTTTCTTTTTTGGATGTGGTCCATGTCAATCTATTCTAGGATTTGATTTTTGCATTTCTTTTGTGGTGACAATTCAAGTTTCCTTCCATGTTCCGCTGATTTTATGATTGCTAAATAAACATACCAAAAATTAATTTTGAAGGCAAAGTTATATCACTCTTTTCTAGAATTTGTTTTTGGTTTGTATTAATGCACCAAATGTTTGTTGTATCTTCCTCACATAATGGTTTTTTTTTTAAATTTCTTGAAGAGTCAAAGTCATTATCATCTCTTGGCACCGGTGAAAAGCAAGCTAGCAGTGTGAGTGAAGAGCTTCAGATTTCAGAAGTAGAGCAACCATATAAAGATCGTTCCTGTGTGGATATTGTGGAACCGAGGTCTGCAGATGGTAATAAAGTTTCCAACAGCTCCAGACCAATAATTGTTCCCACAGAACTTGAAGGTATTATCTGCATTTGAAGAAAAAAATAGTTTGATAATGATAAAATTTATCATTTAAGTTCTAATTGTAACCTTGAGGCTGTAGAGGAAGGAATGACTATTGTTCTCTGAACAATTTGTAACAATAGGATATGCTGAGACTATTTGTGCAAATGGTTCAGAAATATTCATGTAGAGATATAGAAACTTTGATGTTGAGATTAATAGTTTCATGGGGCACATGTATTAGGTCTATTGTATACTGGATTTGTTTAGTGCTTTGTGTCCTTTTGTGCCATTAATATGTGAAAGTGAAGGATTCATCACATATTAGTTCTTGATTTGACGCTTTCAAGAGCAATTGCAGGGACACTTATCCCAGACGGTGATATGGAATGTGGAGAGTACTTAAATGATCGGGAAATAAAGTTCATTGAAAATAATCAAGCATCTCCTTTGAAGATGTTGGTGGGGTCTCAAGATCGTGATGACTCAACTTACACAGAATTCAATGAACACTCTTATACTGGATTGTTGACGGAAGAGAGTTCTCATAAAGATAAGCTTCCACATAGTTCAAGTGGTTTGAACCAAAGGGACAAAGGAACTGGTCCCTTGAGATCTTCTCTTTCTTCAACTGGGCAGGAAAAAAACTTTCCATACACATCCGTGGTAAGTCAAAGAACTAACATCCTAGCTAACCCTATCTGTTGGCTGCTCTATGAATGGTTGGGTCCCTAGTATATTCTGTACGAATCATAGAATCATGGTATGATTAAACGTGGAACACGTTATGGTGGTTAAATCTTTAAATGAGGACTGTGTCTCTCATTACCACAGCCATTTTATTAGGGTTGAGAAGTGTTTTGGGCTGATATTTATTTTGCTCTGTCTGAATTCATTTGAAGTTAGCTTTTAGTTTTAGTCTCACAGGAGATTCTTCATAAGCAGCTTTGTGCAATATATACTTGATGTAACTTGCAGTTCTGTTGATAGTTTTTGTCACTTAAAGAACATGGATATGTTTTTCTTATAATGTTTTTGGTTTGTTTTCCTGGGCCAGCTGTTAATTTATTCTTACCAACAAAATTCCTTAAATTCTAGTGTCCTACAGGTCGTATCTCCTTCAAGCTTTATGATTGGAACCCTGCAGAATTTCCCCGACGGCTTCGTCAACAAGTATGTTAAAATTATTAGCAGGAATTTGGTTTTTGGTGGCACTGATAAACACTTAATGCGTTCATTTTTTAGTCTGTTGCAGGAACTTCAATTGCTCAAGTTTATAGTCTAGAGATGTAACATAAATTATCTTCTGTTACTATTAAAATTGCATTCAGGCAAATAACATTAAATTGAATTTGACCAGATTTTGCAGTGGTTGGCTAACATGCCGATTGAGTTGGAGGGTTATATTCGGCCAGGATGTACCATTTTGACTTGTTTTATCGCATTGCCACAGTACATGTGGGAAAAGGTAAGTCTGATTTTGTTGTTACATGTAACCTTGGTCAAAAGAAAACCATCAGAATGTGCATTAATTGTATGCACAATTTGGACATAGACTGTTTAATGAGCTGATGAAAAAACCATTATAGGCAATAATGCTCACAAATGTATCCAATCAAGTATTTGGTATCCTTTTCTCCCATTTGCCATCTTCAACTTGATGATATAAGATGTATAATGTCAAAAGCTATATGGTAGCTGTTGTCCCATCTTGATCACAGGGATTAAATTCATTAACATTCCTTTGCAGAGATGAACATGTCTTATTGTTTGGAATGGTTCTAATCACGAGTCATGACTAGTGATTGGCTATGTACGCTTGGCTTTGTAATGTCTGAGAGCAGATGTTGTGATATATGTACTTCTTTTGAGTTGCTTAGAATAATTTTCTTTTGTTGAACTGGCATAAATTCTTGTCTCAAGCATTGGAGTAAACATCTACTAGTTATAATTGGGCTACCTTGTGAATTGCAAATGACTGTTTCTCCTTTGTTTTTGTAGTTGAAATTAATTCATACTAAACATGTTGGCACTTTTCCAATCATGAAAATACCAAACACATTTAGGCTGTGTTACACAGGGACGCGTCCCCTGCCTTGAGACCCTTGTCCCCGTCCCTGTCGCCATTGCCATCCCAGGGCGTCCCTAAAATCAAATGAAATATTGTTATACTGCTGTCATGATTAAACTGATGAGCACTTAGTTATATTGAGGAGGGGGGGGTGAATTAGTATATAATAAAACTTTTCTTTCTCTACTTTAATCAATAGCAATAAAACATTCAAGTAAGATTTAGCAATTTAGAGCACAGAGACGACACACGATTTTACTTGGAAACCCTTGCGGGAGAAAACCACGGCAAAATATTGCTTATATATATCTTATTGATCTTCTTCTCTTTCTTGTAGGCTCCAACCTACTTTACATATAAATAGTGAGCTCCAACTCATAGGAGACACCAATCTCCACTTGACAGAGTTATAGGCATCAACCTATTGGAGGCTCCAACTCCCCACACAAACTGAGCTCCAACTCAGCAAGAGGCTCCAACCTTTATTTGATAGGCTCCAACCTACTCCAACCTATTAATCCTTCAATGGCTGATATGATTTACTCCTCTCAAATCTGATTCAAACACTACTCTCTTTCTTATCAAATCTGAATATTATCAATTCAATTTACATATATATATCTTTCCTCTTTCACACACTTTTTATCATCAAAATAAATCAGATCTGCTCTTCTGCTCTTTCTCTTCCTTATACTCAGAAATATTCCATTGATTGCTTGCTTTCAAAATCCTCCAACTCTTTCCTTTTATGTCTTTTCGATGAAGGTAAAGGACATACCTTTTCACAATGTTTATCACCTTTCGCAATGGACACAACTCTTGAAACAGATCGCTGCCCTTTCACAAGGAAGTCGCTGCTTTTTACAAATAAAATAGCATGCCTTTACAATATTTAATCTCTGCCTTTACAAGCAGATTGCACCTCTTAATTATCCTTCATAATCGCATCATATATTAGTTACTAATCAGCGCACTTCTTCTATCTATATGATCCTTTTGCTTGGCTCTGCTCTTATATGAGGTTGGCCATATGATTTGCAAGAGGTCAGCCTATATTGGGAAGTCAGCCATCTCAAGAGGGATTCAAATTAATTTTAAATCTTTTGGCGCCAAGATGTATATGGGTTGGCCCATATTACATGCTCATTATCCTTTCCAAAAACAAATCGGCCCATGACATTTATTTCTCCAATGTTTAAATCTTTAATTTAAACATGCAATGGTAACGTGTAACGAATATACTTTTGTTTGCTTTGCTCTCCAACGGGGATGTATAACGGTTAACTTCTCATTGTAACAGGCCATGCTTTACCTTAACATCAATGACATCACTTATGACTTTGTGCCTTTGACATCAATGACAATATTTCCAACATAAGCTGCTGTTATACTGCTATCATGATTAAATTTTATTGCTGTTATTCAACTTATAGTCTTATACTGCTGTCCATTAACTTGTAGAAATTTGAGTCTCTCTCTCTCTCTCTCTATATATATATATATATATTGAAAAATTGATATATATTGGCGTTCCCCCGCTGTCCCCAAAAAATGGCCCTCGAACTGCCATCCCCGAAATGCGTCCTCCGTCTCCGTCCTCGTCCCCAAAACACTGTGGAACATAGTGTTGATGTGTTTTTTATGATGACAACAACATAAAGATAAGCAATGTTTATCACAAAGCATTTCAAATGCTAAACTATGTGATCAAATGAGATTACTCCAAGGTTCCTTGAATGTTAGGTCTTGACGTGCACATGGATAGACTCAGTGGAATGATGTGATTTTGTTGGTAATCACAAAGGGACTTACTCTAAATTGCTCCTTCTTCATGGACATGGATAAAATTCATTACTCCTTGGACATGTGAATGAATGGAATCCTCATCAAACTATCTAAAAAGAAAGAATAAAAGGAGAGGGTTAAGAGAAATCTAATCTACTCTAAGGACAATGAGATAATGAATAATGCTTTGATAGACAAATTCCTTCGAACCAAGCTTCATTTCGCCATGAGAACAACGACATGAAACTAGTGCAATCTTCAAAGGTAATAAAGGATTTTCATATTGCAAATATGCATTCAAATACCCACAGCTGGTGCAACTTGAACAAATATCCACAATCGAACTATTGCAAAATGGGGTTCAGGCTAACTTTACTTTGTAGCTTACCATCAACAAACCACAAAAAGTATGAGCCGAGGAATTCATCAAATATCTTCACATTAATCCACCATATCAATGAACTTCAATTAAAATTTATCTAATTTGCTTTGAATCATCTTTGAGAAATCGGAAACCATGCTAACATCCCAAAATAACACAATATTCACCAAACTCCAATGAGAATGTATTGATTTTGGTAGTATCTTTACAACAATTTGCCAAAGTCTCTTCAACTCTTCAAAATCACCTACTCTAAAGAGAAGATCTAGAACTAACCATCATTTACAAATGAAGAGAATGAGCCTTTATATAGAGCTCAAAATTACAACCAAGGGCCTAGATTGATTCTAGAATCAAAGGCCAAGATTAAGACAACACAACTCGAATAGGAGGTAGTTACAACCATAGAAGCATAAGTCGCATTAAAATTGCGATTTTTTTTAAAAATCGGGGATTGGAGGCTGCACCAATTTTTACCCAATTTAAATCGCCTTCTGCAAAAAAATCGTTGACCGATATTCAACGTTATTTAAATCGCATTTTTTTTTTTTTCCGTTTCTTGGTTCCATTAAGGGTTTACCGTCTGAGGAGGTTCAAGGAATACGCCGATATGAACAAGAGAGTTTAGAAAAATTTTCAGCGTGAATTTTTTTACTGCGCTGAGACAATTTTCTGGTGTGAATTTTTTTATCGCATGAGACAATTTTCCCAGCACTATAATACTCACACATAAAAGCTTATCCCCTAATTATTCACCAAATTAATTATATTTATTATATATTATTATATTTATGGTATATTATTATATTTATATACTATAATATTTATAATATATTATTATATTTATATATGAAATTTTTAATATATTATAATATGATATTATTATATTATAAATATTATTATATTTTAATAATATAATATATAACTATTAAAATATAATAATATTTATAATATATTATTATATTTATAATAAACATTAATAATATAATATTTATATTATTAAATTCTAATCTAATATTATTAATATATAATATATTATTAACATTTATTATTTTATTATAACTATTATTATAATATATAAATATTATATTATATATATATTTTTTAAATGCGCCTGGTAAACTTTTTAAAGTGATCGGTGACACTGGTGCGACACTCCCTCCGGCTCCACACAAAGCTTTTGCCCGGAGCTATGAACCGGTGAGGCCACAACACGGGGGAACTCATCCCCAAGAAAGAACACTTAAAACCCGCGAGCTCGTTGGCCCAGCGAAGGCGTAACCCCTGTGAGCTCGTTGGCCCAGCGGGGGTTTGAACTCTGGTGACCGCCACTACAACCAAGCGACTTAACCACCGAACCACGCCCTTATCGGCATTATATTATATATATTCACCAAAATATATTATAAATATTATTATATTTTAATAGTTATACAATTTTATTTATAATATATTATTATATTTATAATAAATATTAATAATATTATATTTATGTTGTTAATATATTCTAATATAATATTATTAATATATAATATATTATTAATATTTATTATTCTATTATAAAATTTATAATATTATAATAAATATTATTATATTTTAATATTATAATGTATGTGTTAAAATATAATAATATTTATATTATATTATTAATATATTCTAATATAATATTATTAATATATAATATATTATTAATATTTATTATTCTATTATAAAATTTATAATATTATAATAAATATTTATATCATTTATAAATATAAGGAAATCAATCCCCCAAAAAATAGGTTTTCCTCTTTTTTTTTGTATTTTTCTACTTTTTTTGGAAATCCATTTTTTCCACGATTTTTTCCCGATTTTTTCACGATTTTTTGAAAAAATCTTATAGTTTTGATTTGCCAATTTTTCCCCAAAAGATTTTTGCTGCTATGGTTACAACTACTACTACCATTGACCAATGAGATATCAACAACATGATCTTCTAGAAAGATTCCATCTTTATCTCTATCTTGGATGTCCATGTTCAATGTATCTAGACATGTCTATGTGGCACAATTTGATTTGTTGACAATGATTGGATGCCACCTCAGCATGATTTATTAAAATAATATTTAGTTATTTAATGGTCATTCCTATTAGGTTGTTTCTATTTCTGTTTTAGCTTAGATAGCTTAGAATGTTTCTATTTACATTGCTTTATTAGCTGTAATTCCTTTATAGAAACATCTTGTAATCTCTTTAAATAGAGCTTTGCTCTATCATGTACATATCTCATTCAGTAATACACAATTATGAATATCAATAATCATTTCATGGTATCAGAGCCTGGTTGAGCGGCAAATTTTTCCCTTGCCTCTGTGAAAAATTGTACATCATATGGATCGTACAACACAGTACGGACGTGGGTTTCTCTGTGAGGTCGCATTTTTTTTGGAGATTGGCGTTTTGTTTCTAAGGTTGTGAGTTTCTTCTGGTTGAAGGGTTTGGTGGATCTATTTCTTTTGGTCGCGCTTTTTGAAAATCTCTGCAAGTCACGTTTTTTGGAATTTTAGGAGATCACGGATTCATTGTTCCTATGATCGTGTCTTCGTTTTTTGATGCCATTCCTTCCAATGGTCCTATATTTAGCGTTCTTTGGCTGCAATTTCTGAAGGCGGATCTTCAGCGTCGTATTTTTTATTGCCCTAGTCGTGGGCTTCTGCAAGATCTTTATGGTCGTGTTTTTTGAAGGAGGTTGGTCGCGGCTACCTTTCGTCCTACGTTTCGGCGTTTTCTGTTGCATTGATTGCCGTTTTGACTCTTTCTCTGCCGAAGTCGAAGGATCTATCTTTGGCATTTGGTGTTTGTAACTTTGCGCAGCGCTGTTTGATCTTTTTCTGGAGATCAGCATTTTTTCGTTTTTTTTCTAGGTCGTCTGAAAATCGCGCCGTTTCTTATGCAAATCGCGTTTTAATTTTTTTTTTGTGGCGTCAATCATTTCATCTTTGTGGTAGCGTTTTTTCCTCCTGCTTAAGATGCGATTTGCATCTGTGGCGTGTCGTAGTAACTACTCGGCATCTGGGTAATCGCGATTTTTGTCTGTTTTTATTCTTTTGCAAAATCGCAATTTTGAAGGCTGCCGTTTAAAGTCTGTTCCTTGGGCGATTCTTTCTCCAAACCTTAGCATGGTCGCGGTTTGTTTCATTCAGAAATTGAAGTTTCTGAAGTTTCTGATGGTTAGTGATTTTTTCCTGTATTTTCTGGCGGCAGTCTGTGTCTGGGTCGTGGTTTTCTCCAGCATTTGGCCACGATTTTCTAGTTTTTAGCTTCGTGGATGCTTGGTAGAAGCATCTTTGAGTCTACAGTTCGTGGTTTTTTTATCCTTGTTCGTGGAAGCTGTCAGATGGGAAGGGTCGCTGCCTTTGTTTTGAGCGCCTAGCAGCTCCAAATCCCTCGGTCATGGTCACTGTGTGACCAAGCTCTCAGCTCCTTTCCGTCCATGTTTTTTCTTTGAAGATCGTTTATTTCTCCTTGGCACTTGCACCTCGGGATTTGTACTAGGACCCTGTCTCGAGTTTCGTGCCATTTGGAGCTTTTTACCTCGGGATCTGTGTATTCTGTTTGCACCTTTGCAGATTTGTGGGTACTTTTTTGTTTCTTGAGATGTGTGCCTCGAACTCCATGTGTCTACAGTGTTTCTGTTCGATAGGTTCATTGGAAGTTGCAGATCTGGTTTTTTGAGTTCGTGGGTGTGTAGCGATCTAGGTGTTTTTGGGCGATTTTGTAAAAATCGTGATTTTATGGCAGCGTGAAGGGTTAATTTTTTGAGCTAGTTTTGACATAATTTTTTCTGGGAAAAATAAAAATTTCTGCAAAGAGTTTTTCGAAATTTTTTCTAAAAAAAAATTTGCTAAAAAGAGTCTTTGAAAATTTTTCTATAAAAATTTTGCTCAAGTTTTTTGAGGTTTTTTTCTGATTTTTTTTTACTTTTTCAGAGTTTTCGAAGGTTTTTCTGAAAAAATTATAGTTTCTGAGCCTCTTTTTAGACGGTTTTTGAAAAATCGTGAGTTGAGCCAGCTGATTGTCCAGGGTTTGCGTTAGTTGATCACCGAGTTACCTCGTTTTTCGTGCTTTGGAAAATGGGAGGGATGGCGTCTTTGTACTGTGGGAAGATTGGTCATATCAAGAAGTTTTGCAGAAAGAGGTTGGCCGATGAGAAGTCCAACCAGGAAGGGTCTCAACAAAGTGCTCAAGTGGCGGAGTATACTGAGGAGTCTGCATACTTTGCATTTTGAGGACCAACACACCATCTGAATATGGGTTGATTTAGTTTTTGTTTGTACGACGACCATTAAGGGAGGGGATTAAAATAATATTTAGTTATTTAATGGTCATTCCTATTAGGTTGTTTCTATTCTTGTTTTAGCTTAGATAGCTTCAAATGTTTCTTTTTACATTGCTTTATTAGCTGTAATTCCTTTATAGAAACATCTTGTAATCTCTTTAAATAGAGCTTTGCTCTATCATGTACATATCTCATTCAGTAATACACAATTATGAATATCAATAATCATTTCATGATTATCTCTTGAATGTTCTTTGAACTTGGAAACTTTGTGTTGTGTTGGACTTCCTTTGAATTTCTTGCATTGGCATTGATTTCTTGGTGTAATTCTTTAATTCCTGATTCTTGTTCTTGGATTTTCGAGGATTGTTTTTCTTGTCCGGAACTGGAATCCTTGATGTTGGACTTGAAGTGTATCCTTTCCTTCCGTTGATGCTAGTATTTCTTGTGTCACTGAGATGTCTTGAACTTCCTTCATCTTCAATGGAACTTTGTGAAGTCTCCTTGTCACTGAAAGTAATTTCCTTCTTCGGGTTTAGAACTATTTCGCATTCATCTCGAACATCTTCACGAAAGTTATCCTTGTACGCAATCCTTGTCTTCAATTCTTACAAAATAAAGGGAACCTCGAGTAGTGATAGTGAACAAAATCCTTACATGCAATGTAATGATAAAACATGACTAACATCATATGAAATTTCATTCAAGAATTTATTTATTTGGAAGAAGTGAATAAATAACACTTGAAAGTAATTCTTCTCCTTCACAAAATTCGCCCTCCTTAAAAAAATTCACTCCTCTTCAAGAATTCGCCTCTTCTTAAGAAATTTCTGCTCTTCTAAAACCGACTTGCCGTTTGTTTTGAGAAATTGTAATTCAAGAGCACCTTTATATACACATGTCTAGGCCAATTTGCTCCTACAGGCCGACTTCATTAAGGGTTAAACAATGTTTATTTGAACTTTCAGCTAGGCCGACTTGGTTAGAAGAGAAAAAAAAAACGAATTTCATTAGTTTGTCTTGCAATTTCGCATTTTCCATTGGATTATTCACAAATTCTAAGCACATGTTTTATGGGATCTTTCACAATTTTTATCAGGAATTCCATTAGGTCATTCAAAATTTCAAGTCGCATTTTTTAAGTAGGCATTCACAATAAAATTTGCATTTTTCCCTGACTCATTCACAATTTTGAGTGGATTTTTGATGAAGTTAGGAACAATATAAGGGTGGGGATTTGAGGTGTTCATGGACAAATGCAATTGGGGATTTCATGAATTTGTTGACAAAGTTTAGCGCATATCTTGAGGTAATTGTTCACAATTAAGAGCGCAAATTTCTTAGGTGATTGTTCACAAAGTTCGGTGGAAACTTCTCTTAGTCTTGCATATTTCTTGGCGCAAAATGCTTGAGGTCATTCACAATTTTTTTTTTTTCGGGAATTTCTTGACATCTTGCATAATGAAGGTGCTGATTGTATGATGTCTTTCATAGGAAAGATCACAATTTGCAAGAGTCCGGGAACAATTTTGGTGCGAATTTGATGAGGTCGTTCAGGAATTTTAAGCACGGATTTTAAGTGTTCTTGCACCAAAAGGTCAGGAATCTCAGGACATCTTTCACAAGTTTGAGGCGCATATTCCCTCAGTTCAGGAGCCACTTGAAGTGCACATTTGACTAGTTCTTTCACAAAGAAGGTCGCACTTTCTAGTGCTCATTCATAATTTGTAGCGCAAATCCTATGAGTTCTTTCACAACCCTTAGTGTATATTTCCCTAATTCGTTCACAAAGTTAGGCGCATGTTTCTTGTGTGCTTTCATAATTTTCGCATTCACAATAGTCGCATGTTTTGGTAGTTCAGGAATAAACTCAACGCAAGTTTAAGCGGGTCTAGAACAAGTTTTAGTGCATAGAATTTTAAGTGCAAGAACAACCCTTTGTCGCATTTTCTATGACCTCGTGAATAAAGTTACCTAGCACAGATATGGATGATTCAAGAAAGCTTCTTGGCGCAGATTTCTTAGTTCATGGATAAAAGAGGCGCGGATTGTAGATGTTCAGGGACAAGTTCCCTAGGCACGTATCTTAGTGATTTGTGAACAAGAAAATCGCATTTCTGATGCTTTCATGAATGGTCTTCACAAATCTTGCATTCATTCAAATTTCATTCATTCATTCATGAGTTTGTTCTTGCCTTGGATTGTTCTGTCGTTGGATCTTGGACAAACTCCATGTTCCACCTTTTGAGTTCTTGTCAAGAATGAGTTCCACTTAAGCATATGACTTCATGGATTAGTTCTTATGAACAAGGTTTTCATCGAATCCCTGAAGATAACTCCAAGTTGCCCCTATCATGATTTCATCTCCCCTTGTGGACTTAAGACAAAGACTTCCGAATGTTGGCAAAGGATAACTCATTTGTCAAACTTGCATATTTAGAGTGGGAGACTCAGGTATTTTCGGATGGCATGATGGACGTTGACAAGAATTTGGCAAAGGCAAAGACAAAACCAAAACCTAACCTACAAACTCTAAAACCTAGAGCGAAAAAGGGGGGGTCCCCATTTGCAATGGGGCGATGTGTGAAAACGTCACAACACATAGCATTTAGGAGATGCTGGTCTTAGATATTCATTATAACAATATTTAGTTTTACGTATCTTTTTGTAAAATATTTTTAGGGTTTATTTTTTTGTTCTTTCATCTTTCCAATCTAAATTAGCATGTTCTATCTAAATGTTACTATTTGATCCTTTCTACATTAATATATTATGCATTCTATTATTACGCCCTTGCTGATATTTTCCACTGTTACGAGTTGAGCAACAATGGTAGGTTGATCCTTTTGCCTGTTGTTTTCCTTGTTTCATGCATTTGAACTTATTTCTCCCATGTTGGTTTTTCCTCAGTTGTCTGCAGATGCAACAAGCTATATATGTAGCCTTCTAAGGGGCTCTGAAAGCATCTTATCAGGCAGGGGCAACATGCTTGTTTATTTGAACAACATAGTTATGCAAGTTGAAAATGGTAAAGTACAAAACTTATCATGTTTCCTAATTTTGACTTTTAGCATGTTAAATTTTTACACTTGGGAATTTTTTATTACACTATTTTATATGCATGAGATACATGGTGTAGTTAGATAGCAATAATCTGTCCTTGCAAAATAGAAAATACAAGGGTTTTCAGGTTGCGTTTATGATTGTTTTGTTTTATTGATTCTTAGTTTCTGGGTGTCCCAAGCCCATATTGTTACAGTATGGGTATCATTAGCATGCCAGGCACTCATTCATCCCAAATTCCAGGTCCTGGTGGAAATGAGCCTGTTGTGTACCTGGGCTTTTTTGGACAGAAAACAAATAAATAAGATGAAAGCAATGATTTTAAAAATTAAAAAAGTAAAACGCATAAAAACCATAAAATTCAAAAGCCATCATGTTTAAAGGTTGTAGGTCAAAAATTTTCATATTCAGGGTTTTTGTTCATTAGTGACAAATAACATGTTGAAGGCAGGAACTTCAAATCTGTCCGCTGTAAATCACCATAAAACTAACAAAATCAAAATTTACTAAACCAGTTAAGATCAAATGTTCTTATTGCTGATTTTTCTTCACATGAAATGTAATATATTCTACTAGAAACCATTTGATAGATTTGCTCCTTTCTCTGGACTATACCTGTGCTCTCGGATACTTTTACAAAGAAATCACAAATTTTATCTCTAGATCATTTTCCTCATTCTTAGGCGAAAACACTTGTAATACTAAATCCCACGCTAAGAGGAGCATCTAGTTTACTTATAATTATTTTATAATGGTTACATGATTATAAATTAAATGTTAGGACTGAAGTGTAAAAGTTAGGTTATTACCTTACCAAAATTAAATGAACCTAATTATTACCCTAGTCTGGTTGGACCTACTTGGCTCTAATAAATAGTTATACATAAAATGAGCTCTTATCTGCAATCTTATACACGTCATATGGATGATGGATAATGTAGTGTGAAATGAATCATCAATGGTTAATATTTTTTCACACAGGTCTTTCCCAGAAACCTTCCTTCTATATTATAGATTTAAGTTGAATGCTTAATTAGTTGATTGGATTAACCAACATAATCAGATTAGGGTCGGTCCTGGAACAATAAGCTAGTTCTATATCTATGCATATCAATATACACAATTCTTATGTGAATTCATTTTAATGTTCACTTCATATATCCTAGATATATATTAGACTCATCCACTGACCACGAAATAATCAAAAGCCCCTTTAACTAAGCAGTAGAGTAATGATATGGTACCATGGATGTTTCAAATCTTACTACTGATATAATTATAGTTATTGTGGGGATGTATCCCAACTTGCAGACACCCTAGATGCTAATCTCAATAGATAGATTTTGTTAGCCCAAATTGTTGAAAAAATCATTATACAGTTATGTTTTACAATTAATTTCATAATTCACTCGTAATTTGGTATAATATACATTTTGGAACCTAAAACACAGATCAAAATGATTGGCAAGAAATTAGAATACATCATAAACATATACGAGCCTTGCTACATTTTGCTTGAAATAAAAACTGAGTTAGCTTTGAGCAATGCCATACCCATAAGCCATGAAAATATTAAGGTTCCTATCTTCAATATCCATTTAGTGTTACTTTAGTTGGTGTTGGACTTGTGTGGGATCCCTCAAAGAGCATTGCAATAGTTGGGTGTTTTTCCAGGTAAAGTTCTATGTATGAACTCCCTTGATTGAATTATTAAGTGCCATTTGACCACTCTGATTATTTGTATTATGCTCATTCTAAACTGTTGCTTTATTTTTGGTTTCATTTAAGACTTTCATTTTGTAATTAGACATATGGTCAGACCAACACCTTGTATAGTTTTAAAGAAAAATATTTGTGTGGTTTATTGGCTATAGGTGAAGCATCCTTGGTGAATACCAAGATCAATCAGCGTGTTCCACAGCTGTATTCAGTCCACCCTGTTTTCATTGAGGCTGGGCAACCTATCGAAATTGTTGCTTGTGGAAAAAACCTCTTTCAATCAAAATTTCGGTATGTTATCCAACTAGAGTATAGAATACTTGCTTTTTATTTAAAGGTCTAGTTTAGATTGATCCGCAGGGGTCCATCTTGCTATGTATATTTCTGTGATTATTCATCAAGCTGCCCTTTCTGGTATTTATTTACTTTTAGAAGTGCAGACTTTTCAAAATTTACCTTGCTGTGTTATACTTTAAGATTGAGATGGTGCATTATACCTTGAGTTTTTTCAGCCTAGAATGTGCTTCAGATTTGGTTCTGTGAATTTTTTTAAAGAATTAAATGTTTCACATTTTTAGGTGAATTGTATGATTTTATAAAATAAGATTTATATGAATGTGCATACTTGCTTATTAATATACACCTCTCTTTCTTTCTATACATATATAGAGAGAGAGGCTGTATTTGTTGATCTTTTTGAATTTATTTACAATTTGACAAACTCAATGGACTACAGTTATGTTCACCACTTGGAACAAATTTGATCCCCCACATCGGTAAACAGTTGATGCAGGCCAACTTTTAGATTGGGCAAATTGAATGTAAAAATGACTAATATGATTTAGATTTTTTAAACTTGGCGGCTCCAAACTTTAATTTTTTATTTAAAAGCAACTGGATGGTATAACATATAAAACTTTACCTGCCCTTATAAGAGTATGTTGTTCTTATGGATTCACAGGAGCAAAACTTAATCCAAAAATTTATTCTTTTGTTGTCTCCTTTAAAGTCCACATAAGATGGGTTTTGAGCATAGGGTGACTTTTGGGGACAGTTGGGGATGTTTCTGAGGCATCCCCTTTTCCCCAAGGAAAAAGAAACATAGGGGCCACATGCCTTGAAATTGTGAAATTAAACACTTGATAACAAGGAAATTATTATTATAAATGTCATTATTAGAAGACTGAAACCTTAACATAAGGTATTTATGTTGACACTCTTAAATCACAACTTTATAAAATGCTTGCTGTAAGGGGCTAATAAATGTAAACATTGCATGCTTTAAAATGCATGAATTTATTGCCCTTAAGATAATGACCTTTTTTTTTGCATTAGCATATGACAATAGAAAGTATTTCTTTTTGCTTGACCTGAATTTTGAGGGGGAATGTCAAATTCCAAGTTAACAGAGTACAAAACTAGTGATGCTTGGTGACTGTGAGTGCAAAGCGTTACCCATTTTATTGAACAGAATTTGGTGATAGTCTTCCCTTGGCATAGAGTTGTTGGATTTTGATTACCAGCATCAGGTGGATTACATACAGATACTATTTTATTTGAGAGTTATCTTGTATTTTTCATAATATGTAGGTGTCCCAACAGGCTGGTTTATAAATGTGTTATGAGATTGACCTAATTTTTTTTTACCACTCATACTATAGCAAATAACAATAATAATATAAATTAGGAATACACTACTGTACAGACAATAGCAGCAAAAATCTTTTGGGGAAAAAATCGGCAAACCAAAAATATAATTTTTTTCAAAAAATCGTGAAAAATTGGGAAAAAATTAGATTTAAAAAAAAAAAAAATGTAAAAAACATAGGAGAATAGAGAAAAACTATATATTTTTTTAATTTAAAGTCATTTCAATTGCATAGAGATTATTGACGAGCAATGAGCAAATATTATTAATGAAGAGCAACAAATTTATATACAAAATAAAGTGGTTATTCAAACCACTTAGTCGGGCATACCTGACCAACTACCTAGCCAACAATAACTATTAAATAGTTATTAGTTGGGATACACAAACAATGATGTAATAGTAATAAAATATTACAAATATTTTAACACCCCCCCTTATTACATCATATGCCCAAGAGACGAAAGCATGAAAGTCCGGAAAGCTTCAAACTTCATTGCGGCAAGTGATTTTGTAAATATGTCGGCACACTGCTCTTGAGTTGAACAGAACTAGAGCTGAATATTATGTTGTTGAACATGCTCACGGATATAATGGCACTGAACTTCAATATGCTTGGTACACTCATGAAAAATGGGATTGCGAACAAGCTTCAACACACTCTAATTGTCGCAGAACAAAGTGATAGGACCTGTATCAGGAACACCCATACTTGTCAAAATGCGACGTAATCATATCGCCACACAGACAGCCCCCTGTGGTGCGATATTCTGCCTCTGTGGAAGAGCGAGCAACAATGGTCTGCTTTTTGCTCCCCCAAGAAATCGGATCAGATCCCAAAAAGAAGATGAAGCCTAAAGTAGACTTCATGTCATCTACTAAACCTACATAGTCTCCATCCATGTATCCACATAATGAAAAATCTACATTTTGCTTGTATTCCAGGCCATATGCCACTGTACCATGGATGTATCTCAAAACCCTCTTTGCTGCCTTCCAATGAAAAACGGGATTGCGAACAAGCTTCAACACACTCTAATTGTCGCAGAACAAAGTGATAGGACCTGTATCAGGAACACCCATACTTGTCAAAATGCGACGTAATCATATCGCCACACAGACAGCCCCCTGTGGTGCGATATTCTGCCTCTGTGGAAGAGCGAGCAACAATGGTCTGCTTTTTGCTCCCCCAAGAAATCGGATCAGATCCCAAAAAGAAGATGAAGCCTAAAGTAGACTTCATGTCATCTACTAAACCTACATAGTCTCCATCCATGTATCCACATAATGAAAAATCTACATTTTGCTTGTATTCCAGGCCATATGCCACTGTACCATGGATGTATCTCAAAACCCTCTTTGCTGCCTTCCAATGAACAACCTTAGGTTCCTGCATGAACCTAGAAAGATAGCTGACAACATAGCTGATATCTGGCCTGGTATATGTCAGGTAGATGAGACTCCCAATCAACTGTCGATAAAGAGTAGCATTCACCTGATTAGATGGATAGTGGCGGGAAAGTTGTAAACTTGTCTCCATGGGAGTCGACAACGGTTTGCAATCTTCCATGTGGAACTTCTCGAGCAGTGTCTTGGCATACTTCATCTGAGAAACATAGATTCGATTCTTCTGTTGCCATACTTCAAGTCCAAGACAATAATGTAGGAGGCTGAGATCTGTCATGTCAAACGATCGTTTGAGATCATTCTTTGTTGCATCAATCATTTGTGGAGAACTCCTTGTGATGACCAGATTGTCGACATAAACAATCAAAATGACAATCTCCCCCCTTGTTCCTTGAGGTAGAGATTGGGATCATATGGATTCTTGGTGAATCCATGATTAAGGAGATGCTCATTGATCTTTATGTACCAGGCTCAAGGACCCTGTTTAAGACCGTAGAGGGATTTAATGAGTCAAAGTATCCCTCTGGTTGAGTCATATAGACCTCTTCCATGAGATCCTCATTAAGGAAGGTGCTCTTGACATCCATCTGGTGAACTTTCCACCCAAATTGCGCTACCATAGCCAATATTATACGGATAGTCTTGATCTTTGCTGTAGGGGTAAAAGTCTCTTCGTAATCAATGCCTTCCTTTTGTGCATAGCCCTTAGCCACAAGTCGGGCCTTATACTTGTCAATGCTACCGTCTGCCTTATATTTGATTCGAAAAACCCATTTGCAACCAATAGCCTTCTTCCCTGGTGGAAGATCAACAAGTTCCCATGTATTATTCCTTAGAAATGCCTCATATTCAGCATCCATAGCATCTTTCCAAGGTGGTGACTCAAGAGCTTTCTGCACTGTTTCAGGTTCTGAACTTTGCATGATTGTACACATAAGGGCCATGTTCACTTCTTCACAAGACTTGCTGCGAGTCTTAGGCCCTGTGAAAGATGTGTCAACAACTGCATCATCTTTGGCATCCTTGATTGTGGCTTGATACCACTTATATAGGAAGCTTCTTGTGTACATGAGATGAAGATTGAGGTGATTATAGAGGGGGAAACTCATCCAATGGAAACAAAACCTCATCGGTAGTGTCTTCATCAACTTCCTCATCTTCAGGATCAAGAATTCTAGGTGCCTGGGAACAAACAGGTGATGGAGAGGAAGAGGTGCTACAACCAGAATCCTCATCAAAGACAACATCCTTGCTAATGTACACTTTCTTTTTGATTGCATCCATAAGCCTATATCCCTTTGACTCTGAACTGTACCCAAGAAAAATACACTTCACAGAGTTATCATCCAATTTTGTTCTCTGAGCCTTGGGAACATGCATGAAGGCAGTACATCCAAACACTTTGAAATGTGAAATAGAGGGCTTCTTCCCAGCCCAAGCCTCTTCTGGTGTGATGTTATTAAGCACTTTGGTGGGTGCTCTATTCAACAAATACATCGCTGTATGAACTGTTTCAGCCCAAAATGCAGAATCAAGATTTGCATCCTTCAACATGCATCACACCACTATAGTATGATTTCACCTCTCTGCCACATCATTTTGTTGAGGCATATATGTAGTGGTCAACTGTTGTTGAATTCCATGTTTTTGCAAGTAGGCTACAAATTCCTTACTTGTGAATTCCCCTCCTCGATTTGAGCGAAGGGCTCTGAGAGTCTGACCTGATGACCGTTCTGTAAGGGCTCTAAACTCCTTGAATTTCTCAAAGGTTTCACTTTTGTGAGCCAAACAATAGACCCATGTTCTTTTGGTGTAATCATCCACAAAGAGAAGGAAATACCGGGCATTCTGGTGGCTGGATGGTATAGGTCCACATAAATCAGTATGCACCAATTCTAAGGGACTAGAGGCTCTATTTTCTGCAGCAGGAAAATGAGCCCTATGTTGTTTCCCGGCAAGACAATGTGTGCAAAGAACTATTTTCTGAATGGGGGGAAGTCCTTTCACCATATTTCTCTTACTCAGTGCAAGAAGATAACCAAAACTCCATATTTCTCTTACTCAGTGCAAGGAATTCATTTTATGTTGGCAAAGAGTTTGCAATGCAAGAAATTATGTAGCAAGTCTTGTCACCCCTGGTCGAACTAGCTCCTTGCCTCCTGTGAAAGAGTGCATCATACACAACACCCTTGTGTGATTGTAGATGAATTTTGTAACTATGTGAGCTATTGCATTCAAGTTTTCCAATGTCCTCCAAGGTTAGATCAAGGTAGTGTGCCGCGCACGGGGCACAAAACATAGAGGGATACTTGTCCATCAAGGGTCACCCAACAACAACACAAGCAACAACATTGTCTCTAATAAACTGAACCACATTTGGTGGCCCTACTTCCGAGACCACCTCATCAAACATCTCAAATAGTGCAGATGCAGATTTGATTCTATCAGATGCATCCAAGGATTTCAAAAAATTCGTGCCAATATCACAAGACACAAGGAAGTTGACGAGGGTTCGATTCCTTCTATCTGTCCACCCATCTGACATTATGGTGCACCCAGTTTTTGCCCACTCTATTCGATGTTCATTCATAACATCCGTAACATCCTGTACTGCATCATTGAGCAAACCAACCCTCAATGTCTCATAAGATGGGGCTTTGAACCCAGGACCTGCAGCTGCAATAGCATCCACCATACCTTGCCAATATGGAGATCTAGCAACATGGAACGACAAGCTAGAGTAGTACCAAAAATTTGCAATCGCTTTCTTTGCCTGCTCATGGACTTCTTTCCTCCATCCTGTACTCTCCAAAGTGGTTTGTGATCCCGGTGTACTACGAGGTGCAAAGAAAGAATTAATGTTTCCTCCACTTGTGTTTGGCCACGTGTTGTACAAGTAGGTGTTGACTTAGACTCCTTGGAAAACTGTTGTGCACCTTCCTCATCCAAAGGATGGCTTCTAGCACCTATTAAATTAGAAGCCACTTCTGCCCCAGTTCTTGCCTTTTTTGCCTTACCATCAGCAATTGCCTCAAGACCTTGTTTTGCCTGATATGTGACATTTGCAGGGCACTTAGTGCAAGCAGTGGTGTCATGTCTTGCCTCCTTTGCCAAATGCCATTTGAAGCGATATATGCCTCCCTTGACATCATTCAAACACCAGTTGCATTTGACCTTGGTTGTACTGACCACTGACATGCAATGTGTCCATGCAAAGTCACTTTGATGCGGCATTATGACCAAATCTGTAAAAGCTTTGAATTTAGTCTTTCATGATTACAAAATCTGCCAAAAATAAATGCTCAAAACTCTATTAATTGCTAAAAAAATATGGAAATCATAGTTTAAAAGGACATGTAATTTAGCAACTATTCACATGTGACAAAATCAGATTTTTAAAGGGGAATGACAGATAAACTTTAAGAAGAAGAAGATCAAGATCTCTTAATTTAAAATACAGAGACCATGACGCTCCTGAAAAGCTAGGTAAGATCAAAAGTTGCATGAGATTTTACAATCAAAAGTTGCCTAAGCATTCTGGTGCAGGTTTAAAGAAAATATTATATTGCTAATTTTACTTCCAAATGTTTCTTTGTAGTTGCCAATGGGTATCGTTTAGTTAAACTGTTGGACATTACATATAAGTTTTTTGCTTAGGAAAGACATTATATTATGTTGAAAAGGGAAACTTCTCAGTACGACTCTGCAGCAAGCTTTGTAAGTATGTGAGCAAATATCATCTTTTTAGAAAGTAACCAGCCATTGCACCACAGATTGACCCAAAACTGTGAATAACTAATACAAGAGGACAATCCTTCGGAAAATAGGTGACATTAGGAAAGTGCCATTTTGCACCTTGTCTATCATAATATTGGGAATAACAGTTCATAACTGCTATATTGCTCTTCCCTTCTTGGAGTCAAATTCCTAGCTTGTTTCCTGTTTATATTTGCTGTATTGTCAATGTCAATCTGCAACCAACTTCAAAGAGAACTAAATTTACATAATTACTTAAGCCTTTTGCTTCATATTGTGAGCCTAGAAGCTTGCAAAATATGCAGGGTGGATTTGATGTGTAAAGCTTCCAGTGTATTTTTTTTTAATTGTATTGCAAGTTACAAGAAAGTCTCTCTAAATCTGGAAATGTAGCAGATGGTTCCAAAGGAGTGCAACGTGTAAATAATTTGCTTATAAGTAAGCAGGTTGAATCATGCTAATTTTTTTATTCTCCAGTATGAATTTTGTAAAATAAGAAAGCCAGTAACATTCTCTGAAATTTTATGAGTATGGAGATAGCAATCTTTGCATCTCCCAGTGAGATTGAATAATAAGGCTATGCAGGTGGAGATCGTTCAATATTCTAGGGTTAAATTATTAGATCTTGACTAAACTATATCTCATGTTTCCAAAATATTGGTAGTGCTTTTCTTCGCAGTTGAATGAATCATTTCTGGTGTCTGTGCATTTCCCGTTATAGCAAACGGAGTTGTATTTGCATTTTTCTTGCATTTACCGTAATTATTTTCATCACTCATTACGTCGACACATTTCTTGGCACAGCAATAGAGGCCCTTCGTGAGACAAACATACGGATTGTAAGAGAATGCTTTCGAATTCACAGTATTTAACAGAAAGCGACTCGCATGACGGTATTTGAATGGTTTTTCACAATGTATAGAAATTTCTGTTAAGCCTCCTCGATAAGTATTCTTGCATGTTAATGTATTTGCTTTCTTAAAATATATATCTTCTATGAAAAGGAAACCTGCACATGAGAGAAGCCAATTAAGTAACTTACGATGGATGGATGGAGATTTATGTTGCACTGCCATCCCAGTTTCTAGCGCTGTCCCAGTTTCATACACCCTTCCGTGAGCCAAATAAAGTAAAACCCAGCACGAGATGAAGACAAACACGCTAAGCGTGGCTAAAAAACCCTACCACGAGCCAAAAATCGTGCGGGAAATTCGTCAAACAGTCAAACCTGCGATTCTTTTCGCGATTTTGTGCATAAAAATCGGTGAAAATCGGCATAAAAATCGGTCAATAGTTGGTCAACAATTTTTTCAGGACCTGCGAATTTTTAGGGGAAAAAATCGCAGTTTTTGGCGTTTGGTGATTTTTCGTGATTTTTATGGTTTTTCCTGTTTAATGCTTCTATGGTACAGACAGTGGAAGCATTGTAATGCCAAATTGAATCTATACAAAGACAAATCCCAGAACATGCAAATTTTGTCAAAAATATAGGAAATAGAGAGATATGGGCAAGGATACAAATGAAGTTGAACATCCTTCCAGTTTCTCCTCTTAATAGCGTCAAAATGGGATGTTTGCAGGAATTCAACTCCATAGGTAATTAAAACTTACCAAGCATGGGAAAGGTCGGAAGAAAACTATTGTTATGTGAAATTCTAGAGCAAGATAAATTATTACTGTAGTGCTCACCTTAAGGGATCAACCCTTGAATGATCACTTGTCTTGTAACAAAAGTTGAAACCAATATTGATAATATCTATAATAAAAGAACTATTTATTCATAATAAAGGAAAAAGAAGATTACAAAATCCAGCCATCTACTTGCCTAAAACTAGGAGTGTCCAAAAGTCCTGTAAGAGAACATAAGTGGCAAAGCTGATAAGTAAATTCATAATTGTGCCTTTGGGTTTTTCTAAATGTCAATGTTGTTTTAATGTTGAACGTTAAACCAATTTTGATGTTTTGAATAAGCTCAAAGCCAAAACAGAGAAAAGATTTTACCTAGAAAATCACCTTTTAAAAGCCTTTAGGCAAGTGGTGAAGATTATAGTAAATAGGAAACATAAAGGATTATAATGGAACTAGGAAAAATGTAGCTACTAGACCTAAAAAATATCAGGTTCTTATGCTTGTAGAGGAGCTAAGGCTGCAAGTTAGAGAACATTTAATCTCAAATGATATAAAGAATTTGGTGGAATCCATATTTCTAGCTTGTAAGATGCAAAACTCTAATCAATTATAGCAACTACTTTTCAAATAAAACAACTACCACAAGAAAAAAAAAACATAAAAGGGAAAACAACCTATATAGGAATTAGGACTGCATAACTAGAAACCTAGAACTCATAACATGTAGTAGAAATATATCAACGGATGTGGAACACGAACAAGGATGTACAATAGGGAAACTCTAATCAATTACAGAAACTACATTTCAAATAAAACAACTACCACAAGAAAGAAAATGATAAAACAGAAAACGGAAAACAGCCTGTATAGGAATTTAGAATTGCATAACTAGAAATTCACCGCGTAATACGTAATAGAGCCATATCAAAGAATGTGGAACACGAACAAGGAATGCACAATAGGGAACAAATAGGAAATACAAAACAAGCTCAAAACAAATAGAAAAGAGTAGCTAGCATAGTTTGTAAAGATGAGAAGACATAGAAGATCAGACCTAAAAATGTGACTGAAAGATTCATTGAAAGATTTGAACCAAACTCTTCATCAAAGGATTAATAAACAACACTTAAGCACACAACCTAATAGGCTTAGGTTGTACTCACAACTTCATATCTAGTGCTTTCATGAAAAAGATGGCATTCCAACAGTAGAATCAGATAATTTGAATTCCCAGATTTTGATGATGGAATATATACACATCCAATGTTGTGGTATAAATCATATGATAGATTTTAGGTTCAACATAATCAAAATGTACATTTTGATCCTTGGATATAAGTGAATTTACAACCAGAGAAGCAAATATCGTTCTCAGAAATTTCTCGGCATCCTAAAAGATAAAGATATTTTTAGTTTCTCGGGATATTATCAGAAAAGAACCTGGAAAAAATTGGGAACCCAAAAAATGCAGTAAAATTAAAGAAAGAAAGAGAAATAACTGATGTTTTTTACATTTAAAGCCATGCTAATTGCATAGAAAGTGAGAGCGTGAAAGTAAACGAGAGTGTACACCATGAATTTTGAAACATGGATTTTTCTTATTAATTTGGAGATCGCTGATAACAATAATGTAATCTAAATCTCTTTAACAATGTTAATAAATTACTGCCAGAATGATAATGAATTCTTAATGCAATAGAACACAACTAATGTAAATATGACCTGTTAACCCTACCGTTCTCCTTAACTATCAAGTCCAAGAGATTAATCTATACACAAAATGGTAACTACAGTTCACAACAACAGTTTCCCTAACCTCTTCAAATACCTCTTAAATGTACAGCAGTGACAAGTGTTTTAGGACAGCAATGTCCTGTATTAACAACGTTTCATATCAATCATTTTGATCAGTAATATTTCCTATAATGTTAACAGCAGTATCGATGCCCATATTAATTGATCACAGTACTAATAAGGATGCTATTAAACACCGTACTGATCAAGAATGTACAGGTCACAATAATGACAGAATGCTACTGATCAGCGATCATAAGAAGATTACCAATCACAAAAGGATAGTTATGTCAAAAGACAATGATGATGACAACAATCTCAACTGGTACGACATTATTAACAACTGATATGTAACAAAGAAAATTGCCAAACAATTGCCTCAATAATACAACTATTTTACAAATGAAATTACAACAACAATATCCATTGATAAGTACAAATGACAAGTCCACGACAGCACTAACATCTGTGATGCAATAATAATGATAAATCAAAGGATACCATAATCATTTGACAGTTTTGTCTAGTAATGATTATGCTCAGGAATCATAAATAATGACAGCAGTGTTTGCTGTTGCCAAAGGCAACAGTGATAATCACTAATCACAATAACAATAGTCATGTTCCTTATTCACAGGGTTTTCGAACCTGATTAGACCAAGTGTCTTCACAACTGTAGATAACTACATTCATTTTTGAAATAACAACAAATATTGTTGTTGCCTCTTTGCAAAAGATCTAACTGCTATACAATATTGGCACCTGGAAATCTTAACAGCTCCTTACACCATTCAACGTTTATAACCCATTTAAAAAGTTCCAGAAAAGAATGATAAAAAAATTGTAGGTCTGATGCTTACATAGAAATAAAAACTAATTTATTGTGATATTACCGGTGATATATGACCAATAATTTTGCAATATATTGGTGAAAATTTCGGCCAAAGTAATGGTCAAATATATTTTGAAAAACTTGTGATATTTTCAAGAAAATGTTGGGAACCCTGCTGAGAAAAGATATATCAGAATATATCAGGATATTTTAAAGATATCCACTTCAATGTTTACAACAACTATAACATAATTCATATGAAAGGCTCATGTCCTGAAAGCTCAAAATGGTGGGAAAATCAAACTTTATACAGTAAAAGATAACTTAGCTGTAACTTTAGTATCTCATGTCGAAATTCAAAAGTCAACAAAGAAACACTGAAGGGTATTAACTATTATGATTATCCTATGGCAATAATAATGGCATGACTAATGATAATGCCCACACTAGATAGTGTTGCATGATTGGGGTTACACTTTACAGACATCCTTAAATATAATTGTTGAGACATGGATGCTCACCCACGACACCCTTAATTATGTTTGGTATATGTTCCTAACTGTTATTATTGAGATGCCATCTGTATATTGAGTATCCTTCACTCCATATGTTAAAACACATGGATATGGGTGTGCAAGGGTTATCTAATGTGTCTGCTATGTTATTTGCTTGCATTGATGTCACTTGGTGCATAGTGGTACACCTACTCATGTGTGTTCTTTTGTTTATTGAAGATATAATGTATATGGAATACTGAATATGGCTACAATAGCAAACAGTAACTAAAGATGAAGAGCCTAAATACAAGTAGAAGTCACAAATTCAAGTCCATGTACAACAAAATCAAATTGGAACTAAACATCGAAATTAGATTCCTGTATAGAATACATTAGGCAGAAAACGGAGAAGTTTTAAATTAAGTTTGAGAGTTAATATACATAGGGGAGGAACTCAAGTATACTAAAATTTCTATCACGGCAGAAGTCCTTCACTAAACTATCAAGGCAGACCTCTTGAATAATGAAGTTAATTATCTAGGACAAAGATACAGTAATAGATCTGAAGAAAATTAAATTAATCAGAGATTGGAGAACTCCCACAAGTGTAATGGGAAATTTAGCAGTTTCCTAGGATTCATAAGATACTATAAAAGATAGGTTCACAAGTTTACCTGTCCAAGAGTTACAGAGAAAGACCAAGAGATTTTAGTAGAAAAAAAAGAAGGTGAATATTGTTTGGCACCCTTAATAAATTGTTGACAAAAATCCCCACTGTTTTTTAACAAACCCAAATAAACCTTTCACTGTGAACATGGATTCTAGTATACAAGCCATGTGAGCAATAGTATCCCAAGACAGTTGGGCATAGATGCCACATTCTCGGCCATGAATTATTAGCAGTAGCATGCTTAGTCAAAAATATTAAACATTAGTTTAAGAAGAACAACTTTGTGCCAATACAAAGCGTAAAGCACCCTCTATTACAAAAATCAAAATGTAATACTCTCCAACAACAACCTTCTTAAATCTAAAATCCTATACCAATGTCAGGATAACCTTTTTGTCAAGTTATACAGGTAGAAATAAGATGTATGAAGTCATCAGAAAACATACCTAGTCAAGGAACATGACGAAACATATAGATGGGTGTATGAGAACTTCTGATAAGTTTCACATAAACAAGGCAGAAGGGGTATTGACTACAGGAAACTTAAAGCACTTATTGACACCAATATCAAATGGGAAGCAAATCAATAGATAATGTTACACGTTAGTCTGAACTTCAGTAGAATGATTAAATCCTAGTAGTAGCCAATAGACTAACTAAAATGATTAGATTTATTCCCTTCAGAACAGTGCATAAAGCTTTGGATCTCGTACAAATGATAAACGTCATAATGTAAATATGACCTGCCAAAGGATATTGTAAGTGACAGGAAACATTTGGAGTGACACCTCTCAACACTTGGGTATCCAATCGAACTTAAGCATTTGGGATCACCTGCAATATGGTGGGAACACAAAAAGAGTTAGTTTATTCATGTTAGATATGCTAATTTCACAAGTTGCAAGAAGACAAACATTTTGGGAAGAAAATTTCCCTGTAGAAAATTTGGCTGTAAAATTTACTTTACACCCAGCTTTTATTACAATGTGATATTTTATGTTATAAAAGCATACAGACACCTGTAAAAGATCCTCATTAATGTCAATTCCATCTAACTTTTTTTTCTTTTCTTCTACTTAGCAAGTGGTAAAGATAGGAGGGATTTGGAGGTGGAAAGTACTCTTGATGTTGGCTCATCAATGGATCTGCTGGATGTGGTCTTGGATAATTCTTTGACTGTTTGTCTGTCTTTTGACAAAAAATCTGCTGTTATCTGGTCTGTCAGCATCAATTGTTGACCACCTAATAAGTGCATGGTTGATGTTTTGAGACGTGCACTTAATCAACGTAGTAGGTGTGCACACCACTATTGAGCTGGAGGCTGATGTGTGCATTTTTCATGTATCAAATTACCATTCAGACTGAGGCTCAAATGTGTTCACCCTGGCCTATTTTACCTCCCTCCACTGCTATAAATAGAGGTGGTGTATATGGGCTTTACTAGTGAGTCTTCTAGAGCATGAACAAGTTAATTTCCGTGTCTTCATAGTTTGTAGTAGGAAGTTCATTGTTAGCATGATCAAATAATTGCATTTTTATTATAACACTTGTATTTTCCTTTATTGAGTCTGATTTCAATTGTGTAGGCATGGGTTTTCCTAGGTAATTGGCACGACTACAAGTATTCTGCCAATTCAAACATGGTATCAGAGTTATCATGTTTCATGTCTGCCTTTTCAATTTGAATCCAAAACCTTTGTAGGATGTGTCTTCAGGTTAAAGGTTTTTGAAGCTTCATAGGAGAAAAAAAAATTGTGTGTATTGCATCAGAAGGGTTCACATCCCTAGAAGCATTTTTTGGTTTATCTGAAAAAGAGGTACGAGGACTTGAGAACAGCTATTTTTCAGGTTTATTTCAGATCCAAAAGTTTTTAAGGGAGGGCAAATATTTTGTTAATTTTTCTTCAGAATTTCCAAAGAAATGTTTAGAAATTTTTTTTTCAAATAACATTAATGGGCAATACGAAAAGGTGTTGGTTAGGTCTAAGGTTGACTTAGGGTTACATAAGGGGTGTGGGAGAGCTTGGGGGGCCCCCATGTAATGTCCCCTTTTCCAAATTAAGCCAAGTTAAAACCCAAATGCCCATCATGCATTTCCCGTGGGCCTTGAGAATTTTGCACTAGGGAAATGGGATTATAATAATAAATTAAGAGGGTCATAATGTAACAAAAGGGGCCGCTTAAGTGATATTATAAAATGAAATTATAATAAAGAGTGCCTCAAATAAACTTAAAATATAAAATAAGAAGGTCTCTTATAATTAAAGTTTATTTTAAATAATTCCTTTCAAATATCAATCAAGGGTCATGAAGGAAATTTGAAGAGTTATGTCTTTTGGAGAGAAACTCTATTTAAGAGAGGCCAAGCAAGGAGGATGAGGCATATTGATCAACCAATGTATTTTTTGATTTCTACTCCTTGTTGGAGCATTGGACTTCGGTTCAATTAATCTGAGGATGGAAACCTTCTGTGCAGGAGATTGGAGGACGGAAACCCCCTGATTTCCATCACTGGATTAGTGGGTGAAAACCCTTGATTCAAACTTTTGGCAATCTTACCCAGGGATTGCATATGAGCTTCAAGTTGATAGGCATATCAAATTCATGGTAAAATCTCTATTGAGTCTGTGTAGAAGATTATCTTGATAATTTTGTGGTTGCTCTCAATGAGCCGATTATATATAGTTGTACGACAAATAATTGTAGTGGCATATTTGGTTGATAGCAGAATTGGCAAGTCAGAATTGGTGTATATTGACAATGATTTCCAATCTGCATAAGGCGATAATATTCCAAAGAACCATAGTGATGCAATTCATTCATTACAAGGTCTAAAGTGGTGGCGATTCATATTCAAGAGTCACGATTCTTATTCCTTCTTGTGTGGTGATAGTTGTATGACTATAAATCTGCAATTCCAAATATCAGTGATCCAAATTCTTCTTCAGATCATAGCGATTGATGTGTTTGCAAAGGTGAAGTGGATTCTGAGCCGCGTTAGGGTCAAACCCTCTAGGGTGGAATTCATTGACTTGATTGAGGATCAATTGAATATTTTCCGTTGTATCTAATTCCTCCATGGGCTGTGGCATGCAGAGCTTAGCGATCATCATCAGGAATGGTTTGTAAGTGGCAAGTAATCATATTCAATCAGATGAATGTATTCTAGCACTGCCAATTGCAGCAATCATCATCAGAATTGTAAGCTTGGGAGTAAAGGAATTAAATTGCTTTGAGCTACTAATATTGTTATTAATTTCATATTATTCATTGTCCATCACTGTTGCATGCATAATTCCCTTATTGCAATTGTATGGTAATTAATAACATTTAGATTTATATGTGGAGCTAACCCTTTGGACAGTATTGAAGTAAATAAAAATAAATTAAATATCAGAAATATTCCCTCCGGGAAATTACACCCCATGAAATATATATTTTTTTAAAACATCATTTTTTTCCATCTAATTTTTTGTTAAAAAAAATGGGAGACATCAGATTGTCTTGGGGATGGCTAGACGTCCCAAGAGGCCATGCCCACAAGTTTGGCATTTCAGGGATGTGTCCCCATCTTCCCCATGGATAAGGTATGGCCTATCATCCCACTGTCTTGAGAATGCCGAGGGGATGGGGACATAAGGTGGAGGGGAGTGGACATGTCCCCCATGTTACACAGTTTTTTTGTCTAGGATGATTTGATGTTGAATTTTTGTTTATTTCTGTTCTTGGACTGTAACGTAAATGCCATATTGATTGATGTTTGAGTTTGATGAAGGGAATTAAATAGTATTGATTGAATATGCTATAGTTGATTGTCATAAATATTGAATTAGTCGAGACAAATGATATTGTACTTGTATAAATTTATCAATCGAGATATTACTCATGGGGATATGGGTTATAAGTTTAATTGAGTAAACTTATGGGTCATCAGTCAATTTGAGGGTGAGTTGAAGAAACATGATGCATTGAGTGATACGAGGCTTATTTGAGATAATTAATGGGCCAATGGATTAATTGTGAGGGTTGTTAAGATAATTTACACTCATCGACTGATGCAAAAATCAATTGCAGTAGATCATAGACGATTGGTGAAAATGAGGCCTGATTGAGGTAATTCAATGGCTGAATTGAGGGTTAGTTAAAGCGGCTAAATTCATTGATTATTGGGTGAATTAAGGGTCAGTTTAGACGACTAAGGGCCTAATAATCAAAGTTAATGCTAGTTGAGGTAATAATTCAGGCATTTATTTGGTTGAGCCTCAGTTCAGGGAACTCTTTGAACAAATGGAATCATTACTTGATGCAACTCATGGAGGATATTTTTAAATGTATATCAAATTGAACTTGGAAAACCATTGTACTCTTTTTATGTTGGCTAGACACAAGATGAAGTCGGTTAGACTCCTAAAGTAGTTACACCTTGTGGGGATGAACATTAAGAAAAGCTTGCCTTTCAACATGGTTCAGCAATGATCTTTCTCCAGCCTAAACCCACCAGATATTGATTACTAATATTGTATTTGTGCAGGTATTTTCTTAGTCAAGAGTAGAACCTCAATGAAGAGGTGCCTGTCTTACCAAAGCTCTGACCATCGTGAGACCTTCAACTTTGGACAATATCAGACTTACCATTAGATTTTATAGTAGGCATCATTAATTCTCTAATAGATGCCTGATCATTTGTGTGTCAAAAAATGACATTATTTCCTAGGTATTGAATCCATATGTAGAAACAGATGAATAAGAATTGACAATGTCTCCCTAGCCATATATCTTAATGTTTACATTTATATGGCAGTTAAGGATACAGTTGCACTGTGTTTTGCAGATTTCATCCAAAAAGTTTATTATAGATTGATTTCCCATTTTTTTGGGATACTACCTGTAAGGCTGTATATATGCAGTTCTGTTTCATAGGTATTGAATTCATATGTAGAAGCAGACGAATCAGAATTGACAAAGTCTCCCTAGCCATATGTCTTAATGTTTACATTAAAATGGTAGTTAAGGATACAGTTGCACTTTGTTTTGCAGATTTCATCCAAAAAATTTATAGATTGATATCCCAATTTTTTGGGGTACTAACTGTATATATGCAGTTCTGTTTCACCATGTACACAATGTTAAATGTGCTTCTGTGATTGTGTATAGTGTGTTTCTTAACTAGTCCGTTGACCCTCTTTCTGTCTTTATGGGTGTTAGTATGATTTTGCATTCCCTAAGATTTTAGTATCTACAACTTCATAATTTGATTTGTGCATATTTTTTGTAATCAATACAGAAATGTTTACTTCCATTTAACTCTTAACTGATAACCATATAAGAAACATTTGACTTGGTCATTCTCTTGTATGGAGTTGAAGTTGTATTTCTTAACACAAAAGCTAAGTGCTCATGCTTAATGAAAGAATAAACAATATTTTGTCATGGTTAAATGAAAATCTAAATGCTTATCACTGGAGGAAAGCATTCTTGTTATGTTTTGGGAGAACAATTACATTGCCTTTTTTAGTTTTACTTATTGTTTTTACATTTAAGCTATGTTACCGGTTCTTGCCTGAAACCGCCTGGGTCTGGGTACAATCTGCTTCTGGTTTGGATCCTGGTGTGGTCTGACGGGGGATACGACCAGGTGCTGTTTTTGCTCTGTGTGTTTGTCTTGGATGAACCTGGGTGAACCCACTTTGAATCCAATGAAAATTTAAGGATTTTGCAGCGAACCTGCGGCAGTTTGGCCGTTTGTTTTAATTTTTTATATTTTTTAAATTGATCCGTGCCTCTCCCTTGGCAAATCATCCTTCCATAGTTCCTAGCCACGGTTGACCATTTCAGTCTGCATCATCAACCGAGCTTTCCGTTCTTGGCTACAATGTAAGACAGAAGGAAGGGCTGATTTGAGTATTTTATTTTTCTTTTGATCTTTGTTTGGACAGAACATTTTCATGGGTTAAATCTGCACAAATTTCATTGTCAGAAATATTGTATGGGGCAGTGTACATGCACTCCAAGCTCAATGGAATGCCCTCCAAGCTCCTTGAATTGAATCTGCACTTATTACATTTGGAAATTTGCTATGATGCATATATTTTAATTCATAGTTATACTATGCTCGTGTTTAAAGATTATCGATATAAAAGTATTATATATGTTTAAAAATCCAAATAGAGATACATAATGTAATATTTTTATATAGAAGCTTATCTCTCTTTGGAGCTTCAGAAGCTTCTATATAAAAATATTATATATATTTAAATTTTTAAACTATTAAAATATATATTTTTTAAATTTATTGAGGAATGAAGTTTTAATATAAAGTATTAAATATAGATATGTTATTTATTTATTTAGGAATGGTTTTTTATGGTTTGAAATTTTAAATATAAACAGTTTGAGAATATAATGAGAATTTGGATTGAATGAAAGTGAAGTGTGTGTGTGTGTGTGTGTTATTTTTATATGTTTTTGTATGAACAAACCCAAAATGAACCCACAAACCAAACCAGCGAACCTGGACCCGAGCCAGGATCGGTAACTTAGCATTTAAGATGAGATTAGAATAAGGAAATGCAAAACTTATTCACTCACACATAATATCATTATTTCAGTTTGTGGTTTCTCTTCTACATCTCCATTTTATTTCTTGCTTACTCTTGATATTGATATTGTAGACAATATAATACCTCTTAAAAGCAGGTGTTTCTCTCTGTATAATAATTGATTGCTGTGCAGGTTTCTTATCTCTTTCGGTGGAAACTATCTTCGTCATCACTTATGTGAAGCTATTCCTCTGCAGAAAGTAAATTCGAGCTTTAGGAGAAAAGGAAATATTTTTCATGCATCAAATCATGAATCCTGCAAAATATTTATTCCATCTACAGATTCCAGGTTATTTGGCCCTGCATTTGTAGAGGTAATAACTTGTGAGATCATTATGCTATTGTGCATTTAAAAGTAATGGATGCATGCACTCAAATTTAATTGTAAAAAGAGAAATTGAAATTAATTTTATAATAATGTATGCCAATCCTAGAAATGTATAGTGTGCTGGATTAGGCGGCTAGGTGACACAGATTGATGTGTGCGGTATGGATGCATCAGACAGCAAAGATAAATGAATCTAAAGTCTTTTATTCCATAATCAATTCTATGGGATGGAGATTTTTCTAAGCAGAGAAGATTTATAAGGTTAAACCTGTGAATACGTGATGCAAGTTTATTTTTTCATCCAAAAGATTATTTCTTGATTATACATTCTCTGAAATATTTCTCAAGTCTAAAATCCTTCTTGCCTCAAACAATTGATCCATATCTTCCTGTGCTTTGATGGAAGATTTGAAAATGTGGCTAACTCAATTGAAGATATTAATTGCCATGAACAATTGCACTATGTGTAAGCTTCTCCCAGTTTAAAGAACACACCTTTTGTTGTGTTTCTTCCTTGGTTTCTTTTTCCTCCTCTCCCAACTTAAATGCATCAGAAACCATTCTCACTGTGCCAAACCCTGCGTTTCCTCCTTAAGATAGAACTGACCGACGAATTGTCTGATCAGCTTCGTTGGTCAAGAGAGAGTGCTCTATTGATTGGCGGCTTGAGATATACATTCACTCACGTCCCTCTGATGATGGGGGGCCTCAATGTGTGTGATAATTGCTTAAATTATATTGATCTTAAAGTGCAACTTTGGTGAAAACTGACCATATCCTGTGTTTGTCTTGAAATCATGTTTGACTAGGGCAAATTTCCCTTATTTTTTGTTATGCAAATACTACTTCAAGAGCCCTCTGGATCCCAGTTGTTCTTATCTCACTCATGTTTCTTTAACCTTTTTATAGTCTGCATGTTCCACACCTTCATTTCTGTTCAGACATAAGTTTTTGACTACCTCTCCTTTTCATGGTTGTTTTTGATCCACTTATGTCTTGTAGGCGTGCTCAGATTATTACATTATACCTAGAAATATAGGTTTTTGACCATATTCACTTAAATACATAAATAATTTAAATGCCACCTTCTTCAGTTTTTGAACTGTTCGTCTCTCCTTAATGATCCTTGCTTGCTTCACATTCTGGAAAGGGTCCACAAATGATTAAGAGGTCATCCAATGTTGATGCTTCTGTTAGGAATTTCCACAGGAAGACCCCAATTTCATAGAAACAAAAGATAGTTTTGTATCTACCCATGTCTTGATTCTGCAAGGATTGTATTTGTTTTTTCCTCTGATGTTGTTCATTGAAATTCTTTGTATGTGAAGCCCATCCACCCTACCTAGGCTATTTAGTTAAATTAGCTTCTTGATTCATGGACATGCAAACAAAAACAGTCCATAGAAAATATATTGCATGTGATCGTTTGCACTAAACTAGAAAATGAACCTCACAGAAGAATACGACTCCCTCTAATGTTCTCTTATATATTTATATGTTTTAAAATGTTTTGTCTTATCAGCCTTTGGCAGAGGTACTTCTTGTGCACTTAGGAGTTGCCTAAGATAGGCTCCAACCATGAAAATCGACCTCTCATCCAAATACTATGTAATATCCCGATCATGGAATGATGTGAAATTTTATGTTCTTTTAAATTATACACTGAAAATGATCTACCCTTTTACAATTTTCAATGTCTCTGACACATAAACTATGACTATGAATTTGCAAAGCAAATCTATGACAGGATATATGAATGTAGAAAGCCTTTCAACAATGAATTCAATACAGATTTGCCAGATACAATGATAATATATTGAAATATGAAATTAGATTCCCACTGTTTCAGATCAGACTTAATATTCCTCAGTTACATTAACAATCATGGCTCTATAGCAGCCAGCCACAAGTCTCAGATAACTCAAAACTGCTGTAGCATGTCTTGGTAACTGTCACTGTCCACTGAGAGCAAATGGAGTTGTTGGCAAAACAAGATCAATGTAGTTGGCAAACACCTGTTGCTGTCACAGTCCACAGTCTCAAGTATTACTGATATAAACTCCTCTTAGATGATCGCTGTCAAAGGAACTCAGATCGATGATATCAAAGAATGCAATGAAATCCCGATGCCACTGCTGCTGTATATCTGAAATATATTTGCTGCTAAATATTCCTCTTAGAAGCGCTGCTACTAATCTCCTGCTCTTCATACTCCGATGACATGATTCCTTTCAATGAGAGCTTTATAATGGATAGCTGGCAATTGAAAATGGATAGCTGAGTAGTGTGTAAATAAACAAATGAGCCGCCACCTATGCAAATCCTCACGTCTTCAAAACTCCAGCGCTCTAAAATCCACGATGTCTATTAATAATCAAATGATCTTATTTGAAATGCAATGTATTTGGGATCGATGGCTAATATAAACATGAAATCCACGAATCTGAATGTGAATGAATTTCCTGTAGCTTATGCGGACTCACCAAATAAGTGGATTCCTAATACAAAACAAATGCAACTTCAATATATTAATATAGATTTCCTTTTTTTCTGCAGACAAGTCTGTAACTTGTCAGAAGCTGTCTCCTTTTATCATCTGCAAACCATACTTTAATGAATTCACTTAGTGCTGCATGGGATCCACCATTTACAAATGTAAATTCTTCTTTGAAAACAATTTAGAAATACAGATTTGCTAATGGAATTGCTGACTGAAACTTCTGTCAGACTTTGTCCCCTTTGAGCCAACAATTCTAAAATCACAAAAGACTTTTTCAAAAGCCCACTATATTACCTTACTGCTGTTATAAAATATATTAAAAAATGCTTGAGCAATAAAAATGCAAATAAGAATAGAACCATCAAATATTGCATACAATACCATCAAATTTGCATAACATATATTTTCAAAACCTTTCAACAATGTCTTCAAACAAAGATCTTCAATGAAGCTTTACGAATGGTCTCTGACCAAATATCGAAAACCCAGCAATATACTTTGAAGCCCAACTGTGAAATCTGAGATGATTTCACCACAATGTCGGTAAGGGAGCATCACCAAACCAACTTCTACAAATGCAAGGGAACATCACCTTGACATCAGCTGAAAAACTTGACAAAAGACATAAACATCAACACAAGCATCTAAAACATGCTCAACAATGACTCTCAACAGCCCTTTTAAACTTTCATAAATTAGAACAGGCCCTAATTTTATTAAATGAAAGTTTATGTCTACACAGTCACACTTAACCTTTTTAAATGCTTGCACTTGAACTTTTTAAATGTGTGTGTACAATAACACTTTAATTTATAAAGTGTTTTATTAAATGCTCAAGTAACTTAATAAAATATTAATTTTACAAAGTAATTAAAATACTTTATAAAATTAATTTACAATTAGAACCCATTAAGTTGCAAAAATGGGGACATGACATACTAAGGCTCAAAGAGGATGTCTTTTTAGTATTTGAAGCTGTAGCATCTCATCCCAGATGGAAATCTTGTAACTTTCAGTGTCACCAGGTTGTTGAAATTTTTTTAGAGATAGGCTTAAACTATGAAGTTCAAGCTCTCCTCCAAATCCTGAGGCTCAAAGAGAATGTCTTTTTAGTATATGAGGCTGTAACATCTCACCCCAGATGGAAATCTCACGACTTTCACTGTCAGCAGGTTATTGAAATTCTTTTATAAGCAATAGTTTCCAAACTTGGCAAGGATTTGGATAATTTAAAATCTATAAATATTGTAATCTTTAGGGAAAATTCTGGGTGGTTTCCTTTTTTTGAAAAATATTGAATATCTTTATAGGTATCCAGATAAACACAACTTCATGGGAAACTAAGCACGAAATATCCCAGCTTACATAAAAAACTCAATTAGACAAACTTTAAGTGCACAATAAGAAAAAATCAAGCTCCACAATAGAGCTCAGGTCAAATACTTAATTATCATACTTAAAATGCAGCCAGTCTTCCATTCCTTGATGTTAAGTTTCTGATCAACTGGATGGACCTCTCGCACAAGAAGTTTATCAAAAGACATACACGTAGGTACTTCCATGGTAAGCCACATCATTATCAGTCACAAAACGGCTGTCTTCAGTACTATAGCTATAAGAGCATTGTGGATTTCTGATAGCGAACACTTTGAAAATGCAGTGTTCCACGGGGACCCGTCCCCCCGTCCCGGACGTTTCCGAGACTTGGGGACGCCTGCGAGACGTACCCCCGCCGTCCCCCCACCGCCGCCGGTACGCCGGAAACTTCACAGAAACTTTGGGTACTTCTGGCCGTCCCTGAGACGTCTCGGGGACTTTTGGACGTCCCTCGCGCTGGGGGCAGCGAAAAGTGTTTTTTTTTAAAATTTTTTTTTGGTTTTGCCTTGGACTTAGAGCCCAGGTCCGAACCCTAAGGAGGTGTTTGACCATTTTAAAAGCTAAAAACTCTCGCTAAACTCTCATTCTTCATTTTATTTGCTCAATATGCCATTTAATGTTTTGCAACAGCTAGGTGAAGAAGAGGAAAACCAGTGAGAAGAGTGGGTGAAAGAGTGAGTTTGAGGTGTTGCAAGTGCAAGAGGGGTGAGAAGGAGAAAGAAGAAGAAGAAGAGGAGGAGCATTCTACACCAAGTGTGAAGGATTTTTCAAGCACAAGGTAAGTTTTTATGACTGTTTTTTGAAGTTTTTTCATTTTTTTTTTGTTTTTTTTTCTAAGTTCTTAGTTTTAGTTTTTCATGTTGAATCTTACAATAGGCATTGAAATGAAAATCAAAACATGAATATGCATTTGCAAATGCATATTCATGTTTTGATTTTCATTTCAATGCCCATTATTTTTAAAAATTTTTTCATCTTTCCATCAAGATTTAAGTTTTAAGTTTTACTTTTAACATCAAATTTCACTTATAGAATTTATTTGTTTATTCATTATTGCAGTATCATAATGAGCTCTCATAGTGATCCTGATAGTGGAAGTGAATATGCCCTTGAGGCTGAGGGGAGTGACCATGGGGTTGAGCTTGAAGCCAATACTAGTTCCATGGCAAGTGAAGCAGCTAGTTTTGAGTGCCCTTCTGCACTACTGGCACCGTATGCTAAGGGGCCTTTTGATCGCAACTCCCCTCTCAAACAATTTGCAACAAAATTACTAAACAGGGAAGGGTTACCATCTGGGGGCACAAGGAGGTGGAAGTGCAACTTTTGTGCTCTAGAGTGGTTTGGGAGCATCACTAGAGTTAATGCATACCTTCTTTTCATTAGAGGAAAAGGTGTAGACATATGTTCTTTTTTGGCAACACCACAAAACATCAAATACAAAGTTGAAATAAATAAGTTATGGGGTCTTCCTGATGATACTACAGCTGCACCTGTGCATACTACTTTGCACCATAGGGCACATCGTCAGCATAGCTAGCCACAGAGTTCTAGCCATACTTTGCAGACGAGAGTAGGAGGGACACCAGTTTCTTCTTCTAGTGCCTATGTAGGAGAGGGGAGGGGGAAACGGAAATTGCAAACTCAAAGTAACCCCATAGCAGATTTGTTTAAAGTGCAGCTCAAGGATGACACAGATGATGCCATTGGCAAGTTCTTCTTTGCCAATGGCATCCCGTTTCATGTTGCTCGATCTCCTTATTTGAAGGAGATGATATCGATGGTGGCAAGGACAGGACCATCATATGTGGCACCAGGTGAGACGAAATTGAGGACCGCGATCTTGGATAAGAACTATTCCAAGATCAATTTGTTGATGGAGAAGATGGAGTGTTTGGTCAAGACAGGATGCAGCATAGTCATGGATGGGTGGACGGACATTAGACAACGACCACTCATTAATATCATGGTTACATGTACTGAGGGCCCATATTTTCTTAAGGCAGTTGATTGTTCAGGGCATTGCAAAGATGCTCATTTTCAGTTTGAGGTCCTCACGGAGGCTATTGAGGAGGTTGGGCCACAAAATGTGGTCCAAGTAGTGACAGATGCAGCACATGTGTGCAAAGCTGCAGGGAGACTTGTTGAGGCAGCTTATAGGCATATTTGGTGGACTCCATGTTGTGTGCATGCCATGAACAATGCACTCAAGGACATGGGGAAGATTGGTTGGATTAGAGAAGTGGTAAATGATGCGAGAGATGTGCAGATGTTTATCTGCAACCACCACACATCACATGCACTCTTCAGGACCTTCGCTAAGAAGGAGATCTTGAAACCTACTGATACGAGATATGCTTCCTATCTCATTCTCTTGGAGAGAATGATTGAGTTGCAAGAGGCACTGCAACTCATGATTATGACAGCAGAATGGAGTAGGTGGGCCGAGTCTAAGATAGAGCAGGGTTTGAGGGTGAAGGATACGGTGAAGAATGATGTGTTCTAGGCTGATGCAAAATATATTGTCGCCATCATTACACTAGTTTTCCAGGTAATCAGGTATGGGGATGCGGATGGATCTAACCTTGGAGAGGTGTATGAGTGCATCGATTCTATGCTTGATTAGATGAGGGCTGTTGTGCGACAGAGGGACCCCACATTGGCATTCTACCATGAGCACATTCAGCCAATCATTACTCCCTTGCATATGGCAGCTTATGCACTTAATCCTAAGTGGTACTTGACTAGGCCTGGTAGAGTGACACCAATACAGGATCCGGAGGTGAAGGCGGGGTTCTTCATGTGCATTGAGAGGATGTATGATGATGTAGATGCCAGCACGATTCACACTGATTGGAGCAAATTTGCCACTCTTAGGGGTTATTCAAATGCGGCCAAGATGGATATGGTAACTATGGCGTAGGATGACCCAATTTGGTGGTGGACTTGCCATGGATTAGGATCTTTGACTACCACTCTAGCCATCTGATTGTTATCTCAGGTTTCTAGTTCTTCAGCTGCTGAGAGGAACTGGTCTACATATAGCTTCATCCACTCTCTTAAGAGGAACAGACTTACCTCTAGGAGAGCAGAGAAGCTTGTGGCTGTACATAGTGCTTTGCGTCTCATTGACCGCAAAACACTTGTGTACAAAGAGAGTTCAGCAGCACGATGGGATGTAGAGCCAGAGGAGCCAGCACAGATTGATGAGGATGCTTTAGTTTCGGCTTTAGATGCAGGGCTGGTTGGTATTAGTTTGGCAGAGCTTGACTGCGAGGATTCCAATAATTCGAGTGATGAGGAGTTTGGGGACGATTAGAGGCCTCCCTTCACTACATTTTGATTTTTGCATTTTGTAGTTTGTACTTATTTTGATATCATCATATGCTACTCATTGTAACCATCTTTAAGACTTTATGATACATTGATATAATATTATGATGTGACATGTTATATTTTCCGTTTTCGATATAATAGAAACTAAGAAATCTCAAATTCGACAATTTCATTTGTCAAATTCGACAATTTCATTTGTCTTTTAGTAATAGACTAATAGTATTCAAGTATTTAAAATGTTAATATTTGCAATTTTGCTAGTTTACTAATTTGCCATTTGAAATGTTATTCTTAAATATCTTTTTATAACTAGTTATTCAAGTACCATATGTATATCAGCGCCGTCCCCCCGCCGTTGTCCCCCCGCTGTCCCCAAACTTAGACCCTTTGTCCCCCCATCCCCGAGACCCGTCCCCGACAGGGGACCCATCCTTGTCAGGAAACTCCGTGGAACATTGTGAAAATGAGAACTCTCACTTTGTCTCCATTTTTCAACGGAAAGGTTGCAGCCGAAAACAAGTGTTTGAGAGCCCCACTTAAATCCGTCCATTTATTATCATCCCAAACTCATATCACTCAACCTCCCATTGGCCTACCTCTGGAAACCAAGCTATTCTTCCTTCTGTCCAAAGAACATAGGCAGAGCCTTTGGAAAATTCCTTTAGACCATTCCTTTTATAGGGTATTTATTAGATTGCAACCTAGCTAGACTATATTGGACAAACTTAGTGATTTGTTCAAGCATGGTGCAAATGCAATAAACACAGTTGTAGGATATGCCCAGGTAAAATCTGTGGTACGCGTATTGCCGTTCCAGGTATGGGTAAGTTATGGCTTGGATATCGCTCGGATATTGTGTCTGACTGTACCCAGAACAATGTCTCGTTTTTTACCGCGCCAAATACGTGCATGACATCCTTGTGACATCTGTGTAGTATCCCAAAAAACTTAACCCAAAAATGTTAAAAACTGAAATTATTTAGTAAATATAGATGTTGAACGTGTAAAATTCCAAGTTAGCTATGTGGAAAAATCAACGTTGTAGAAGTGTTTGTAGAGATCTTAGTGGTGGGACCAGAGAGGTTTTAGTGGCGAAGCAGAGGCACTTTCCTTCTCCCAACCTCCCTGCGTGAGCGCTTGATCACATTAACCATAGTTGGAAAACTCGACTCGCCAAAAAACTTGCCAAGCCCAAAATTGACGAGTCAACAAAAACTTGGAGAAAACTCGGCAAAAAACTCGGGAACTTAAAAAATTGCTTAAATTTCATTAGAAACACATTGTTTTTGCAAAATTCAATGACAAGATGAATCCAATGAGTCCATAAATGAGTACAAAAGTGTTTTCTATTAAATTTGATTGACTTTAATGCAAATTGATTACAAAATCGCATTCTCATGCGGAATCCTGATGGCTGAAACCCTGATAGTCTGATACAAATTACAATAGATAGCTGAAAATGAAAATAGTAAAACTAGAAGTAAATACTAAATACAACATTTTACACCTTCCTCTTCCCTAATTTAGTCAAAGCTAGGGAAGAGGTAGATGCTCTAGTCCTGCGAGTATGTGGTGCTGGTGGCTCCTCGGTTGGCATGGAAGGCTGTGGCTGAGGCTCGACCACCATCCTAGAAATATCTGGCTCTGGCAATGACTCCTCATCCTCATGAATGTCCTCCAACCCTACATCTCCTGTTGCACCCACATCCTCCATTGCATGTCTCTCAAAATCAAGAATCTCATCCGCGGTAAACAATGGAGGTTGCTCATTCCGCCCTGTACAATCATTGTAAGGATCTATTTCATCCAAATCAATAGGATCTAGTGATTTGTCCTCTACTCTTTTTGTGCGCAACCGAAGGTTGTATTGCACAAAGACAAGGTCATTGAGGCGCTTTTGAGCTAATTTGTTTGTAATGTCCTCTTTTTTGATTATCCTTGAATTCTTAACCTGCACACAAGAATAACTACTAGAAAGAGACATTACTACTATTAAGGATTAATTTAGTAATGAAATCAACACATCATATTTATAATCAATACCAATGAACAAGAATGTAATGTTACCTATGCGTACATATATTCAGATCCTGCAATCAAACATACTAATAACATACACAAATACATATATTCTTCCATGATCATTACGGTTAGTATTATCATGATCATAATCAATAATAATGAACAAGAATATAACATGGTTGGAGAGAGCATATATTCAATTGTATTCCTTCATACTTTAATATACTTATACTTGATATGTCTTTTGCCACATGATATACTTTGGGAATAGTTATCGTTGTGCCCGGTCGTTAATCTAACCTAGCCCTAGCGGAGGATAGGTATATACTCGTTAAGGTGTTGGATAACAATGCTCCACTGCCATAGGCCCAAGGGCTTCATTGCACACCCGACAATTCCTCACCACTTGGTTCAAGGGCTTCATTGCACACCCGACAATTCCTCACCATTTGAGGGTCACCTATCGTGTAAGCTAACCGGTACTGTTCTCCACTGCCATAGGCCCAAGGGCTTCATTGCACACCCGGCAATTCTTCACCACTTGGCTCAAGGGCTTCATTGCACACCTGGCAATTCCTCACCACTTGAGGGTCACCTACCGTGCGAGAATTAATTAACAATTAAACCGCCCGCCCTTAACTACTCAACCGTCCTCATAGGGGTAATAGATGAGACTAATGACGTGGCAAGATTCGCCTATCCCTAGTATATCATGGGCAAGACTTGATTAGTAAATGTAAGTTAGAAATATCATACCGATTTGGTGGTGTGCTCTCCTCAAGGAAATGTAGTGATCTTATAGATCACAAAGATGATGTTTTGCCCTCTCGAGGCTATTACAATATTTAGAAGTCCTTTAGCAAGGATCTATTCTCATTCTTATTTTTGCTGTTATAAAGTTATTCACTGCTTGGGGCAGTGCTATTACTGATATAAATCTGAATACAATATATGAGTCGCTGCTGTAGATAAGACTGAATAAGTTGTGTTGATGATGGTTGAATCAAGGTGTAGTGATGGAATGAATGATTGTGCATTGCTGCTATTAGAATGGTAATGCTTTTGAATGAGTGATCGATTATTCATGAGATTGTTGATTCCTGATTTCACAAATGCCCACCGATCTCTTTTATACCTTTGATCTGTGGCTTTCTATCAACGGTTGCCTCTCTTCATGGGGTCGCCGTCCTCAAAGGGCATCTCCATTAGTTAAAATTAATATATTCTCTTAATATAACAGCGCTGCCTTTTATTGTCTTGGAATCACTGTTTGCTTGGGTCCGTTTGGGAATATAAGCGCTGTCTTTGGGATCCTTAATTGCCTCCTTTGCAAGAATATTGATTATTGTTCATTATCGATTTCCTTATGGATGTGTTGTCTTATTAAAATCATTTATTTATTAATCCTCCACCGCTGCTTTCTTATCACTGCAGATCGCAGCCTTAAGATAATCGTATGATTGAATAAGATAAGGTAACTAGACGGTGCATCATTTGGTAGCATCTTTATATTAATTGCTGACTTCTTTTGACTCCCCGATACCCTTCTATTACTTGGGTAGTCTGTGGGTTAGAGGATATCAATCCTCTTATTTCTTTTGTCACATAACAATTACTTATAATATTTAATTTATTAAAGTATTAATGGTCAATATTAGTTTCTATTAGGAAGTTTCTATTTCTGTTCTATGTTTAGTTTGTTTCTATCTTTTCTGCTTTTCTGCTTTGCTTATTTGTAGTTTCCTTGTGAAACTCCCGCTTCTCCTTTTAGAAACTTCTGTTATCCTCTTTATATAGAGCGTTGCTCTTCATTGTATAAATAACTCATTCATTAATATATTTTGCATATATTTAGAAATGTAACATGGTATCAGAGCCGTTCCGTTCTTTGTGCCTGTTCGTACTTTCGTACGACGTACGGATCTGGTTTTGAGGCGCCATTTTTTATTCTCTCTGAAAATCGCAATTCCCGCAGTCGCGTGTTCAAAGTTTTTTTTAAATCGTGTCTTCTCTGGGTCTGAAATCACATTTCCTGTTCGAAACCCTATGTCTTGAAATCGTGTTGGTGGTAATCGTGACTATGGAGTGTTGGCGTTTGTTTTAAGAAGGCGGTTCATTTCTAAAAATTGCGAATCCGTTAAAACGCGATTTCTGCAAAGATTTTCATCTTCTGTGTCGAAGTCGTCCTTGTTGCGGGCTCCTAAACTCGCGCTTTTTTTTTTTTTTTTGTCTTGGTGGATCATCTTTTTATGGTTGTGTTTTTTTTTGAAATCGGTGGAGAAATTTCGTATGGGCTTGGACTCTGCTGAAATGAGTTCTGTAGTTTCTTGTCTCTGCTGAAAGATTGAAGGTCGCACTTCTGTTTTGCGATTTTTGGCAGTTCTCCTTTGTGCCGTTTTGAGCTAGCCGCTGTAGTAGTGTTTCTGTTTCGTTGTGCTGTTGAGGGAATTGAATCCATTTAGGGTTTGAGCTTAAGCCGATTTCGGTTTTGTTCTTGGCATGCGACACCAGATTGTGCGCCTCTTCCCTTTGTTGTGACTTTGGCGCTTCAGCTTCCAAGCTGCCGTTGAGTTGATTCTGTTTGGGGTGCAGTTCGTGGTCTTAGCACCAAGCGCTAAGACAAGAGATCAGGTTAATCACACTCGTGATCCTTTGCCTCAGGATTTGTGCCCAATAGGCATGCAGACATATATATTTTTTGTTTTGAAATCTGTGTTTAGATGTTCTGAGCCTATGCTTTTTGTAATCTCGAGATCTGTGCCTTGAAATCCGTGTTCGGATTTGTCTCGAGATCCGTACCTCAAAGTCCGTGTTCAGGATTTATGAGTTAGTATATTCCGTGCTTTTGGAATCTGTACCTCATAACCTGTGCTAGGGTTTTATTTTCCCTGTCTGTGTCGTCTATCTGCTTCGGTATCTGTGCCATCAGCGTATAATCCATTTTTTTCGTGTCTCGAAAAAACATGAAGTATGGCATCTTTGACCAACATCATGTTGGAGAGCAGTCAGAAGTTCAACGACAAGAATTACAACCCCTGAGAGCAGTGAATGATGACAATCTTTGAGTATCAGCACCTTGACCAGCTAGTTCTGGGCAAATCTACACGTCCTCAAATGGTGGGTAAAGATCAGGATAAATTCGATGAGCAAAATCGTGAAGCGGTGATGCTTATCAAGTTATTAGTCACCGATGATTAGCTGCCTCAGGTTCCGTCTGGGAAATCAGCGAAAGATATCTGGGATTTGTTGAAGGATCTTAATGAAACGTCTGACAAAAGCCGCACGTTCTTTTTAAAGAACATGCTTTTCTCGATCATGATGGATGAACAGATGTCTCTGTAGGAGCATCTCACCAAAATCAAGGACATCCATGATCAGTTGGAGGCGATTGGTCGGGACGTGGACAAGGAAGATATGGTAGTCATCACTCTGAAAAGTCTACCACACTCTTACGAGCACTTTATCGAGACAACATTATTTCGACTAATGTTACACTGAAGTTTTCAGATCTGTGCAACAAACTTCTACAGTAGGATCGATGGAGACAGCAGTTCGGTAGCAGTGCTAGTTCCTCCTTAGAGCAGGCATTTACTGCCAAGTCCTTTCAGTAGAATAAGGGCAACTATCAGCGCTCTTAGCCATCCAGTGAGGGTCAATCACAGGACCCGTTCAAGAATAAAAACATCCAGTGCAATTACTGCCATAAGTTTGGCCATATGAAAAAGGATTGCTGGAAACGCTTGGCTGCTGCACAGTCCAAGCCTAAAGAATTAACCCCTTTAGCCCATATCGCTGAGCACTCTGAGCAGAAGGAGTATGCTTTCTACGCCTTTTAGGCCATCTCTTTTGCCTAATATTTTATTTCAGATGCTCGTGGACCAGTTATCAGATTTAGGGGGGCAACTTGCTGTAGTTAGTGGATTGACCATTACGGGGGGGTATTAAAGTATTAATGGTCAATATTAGTTTCTATTAGGAAGTTTCTATTTCTGTTCTATGTTTAGTTTGTTTCTATCTTTTCTGCTTTTCTGCTTTGCTTATCTGTAGTTTCCTTGTGAAACTCCTGCTTCTCCTTTTAGAAACTTCTGTTATCCTCTTTATATAGAGCGTTGCTCTTCATTGTATAAATAACTCATTCATAATATATTTTGCATATATTCAGAAATGTAACATAATTTATATCTATTATAATATATATTATGATAATGATCATGTATTGTATTTTAATATTTATATTATATTACACTTGTTATTTAATAATTTAAATTATATATTATATCTATATTAATTTATAATATTACTTTAGGATAATACTTAATTCATTATTCAAATATATTTAATCTATATTGGTTTATAATATTTTAATGTTATTCATATGAATCATGCATAATTGATTCGTTTATAGCTTGTTAGTTATAGGGACATGACATTGTTCCTCTTCTTCGTGTGAATGGCCTCAAACAAGCTCCAATTCTGCTCACAACTGGATGCACTACAAGGCTGACATAGTATGTGGAGGGCAATTTTTTGGATATGTGGGGTATCTCCACCCCAAGTTTTCCCACCAAACCTCTGCAAAAAAATATTGAAGAGTTAGAAAACAAAGTCAAAACACATTTTTTCAAATTATAAGATGCAGACCTTGTTATGCAAACACACGGCGAGTTTTCTGCTCGGGCTCGCCGAGTTTTCGGCAGAGACTCGGCACAAAAACTCGGCGTGATTAAGTCATAAAGATTCGCCGAGGAAAAAAACTCGCGGGTTTTTCAAGACTCGCCGAAAACTCGGCGAGTCTGCCAACTATGACATTGACCACCGAGAGGGCTATATCGAGAATGGACATCCTTTGCATGCATGACCCCTTTCATGTTGCGTTCCCATTGAGAGCTAACTACCTGAATCTAATGATCTTGTGCAATGGCCTTGAACCCACATTGGGATATGCTTATGATTTTGCACATAGCATTCTCATTCATTTGTTATCAACCGGCACTGCTCTAAACACTCTCTTGTAATTGGCATTGATATGTCGATGGTGGCTATATAGGATTTCTCCTGCCCTCTTTCTCCCTGCTCCTCGTCCAAATGTGTTTTCTTGCCGTCGAAATGTGTTTCTAACTTTTGGAAGTTAGGCTATAGTATTTTATAATTTTATTACTTGCATTTGATTTTTTTATGTTTTTAACTTTGTCCTTTTATATTTTAAACTAATTAGGATTAATTTTTAAAATTTAATTTATCTATAAAGTTTAGTCTCATTTAAGTTTAGTTTTAATTTTAAGTTCAGTTTAATAATTTATTAAAATTTTATTAAGTTTAATATTGTTTATTATTAATCTTACAATTCTTTTTTATTAAGTTTATTGTTTATTAAAAATTAATTTATTGGTATATAATATATTTGTTAAAAATATTTTATTTATATTAATTATTATTAAATTTATTATTTAATATATATGAGTTTTTATGAATGTCAGTATTGGATTCTGTATCGTATCCGTGTCCATGCAACTTTGATAATAATTTAATAAATAATAAAACAAGCAAATCTATTTTGTCTGAACAATTGTCAAGTATGCAACACCATTCTACTTTGAGAACACTAAAGCCTTAAAACACCACCATACAAGATGCAGTGAGGAAATTGAAATTCATTGAACTTGAGCAGAGGGCATTTAACATTGACATACAAATGGAAACCCACTGTAGAATTGATAATGAAGATGATACGTGTGACAAGAGACAATGGGATTGAAGATTGTTCTTTTTTTTCCTTTGTTATCAGGTTTGGCCAAAACCCATCCTGTACCTAGACAGGTTTGGATTGGGAACGAATCCCTATTCAAGTTTGGCCTAAGAAGAAGCTTGTGTGAACCCATGGAGAACCTGCTTGCCAAAACTTAAAAAGTCAAATTTTCAATGGATAAAAAAGGATCCTGTTGTGACCTAATCACACATCGCCCCATTGCAAATGGGGACCCCCTTTTTTGAGCTTTGATGCTTTGCATTAGGTCTTGGATGATGTCTTAGGTTCGTTTCCTCTGCCAATCGAACAATAAGTCTCTCTCCTAGAAGGTTTTGCTTTATAACTGGAGGTCTCATCTGGAACATGAACTTGCAGTAATGAAGAGTCTTGATCAAATTCCATCCAAATAATGAACACTGAGACCAATCCTGATGCATGTTTGAGATCCTGAAAATGACTAAATTTGGTATCCTGATATCCTGAAAATCCTGAAAAATTGACTAAGTCTGAAATCTGGTGGATCCTCCAAATTCTAGATTCTACATGTTAAATCCGGTGGATTCGAGACCTATCTCAAACATCTTGAAAGGTATATTGAAAAATATTAAAAGTATAAGAAATTCAACTTATACTTAAATATATTTTTCAATAGACCTTGCCCTGAGGAACCTTGAAAATGGCTAAGTACTGAAGAAGGGTGCAAAATCTTGATCCAGTGCGACAAGACATAAGGAGAGCGCCAAATCTTGAAGAAATGTGCCACTTCCAATCGGATAACAAAATCATGAACCAATGCGCCTTAAGCAATGCGCCCAAACCAATCCGCCCTTGAGAAGGAAGGTGAGATGATGATTTTGTGAAGGATTTCAACCAAGCATCAAAATTCACATCTAGTGCGCCCAAGATGAAGGGTTTGTTTGATTGTCAAAGTGCACTTTCAACCGGAGCATGAAATCCTTAACCAATGCGCCTAAGGAAGAAGACATCTTGTTGGGAGTTTCAAGGCAAGTTTCAAGCGAACAACCAAACCTTGATCCAATGCGACCACTTTGGGGAAAGATAAATGCAAGTTTTATACAAGTTTTAAGGCCTTTTAAGAAGCATTCAACAAGTGGATCTGCTGCGCTCCAACCATTGCGCCACTATGATTTGATTCAAGTTTTAACTAGCTTCAAGTGGAGATCCAAACTTTGAACCAAGGCGCCTAATTGATATGAGGTTTAAATCAAGTTTTTAGAATATCTTTCAAGAGAGAATCAATATCCTCAACCGGTGCCCCATGTATACTAAGGTGAGATGAAGGTTTGATGAGTCTTATGAGGAGGTTCAACCGGAATCCAAAAACCTTAACCAACGCACCCTTATGAGGAGGTTCAAGACAAGGATCCAAAACCTTCAACCAATGCGCCAATCTCAAGAAAAGACCAAAATCATCATCTAGCGCGCCAATTTTGAACAAAGATCAAATTTGTCATCCAATGTGCCATGAGGTGAGGTTCTTGTTCAATTTTCACGAAGGCATTCAAATCTTGATCTAGTGCGCTTGGAATGAGGGAGTTAGATTGCAAAATTTCATGATACCTTTTTCAACCGGAGAACAAAATGGTCAACCAATGCGCCCAAAGTTGAAGGGATGAAGTATCTTGTTTCAAGTTTTAAGTAATCATTAACTGAGCATCAAAACCTTTAACCGCCGCGCCACTTTAGTTGAGGTGAAAGTAAATTTTTAAGTGAAATTTTAAGCGGAGATTGAAATCTTGATCCAATGCCCCACTTGGGTGTGAAGTTCAATTCAAATTTTATAAGACTTTTCAAGAAGCTATCAACATGATGATCTCTTGCGCCTCAACCGTTGCGCCAATGTTAAGAAGGAAAGTTAAGTTTTGAATGTCACAAGATGAGGATTCAAAATCCTCAACCGTTGCACTCTAGCCCATGCGCCACTTTGGATGAATTCTATGAAGTTTAGACAAGCATAAGAAGATTCAAAAACCCCATCCAAAGCGCCTCATCCAATCCGCCATGTTCATGAAGATGAAGTGAAGGTTTCAATGAGTTTTAAGGAGATATTGAAATGCTTAACTGGCACGCGACATTCATTGCGCCAAAGGTGATGAGGGTAGAGTGGTGTCTTTCAAAGCATTTGTCAAAGAGAGATCAAAAACCTCAACCAAGGCGCCAATTCCTAGAGGACCAAAATTGCCAACCAGTGCGCCCATGTCAGAAGGAATCAATTTTGGTTATTAGAAGGCAAGTATGATTCATGATCACCTAGATGAGCGCCTAGAAAAAATTTACATGAGATAAGCCCTTTCGAGTGGGTTCTTTGAGAAATATGATCATTTTATGTCATCTCCTATTGCTTGAAGTCATTGAAATATCAAAAGTGAAGTCAATTTGATGATTAGGGTTGTTGAATACTTAAACATGCTTCTTATATGCTATGAAATGTAATGTTATCCTTTGTTTGATATGATTGTTTATCTGTTTTGCAGGAAGGGAGCTAAGAGGAGCAAGTGCTGGAATCACTTTCATGCTAGGAGTGAAGTCAACAAGTTGCCATATTGAAGAAGACCTCATGTCGCTGTTCTAAGAGGACACATCAAGTCCAACATGTTGACACTCTTCCTCAATGACATCATGTTAGATCACATCAAGTCCAACATGCCGACACTCTTCATCTTCATCGTCATCAAGCATCCCAAAGACATCTATAAAGCTTCAAGTACTTCCGGTGCATTCAAGCCTCCTTGAACAAGTCATCTACTCCACATATAAGGAAGGTGTTATCATTAATATCTACACTCCAAAGGACCCTTTCAAGTTGGAGCATTTTATCATCTACATCAAGTTCTAGTATACTTCATTATCATTTGCATCATCGAGGAAGGACATCCCTCCACCAAGCTTCATGTTCTCTCAATCTTCAAGTCTTTGAGAAGTTTTCTCTTCAAAATTTCAGTCTAAAGAGAGATCTCCTATACCAAGTCATGAAGGAAGCATCATCATCATCTACTCTCTACTACTCTCTATCAAGATGCATCCAAAGATCAATCTACAAGCTACCTGCAAGAGAAGAGGAAGAATCATAGTGTTAGTCAAATGAAGCAACAAATATCATACATCCAGTTTACAAGACAATGAACAAGGCAAGATCTACAAGATGCATTCTCAGACATACAAGTTCAAAGCAATCATATTCGAAGACATCACAACAAGATGATACAATTTGGGAATATGCTAAGGTGGCACCTACGTGGCAGACACTCATCATCAAGCCAATCACAAGTCGCCACATCATTCGACAAGCAAGAAGACAAAGAGGACGTCCATGTGGAAGATACTCCAAAGATTCTATTTCATCCTTATCTTCTTGGAAAGCGTGCCTTCATTGCCTCTCTCATGTACTAAAAATAGCAAGTTGTAACTACCTACTGAGATGGCATGATCTAAGCCCTTGGCTATCTGGATTGATCCTAGCCTTTCATTGTACTCTGGAGCTCTATATAAAGGCCTTGTTGTCTCATTTGTAAAGGCATTAGATCAAATATTAGAGATTAAATTGTAGACAAATAGGAGTAGAATAGAAGAGACTCTCGAAATTCTCTGAGAGGACTTGAAGTTGTAAATATTTCTCAAGATTAATGCAAAGATATTGGAATTCATTTGGTGTTCAAGTGTTATCTTGTGAAATAACATGGTTTCTTGTATCTTGATTGAATGGAGAGATGTTTCAATGCAGATTAAAAGTAGATTAGAAGCTCTTTGATGTAATGCATGAATGTGTTGAATATTTGATCAACTCCTAGCTCATGCTTTTAACATTCATCGCCGGTGAAGTGTTGTGTAAAGCTAGTCTGAGCTTCATCATTTGCTTAAGTTCGATTGTGGATGTTTGTTTGAGCTGCGCCATCCGATGGGTGCTTATATAGGCCTTCATGATTTGAAAACCATTCGTTTACCTTAGGAGATTGCACCAACTCCATGTAGTTGTAGGCATCCTTGGCGAGGTGGAGTTAGGTTGATTAAGGAATTTGTCTATTCTTGCATCATCATTGCTTCATTGACCTTAGATTAGTTTTTCTCAAACCTTTATCTTTTGCCTTTTCTTTATCATTGAAACCATATATATATATCATCCACACTGAGGGAGGAATAAGCTAAGGAAGTATGAAGAAGTCTAATGTAAGTCCCTTTGTGATAATCAGCAAGATCACATGTAATCACTGAGTTAACCCATCATGAATCATAAATAAGGAACCTTGGAGTTGTCTCGATTGATCACACAATTTAGCATTCGAGAGGCTTTATTCAAGAGAGAGTGGGATACTCTAGTGTTTTACTTTATTGTTGACTTGTCGAAAAACAATCATCAACAGATCCTAACCCTTAAGAAATGAACTACTTATGTCATTAACAAAAAAAAAGCGAAAGACAAAAATACATTCCTACCTCTTATTCCTCATACTCATCGGCAAGTTTGTAGGCCTCTTTTGGCTTACCACAGCTTGAGACTAGATGAGTTTGATAGGTACTTGACAAGTTTTGTAACATTGGTTCAAAAGTCGCACCCTCGCTATTCCTACGGCTCAAGGAGTGTTGGATAGGTACTAGGGAGATCAAGCAGCTTGTGTCAAGGAGAATCTCCAATCAAGATAATTTTTTTTTTAATTTCTTTTCAAGCTCCATAAGAGCTTTTATTTATTTAAAATGGTTCACAATTGTTTTCTAAGTTGCCGGTTTAGGTACAGAATCAGGTAGGAGTTAGCATTTCAGTATGACCAGGTTTGACAATACAATATATATTAAAAAAAATATAAAAATAATATACTATATATAAATAAAAATAATAAGTATATAATAAATCAATATATAAACATATAATATATAAATATTTTATAATAAATTAATAAATAAATAAATTATGTTATAAAGTTATAAACTTATAAAGTAATAAAGTAAATATATTATAAATTAAATTGAATACCTAGCATGGCAAATAAATTTATGCATTGAGTATCCATCTTGACAGATGAAAATATTTATGGAACAATATAAGAATTTTTCAAGCATTTTTTTGTTGATAGGGCAGGTGGAGCAGGCAGGAGATCTGGGACAAATCCACATAGGCAATTGCCTTCGGCTTCAACTTTGTTTCACTTTTGCTGCCTCTTAGTCTGGGGAATAGAGAAACAATTCATTTGCCAATATTAATGTAGAACAAATCAAATGAGGCAAAGGTCAAAGTTGCAATGGAAATTACTAAGCTGAATGCACCGAAAAATCAGTTTGAGCTTTTTTAAATACATTGTTTTAACTCGATTATGTTTTTCTAAAGGTTTACTTGCATTTTTTTGTTTTGTCCTAGGTGTTGTGGGTATGTTCAAGACTTACCCGGAGCACTCGGGATGTACTCTAAATGTGCTAGGGAAGTACGAAAGTCTGGATCCATATGGTTTGGGTCTGGCTCTAGAATTTGGCATACTCAGTAACAGAGTTGTTTTTTTAATCTCTTATTTATTTTTTCAACAAGTAATGATAGTATTTTTGTTTCTTGATATTTGTTTCTTTTAGAACATGTAGAATGTTATAGCCTAGAATGACTGGTAAGTCTTGCCTTGTGTTCCAATGGTCAACTAGGCATTTCAAAATTGACTTTTTCATCGCTTTGGCGACATGTGACGATGATTGAGCAGCTTCTTGGAGGCAGGGGTTAACTTTGGCATTGTAACAAGTTCTAGAATAAGTATTAGACTGCTATAGTTGGGTGAAAGTCCACTTGTGTGCGATTGTTTCCTAAGGAATCAGAGCTTGTGGTGGGTCGACTAGAAAGAGTTGTCAAGGTGACATTCTTGCCTATATCAAAGAACAAGAGGAAGCAAACAATAAAGTCGAGAAATCCAAATCAAGAAAGAATCTCGTAAAGCCACACATAGGACCATCCTCTAGTACTCTAGTTGTGCCTGCTATGAATCCATTTCTTGTAATACCATTTTCAAAAGAATATGATAACCCCTCCTTTTTGCAAAAAAACAAAGGATGCAGGGCCATTTAAAAGAGCATTTCAAACTTGAGGAACAATGTTGATAAGTATACTATGCATTTTATTTATGCCAATGGGCTTCCTTTCTACCTTGCAAAATCACCATATTGGCTAGAAATGGCGATGAGGATTAATGAAGCACTTACAAGGTATACATGTCTTGGCTATTATAAAGTAGACATCATATTATTGGCCAAGGAAAAAAAGTTTGTAGATACTTCATTGCATCCCATTAGGGATTCATGGGATGAAAGGGGGGTGTCCAACGTTTTTGATGGATGGAAAGATTGCAAGGACAAGCCTTTATTTAATTTCATTGCATTGTGCCCTAAAGGCGCAATGTTTTTAAGGGAAGTTGATTGTGAGGGGTAGATGAAAGATGCAAACTTTATCACCAACATCTTAATAGATTCCATTGAGGTGGTGGGGCCTCAAAATGTTCACTAAATCATAATAGGCAATGCTACAAATTGTAGGTTTGTTGGTTAAGATGAGTTACCAAATATTATTTTGGCCCCATGTGTCTTACGCTCAACTTGATGATGTAGAAGCTTGGCACATAGATCTAGTGGATGAAGCAAATCTAAATTGAGGTTGATGAGATTTATATGTTTGCTTTATGAGATCTCATCTTCCTCATTGAGACCCATGAGAGCCCCAAACAGGTCCTCTCTCCAATCATAGGTTACTTCTAGGTCTTGGCCTTTCGTCATGAGACTCATAGATCTAGTTGTGTCCATGGTTTAGTATGAGTGGCTTGCCTTATTTGTGATAACCTCAGGCCTAGAGTTTCATTGGTAGCTTTTGATGTACACTCTAGATACATATGACTCTAGTCATAGAGGGCCACTTCCTCTTTAGGATATCTTCATTGTTGTGTGCTACTTCCACTCTAGATAGAAGGGTGTCTTATCTCACCTATCCTCTTCAGCATTTACATTGATGAGTTGGAGAAGTTTCTTTGACTACATATTCATATGGATGATGGTTGTATTTTACTTGAGGTGGTTATAGCCATACTACATTTTATCAATGATGTTCTCTCTCATTTTGCTAAAGACTTAGAATGGCAACTTGAAGCCCTTGCTCGTTTTTGTGAATTTTGCCAACTAGTGGTCAACCTTAGTGAAACCGAGGTCATGATTTTCAACATCTCCAAATGTTCTTGTTCCAAATTCCAGTTCTTCTAAATGGGTGGGGCAGCTTTGGAAATCACATCGATTTACACATACTTGGTAGTCCAAATTTTTGGTCCATCCTTCAACATGAAGCTTGCCTCTCAATCATGTCTTTGCAAGGGTTATGCCTCTTTTTGTCTTGTAGTGTTAGTGTTTCTAGATCCACTTCCAAGATATCCCATAAAAGAAACTTCTTTTTGATACAATCATCAAGCCTATAGTTTTATATGGGTTTGAGGTTTGCGGACCTAGCTTAGGATTTGTTGATTGGGTTCATGTTAAGAGGGTTCGGACTCTCATGCTACAATGCATGATCCATTACAAGTGGATTGTTCCTTAGAGCATTGTCCAAGCCGAGTTTGCCACCCAACTGCTAGTCTTGAGATTATCTTCTGGCTTACTTTCTACATCCACAAACTCAGATTCATGGGGGAGATTTAGCTTTTGGTTGTGAGAGGTGTCCATATTTAGCTCTTTGTACCTTTGAGCAAATTGCTTCATTGGGCTCCAATAGACGCTAACATCATTGGTACTCAGAGATGAGCTTGCTCATTTCTATTGGCATGTCTATTGATAGACTACCCACTTTCACGTATTCCTTGGATGCTCCTACTCGACTCCTTCCTTAGAAGGAGACCATCACTAGAGCTGCCAGAGAGGACATTTATAGAGTATATCAAGGTAACTTGGACCTCCCTTCCTGTGCTACTCAGTTTGAAGCTTGCTTTTTACGTAGAGCATTTCTTATAGGTGGAGGACGGTATCTTACGTCATTCTCACTATCTCCAACATTACTCGCACGACTTGAGGTTTCGCCTTGGCCATATGAGGGTATGTTTCCACCAGTTACGAGTTGAGACAGATCGTCATGTTCTTTGCTAGGACCAAATCTGCCATCTTCGCTCCCTCTAGGAGATAGAGACTGAGCACTTCATCTTCAGATGTGCCATTTACTATGAGATTTGGAGGAGATGCCACTGCCTCTACATTGACATAGGTAACACTCTCTATTTTCTTTAGATATTCAGACCAACGGTGCCTAGCCCTTTATTTAGGGAGGCCATCATCCTTTGATGCATATCATTGCAGGGTATCTCTAGGGATCCTAGAGCCCCCAGATTGATCACCTTCCTCCAACCCATCTAGGAGACCAACAACTCTAAATGGCCTTTGGATACTGCTACTTCACACTTAAGACTTGTGAGACAAAGTTTCTCACAACTTATCACTTCTACTCAAGTGCTTTAGCATGTTTCCTTCTTGATGACATAGATCTACTTCTCCTTGATCACCACCTAGACATAGGGACAAATGCATTACGAGCTTCTTTATTATATCAGCCTTGGATGGTAGGAGTGATTCTAGAGGGAGTGCCTTGCTGCGTCTTAGAATCCCCCAACTCAGCCCTCTTGGGCTTATACACTCTTTGATGAACACTATAAGATCTTGTATTGGTCCTCTCATAGTGATCAATGATGACATTGATGACTCCATTTCAAGGCCAAACAGAGAAATTCGATGAGACTTTTCTCTTATCTCTCTAATTTTCCTCAGCTTATGCTCTTTGGGGATCTTTTTCCCCCTACTTGGCTATTTGTATTGGTTTCTTGACCACATGTTAATGGTTTGCAACTGTATTGTATTTTTGTTTTTGTTCCTTCCCCCTCTCTAGGTTTTTTCTCTTTTTAGAACTTTCTATTGTATATTGATATACTTTCTCTCGATTGAAAGAATTGGCGAGTTCATTATCAAATTGGATAGCAGAAGATCAGCACTTTAGGAAGCAAAACTGGCAGGGTCTGCTGTCCGACAGGCTATCTTTGGCCTTGTGGATGTTAAAAATCTTCTACCTATCTATCACCCCATTGTCCTACTTTTGGTCACCCATGGACATTAATATAATTTCTTTCTTCGATTTATCTTGCATTATCTATTTTGTTATCTATTTTGGAGGGGACGTTTTAATTTAGATTTCAAAAAAAAAATTATAATTTTTTAACATCACATTAAGTTGCTATGTTTCGATTTGCCTCACACAATTGTCTTGAGACAACCTATGAAATTGTGAGAGGCATTGAGTGTCTGGTAATCTGCAAACCTGAGTGTGTATGGAGGCATTTTAATACAAAGAGGGCCTAAAAAAAGGGAAAGCATTGGTCTTGGACACTGACTGGTGGGCTGGTGGAGAATATGTAGAGTTTCATTGAGCCCATCATATGAGTATGATCGGATTCGCTAATATGGATCAGCTATGGCATTGAATTGATGATAGAAAAAAAAGGGCATGATGGTAGCCAAGGAGCATGGCCCCCAACTAGGTGCAAAAAGTTATAATTGAACTGTATAACAAGATGACTGCCTTGCTGCATTACCTTAGCATTTTCTTTGACCCCTAAGTTTTATGGTATGGAATATGGACGCTCATATGTGATGTTATTTCTATGGCCAAAGATCTATTTACTTGCAACCTCCTGCCATTGAAGTTTTATCACAGATATATATTTTTAATTTTTCAACTCTTACTTTTCTGTGGTTTAGATGTTGTATTGAGTTTGTCTGGAATCTCAACAAGCTGCAAGATCCTCTGCAACTGAGTGGAACTCGTGTACATACATTTTTATCCATTTAGTTAAGTGCAACTAGTTGGCAACAGAAAGGCAAAGGAGTTGGTGTATGTGCATTCCAACTTATTCTTCCTCTTGTATAATAAGTTGAGTACAAGGAGGGGGCAATGAGGTATTGGGAAGTAGCGCTAGAACATCCCAACTTGGATGCTTCTGTTGCACAACTTTCCTTAGTCTTGATGAGGATGAGGGTCACTAGGCTGCTACACAATGTTTGCATCATGCAACTAGTGGAAATGGCATTGGTGTTGCGTGTCATTCTAATGAACTAGTTGATAATGTTGAAGCTCTCAATGAAGAACAGTATGATGATTTGTATTGATTTGACATATGCAGTTGCACTAATATAAACTGTTTTGATTTATCTTTAACATTTGACAATTGATGTTCTAATCGAATTATCAATTATCAGATGTGTTTTGTATTTAATTATGTACAACTATATAAACCATAATTTGCACAAAATGTTATATATATGTATGTATGTATGTATATATGTTAAGCTGTACTAATATATATGTTAATAGTCTGGCCTAACCTAGCTGTATTAAACCCAGGAAAAAAATGGGCTAATTGCCGAGCTTGAACCCAAACCTGAACTAGACACTTAAGTTTTTTCCACCATTACAGTTATCAAACATTCTAGTGTAACATCGTACATGTTAAAGAGATAGAATGCTGTTCAAGTAATCTGGTTCCATGTTGGACAGCTTCATCCAACAACTTCTGCCAAAATACCAAGCGAAGGTCTTAGAAATGTCATATCAAACCTAGCTTTGCCAATTTGGTGATTTGACGACATTTAAAGGCTATGAATAATACCAACTATGGCTTTTACCTGGTTATATATGGGCAAATCGAACATTTTAATTAAGACTTTGACTATAACAGAAGTAACACAAGACTGAGCATTAGCATTCATAAAGTATTGGCGAGTGCAAGAAACTATGGAGTACGAGAGTAAGTTGTTTATAAATAATTAATAATAGGGTTTATACCCTGTTCCCCAGCCCCAGGAGAGGATTCTTAACCCATTTTAGTTTTTATTTTTTGTCTTTGCTTTGTTTATAGATATGGAGACCAAATTGGCATTTATTTGGCAGGTGGTATCAAAACTGAATCATATATTATCATGTACGGTTCATATGGGGGAAGTGTAAAGAATCTCTAATGTAAATACTAAAATGTGTGTGAGAGAGAGACAGAGAGAGAGGGGTGCTATTCTGTTATGTATTCTTCATCTTATAATAGTTTGTAATTTTTTATTTTTGCAGGTTGAGAATGAAGCTGGGATATCCAATTTCATTCCTATTCTCATAGGGGATAAACAAATTTGTTCCGAGTTTCAGTTGCTTGAGCAGGAACTTATGAAATGCAGGGTTTGCTGCAGAAGTGGTGGTGACCATACAGCAGCCATCACATCTCTAAATTCTGATATGCACAAGAGCAATTTAGTGAAGCGGCAAAGTATCTTGGACCTGCTTCTAGATATAGCTTGGGTTATTAAGGATCCTGGACCTGAAGAGAATGAAATTCAAGTGAATCATGCACACGTACAGAGGCTGAATCACTTGTTTAGTTATTTAATAAATGGGCAATTTCTTTCTGTAATGGAGAAACTCTTGCATTCACCTAAAGTTATTAAAATAATAAAAAAAGTGTACGGACCATCAAATCACTTCAACGATGCTGATGTTGATTTGCTTTATAATCATGTTGAGCATGCATGGAAATCCGTTCGGAAGAAGATGGACTATAAAGATATCGGCAATTTCCAGCAGTTTGTGGAGAAGGTGGTGCTGCAAGGACAACCATCTTCATCACAATGTGAGAGTAATCCTGGAAATCAGCAGCCCTATAAATGCTCTGGTGAAAGTCAGGTGAGACATATCTGCAACACTTTCAAACTGCTCCACTAATTCAAATATCAAAGGGTTTCTTTTCGTCAGACATAAATATGGGAACTGAGATATGAACATATTCTATCAACCTTTTCCTTCCGTTTGTGTTTAATGCTTACCATCCATGAATCTAATATATCCATTTCTTAGCAAGACATCTATTATGTTCAGGCATTTCTGTTGTAAATGTCAACCCTTAATTCAGGCAGTTTTAATTTTTTAACTGACCTATTTAATTCATTGTGTTGAATTGGGGTTTTCAATATTATGAGCATTATTGGTACAATGGATAGTGACTTTGGTTTTATCTGGTACCTTTTTGGCTTGAAATTACTTATGATGACTTCTTGTTTAGCTATTATATTGCAGCTACATGAACACATGCAAAGGCATATGTGCAAATTGAAGAGATCCGGAGATGTTGATAACATTGCTGTTTTCTTTCGTTTGGCAGGTAATTGAAGAGATTCAAACCGGAATAAAATCCTCTTCTAGGTTAGAGTCAGGCGATGCACGTGTCTTGTCAGTGGAGGAAAATAATGTGTTTATGCCCTTGCTTGAGAAGGAATTTTTTAGTGATATGTCAACTGGGTTGAAGCATAACCCTAATTCAGGTGTTCAAAAGATGATTGATGTTGTTGGATATGCTAAAATGATAAGGATTGACCTAAAACGCGATATCAGGGTAGATCGCCGTATTTTTATTTTAACAATTACATTCATTGCTGTCTGTGCTGGAATCTGTGTAGCACTTCAGCACCCACATCAAGTTATGAAGATCTCCATGTCACTAAGACGGTGTTTGCATGGCTTACACAAAGGTCAAGAAGTTGCTACAGATCCCTAAATAATCAGAGGATTGGTCAACTGAACTTCATGAGTTTGTATCATTCTAACTATAGGGACTCCTGGTTAAAGGGTTCTGAAGATTTCTTAGTGTATTCTATGTAACTTAGTCCAGTGTAAAATATTTACTGAATGGTGTTACGTTTTATTTTGTCAGAGGTGCTTACCATTAATTCTATTATTCTTTCTTTCTAAACTCCACTGAAAGCTCATGAAACTTCCCATCAGAATCTCACAGCTCATTTTTCATGGTTGGAGCTGTCACTTGTTAAGCTATCATGTTTGTTTGTAACCATCCCATTCAATGGTCTAGCACTTAATATTGTCTTCAAGTGCAATTTAATGTCTTAAATATAATTCATCTCTGGGTGTACAACACCAACTTGCAGCGCAGGTCGACCTCTCTGTTTAAAGGAGTAATAAAAGTTACAATGTGCAAGCAAATATTTGGACTTCATTGTGTGCGTCTTTTAAAAGTTGCTGCATGTTATTGTCATTTATTTTACAATATTAGTTTTTCATACAATACCTGCTACAGTGGCTTATAAGTTTGTTACTCAGATCCTGCAAAAAACATCAATTTACAATTTAATTATTGCAATATTACTGATAATATCTTTTGCCAGAGTTAATACCTGGAAAACTTATGTTGAAGATTACATGAAGCTAAGCGAATATAATATCATCTTAGATATAAAACAAGAAACTTTCTCTGTCATCAGCATCTAAAGGGCATACTAAAGAGATTGTCCAGTGATTTAATGAGTCATTACCCAATTGTTGCCCCTGGTAATATTCAATATAACTTCTGGTGTAGGTGGATTGGCAAGGTTTGGCTATGGGGTTGAAATCAATAGTACAAAAACTGAAAACTATTAAAGGTAAATGAAAAAAATGACTTTGAAAAGGTCGCCTATATATTTGTACCCTCTGCATTTGGTCTGCAGTATACTACTAAAAGCATATGCATGCGTGCAGTTTATGTTGTAGGCCATCATCTGTAGTTAAAATGTAATGTTTTGTAAAAGGGGTTTTCCAGTCATACAACAGGTAAGTTTATAACATGGACAAGAGTTTTGCATTTGGAAAAATGTATATAGCTCTCAAATGATTTTTTCGGCTTCAGCTTCCTAACAACCTAAGAGGTTTATCAATGTGCTGGGTCGTGTCACTTAATGTGGTGAAAAGAATGCAGCGATGAGATTTGGACTCAGAAGACTCCAAAATGCTTGACCTCATAAAGTCAGAAAGAAAATCATTTAATAGACGAACCATGTGCATGCTGTGATAAGTTGATACCTTTCATGTCTATTAAAGAAGCAACAGAAGTAAACACTAGTCTATTACAGAAGCAAGAAAAGCAAGAAAAGCAGCAGAGAAAAGGTGTAAACTGTGTCTTTACCATGCACAAATGTAGAAAGTTGGTGCAGACATTAATTTTTAATTTTTTTAAAAATTTAGAAGTCCCAGATTACATTGTTAGATACCCTTCAAGGCTCCATTCGAATTTAGTTTCATCCATCATCCTTTTGGGGTTACTATCTCTGAACTCTATTATGACAATGATTGACGACCTTTAACGTCTAGGACCTATAGAAGTGGATAATCAAAATATACATTATGGTCTGTTTCAACTTTAGTGCATAGTACAAAAGTGGGGTTACTTTTTTCTTTTTTTGTTATGATCTTCCATCTTATCATCCGTATGTCCTCCATGTTCTTTAGTTCATTCAATTTGTCTGAATATGTAGCAATCCTTCTAGACTGGTCATTCAACCTTTTTTATTGCATGAAATATCTAAAATAAAAAGAAAAGAGAAATAAGATATAATCCAAACATAGACATAAGTGTGAGATTATATATTCTTTATAGTTGTAACCGAATAAAACACCTCACATAAAATATCTAGGGTAATAAATTAAACAATAATTAAAAAACAACAAACCCTAGATATATGAGCTGAGTTTAGATACAAATTGTGATGGCTATGCTTCCTGAACTTAAGATCAAACTCACACATGTGGCCCTGAACCTGTGAGTGTAACCTTGACTCTAAAAGTGTGTCCCTCAACAATCTTCAGAATTTTAGTACCTATAATAAGATGCTTGTTTATACTTGCACATGCTAAAATAAATTTTGGTTGTGCTAAAAAAACGTTGTTTGACCTTGTTGAACTAGAGTGTGAAAGTGTGTTGAACTTTACCTTTACGTGATTCAAAAATTTGTTTGAGAAGTTTGAATCTTATGGGTTTTCTAGTTAGGCATCTTTATAGGAGGTTGGAAGCACACTGACGACAAGGTGTAGGTCACCTATAACAATACTACATGTGGTCACAAAGCTGCTACACGAGTCTAGTTCGCTGCTATAGATATTGTATATATTAATAGACTGCTACAAGTGAGTAACAAATTGCTACATGCATTTAGACAACTGTAGGTGTTTATATGACTCCAAATGGCACAAGATCGAGGAGAGCATTGTCTTTTGTTAAAATTGTTAATCAAGGTGATTTGTATTGCTTTAAGCAATGTTGCATGTTTCAAAATATGGCTTTTTACTGCAGCTCTTGAACAGCACCTTCGGAGGGCAAAAAGCTACACAAGGGGAAAAGAAAACAGTGCAACTAGAGAATTGGCAGCAGTTTGCTGATTCTTTTAATAAGAAGGGGGTTTCAAATACCTTCCCGTCTAATCCATGGTATGACGAAGTGTGCAAGGAGGCAAAAAGATCCATCAAAGGGAAGAAGGCTAACAAAGATAGCAAGAAAAGATATGAGCAGCTGATAAAGTCCAAAAAAGAGAGCTATGTGGCCTATAAAAGGGCAGAATTAATATCCTTGGGTAAGCACAACCCGAAAAGCTTTTGGAGAGAGCTACAACAAAAGATAAAACAAATTGAAAATAATATCACGGGTGGCCAATGGTTAGAGTATGCGAAGCTTCTTTACGAGCGGGCACAGATGAAAGATAAACCTCCCACAATTAACACGTCTACCGAGCTCTTCACGGTAGAAGATATCAAACAGGGTATAATGAAATTAGCTCGCGGTAAAGCACAAGACATTAACGGGTTGCAAGCTAAATTTTTAAAGTGGGGGGCTGATCTCCTTGCCCCGCACATCAAGCAGATCCTTAACAATGTCACTCAAGTGGGCTTCCCGATAGAGTGGACAACTAGTGTAGTTATTCCTCTTTTAAAAGTGGGGATGTCAATAACCCATCTAAGTATTGTACGATTATGGTCAATCCTCTTCTTGGAAAGCTTTTCGGAAGCTTGATTGAGTGCAGAATTAGTAGTTGGGTTGAAAAAGAGGGAAAAAGAGCAAAAGGGCAGGCAGGTTTTAGGCCAAAGTACTCTACCATTGATCATTGCGTGACTTTAAGGCACCTCATTGAGAAGGTGTGGGACACCCAAGGGGGGGAAGATTTCTGTTGCTTTGTTGATTTCAAAAAAGCCTTTGACACGGTTCCTAGGGACAAACTTTGGAGAAGGATGGAGGAGCTCAAGATTCTAGATGAGTATCAGGCGGTAGTGCATAAGCTTTATGAGCAGGTCAGGGCTAAAATCAGAACGAAGGACGGTTTGTTTGATTGCTTTGGCAGTGACATTGGGGTCAAATAGGGTTGCCCCCTTTCCCCCACCCTGTTTGGGTTATATATAGATAAATTTAAAGAGTGGTTAAACAAAACCAATGGAGAAGGCATACAATTGTCTCTTTATGTGGTAAAGTTGCTTCTGTAAGCTGATGATCTAATTTTAATGGCTAAAACTGCCAATGGTTTGAAGGCACATTTAAAGGCTTTAGAGCTCTTTTGCCAGGAGGTGGGGATGCAGGGGAATACTGTAAGACCAAGGTCATGATTTTCTCGTTAAAAAGGAAGAAGCAGCAGGCTAGTTTCATTTTTAAAGGTAACACGTTGGAAATAGTGGATGAGTACAAGTACCTGGGGGATGATTTTCACAATAGGCTTAGTTGGGAGACTTGTAGAGCGAAAAGGATCCTTGGTGGGTGCAGAGCCTCTTACTTGCTTCAGAACAGGGGTAGGAAGGCTAAACTTTGGGATTGGAAAACCAAGAAAACTCTTTTTGATTTGCTGGTCACTCCGGTTGTTCTATATGGTTGTGAGGTGTGGGGAAGCAGAATGTCAAATCAGAAGTGGAAACAACTTGAAAGAATTTAGGAACATCTTATCACTAGCAGTTTTAAAGTCAAATCTACGGTCCCCTATGAGATTCTCCTAGCTGAGGCAGGTTCTTTCCCGTTAGAGGCATCAACGATAATAAGGTTGCTAAGCTACTTAAAGGAGGTGGAAAATATGGATACATATTGGTGGCCCAAAATGGTGGTGGGAGAGAGATTACACCATAGGAAGAAGATGTGGATGGAGCAGAACAACAAGTGGTTGGGCAAGTGGGACATCAACAGGCAAGAGTGTCCTAAAAATAAGGAGGAAATAAAAAAGTTTGTGTTAAATAAATTCAGGACTGCCATGTGGACCAAACAAATGGGATGGAAAAAAGATCATTATATAAGAGAGTTCAATCCCACGTGGGAACATGATGAAAAAGACTATGTGAGGGCAAAACTCAAAGGTAAGGCGACGATTTTAGTTGCCCAGATGAGGACTGGGTCCCATCATCTTAGATGTGAGACTAGTAGTTGGACGATTCCCAAGGAAGAGTGGGTTGAAAGAACTTGCATTTTTTGCAACAAATGAGTGGTTGAAACTGAATGGCATTTCATCACTGAGTGCGCTGCCTATGCGGATATTAGAAGCCAATATGAAAACAGTTGGAGGGTGAACGGTCTTAGAGAGTTATTTGAGGAAGCACGGATTCGCAGTACGACTGGTTTGCTGGTCCAAATTCATAGTAGGAGGTCTAAACTCGAAAAGAGAATGAAAATGCCTTGATGGGTTGTGTTTTGGGTCCCTTACACTGATTTGTCTCGTGGACATTATTAAAATATTTCATTCATTCATTCAAATGTTAGGACAACTATAAATGGTTGGACATTGATGTTACAGGTGACTTGATAGCGGTTTGAAATGCTATTGTACTGCACATGGGGTCAAACAATGCATATCTTCGTTGGTTCATGCCAATACTAAGGAAGTTGTAGTGGTTGGGAGCTCATTTGGACATAATGAATTGAGACAATTTGCCTTTTATAAGTGGCTTGATGTGGTCATGTGACTTCTTAATCATTGGGCAATGCCAGCTAAGGCAAATGCCACCCTGTGAAAGGTTGGTGAGTTACTATTATCCTTGGGTCGTGACAGTTTGTGCATTCCCTCTTGGTGATGGTTGTCCCATGGTCATGTTGGTAGGGTTGTTATGAAATGATTGATGGCTGTTTTAGTTACCCACCTGGGCTTAAGTGGGTGTTCACTATCGCAAGATAAATTATTGGCAGTTACATGGATGACCATTGCCTTACAAGGCAATTATCCATCTTCCCAAGAGAGTGGCAAGAGAGGAAGACGGGGAAGCTAGGTTCTAAAAACTGGAAGATGTTGCTAGGATCTTGAGTTTTGAGGAGAAGTTGGACAGACTGGAAGGTGTGATGTTGGCCACTCATTTCTAAAATAGAAATCCCATATAACATTGAAGACGGTAAATTTGGAAGAGTGGAGATGGAACAAGGTGAGTCCTCTAAGGGAAGGTTCTTTAGAGTAGAGGTTGAAATCGAAATCCAACCATATGATGGTGAGATTAGTGTTGAAAAGTTCCATTAGCTATTCCCACACTAACATATTTATTTTATGAGATTAAAACTTTCCAAGCATTCTCTAACATGGTATGAGAGCTATGTGCACTCATTGGAAGTCAAGAAAGTGCCACCAATTGTGAAATGGGAAGACTTTAAGAGACCACTTTTTAAACAATTCTATCCTATATGCCATATGAAGACGATTGAGCTATGCAATGACATTACTTGAGACAAAGACAAGGATAAAGTGTGTATGTAATGCCCCAAGCTTACACCCAAGACATTAACAATAACAAAATGATGAGCAAACTTTTTGAAATACAATTGTGATACAAATGTGCCACAATGCATACCTACACACTAGAGATGACACAACACAACGATACTCATAGAGGACGATGTCTATGCATAAAGCATGGCAAGTGGATGACTTAACTTTGTCATGTGATGACCTCACCACGACAACCATACAAGTGTAGAGTTTTCCCTAACCATGGTGGAAGGGTAGAAGACCACTAACCCCGTCTCTCATGAACAAATAAGAAATGAACGAACGTATGTTTCCTATTCCAAGGAAACTCAAGCATCATTCCATCCCCACAAAACAATACAAGACAACCACATATCCAAAACAATGTGAAACAACATCCAACCATGAGGAATGTCCATCTAGGAGATTGAATGGTAGGGAGAATCACTATCTTGACCTAGTCTTACAAGGTACTAGTAATTTCTTCATTAGGCATGAATTATGACACAAAAGGAAGAATAATTGACATAAAGTGCCATTAAACCAAGTAGATATGCACTCAAGGTAGACCCCAACAGTTAAACTCTCTTTAGGAAACTTTTCCAAAAAAGGTTAGGAAGTACTCACTATCTCAGGATTGCCCCTGTTGAACAAGATCACCCTTGTTACTAGTTTGGAATCACTCAAGCTATCCTAACATTGCTCATGTTACAAGCAAAATTGCTGCCCTGCAAGACAAGCAATTTTGAATAGTGCATAAGGCCTTTAAAGAATATTGGGTGTTCCCATAGATTCAATTTGACACTAAGGATCTCAAAAGATTCCTCTAGAAGGTCCACATCCAAATTGACATCTAGGGCTATGATCCAACCACCTAAATAATGAATACAACTCGCAAGACTAATAGCTAATGCATGGCCAAGCCAATGCAAGTCGACAAGGTATAACACCAAACATGCTATATCATCCTCATTTTATGATCTATTTTAAAATGTTTTGAACCATCGAGATTCATTAAGACTAGGCTTCCATTTGCCATGTTTTAAGTCATTAAAATCATAAATTCACTTAACCAAAAATCACTATTATTCATAAGCATTTGTCCCTTTTTCTTCTAGTGTGGCATAAGCATACACAAATGATCTTAATTCCTATCCTTAAAGTTGAAAGTCTAACTTTATACTAATGATTTTAACTTAATCATTGCATCATATATAAAGTGTAACACAAGCAATAAGTATCATTTCAACTTTCAAAGCATCTAAGACCACATCATAAAATTAGGACTTACCACATCATAATAATTCCTAACAAGACAAGATGCCAAACCAACTCAAATGATGACATACATATTATAATGAAATGATCCACGTCCCAAATATGGATGGTTCAATTCCAAACAATAAAGTTCAATAATATGCAACTCATCACTTTAATCAAGGATCACAAGATCCCACTCTACAACTTTTCCAAGAAACCAAAAATGGAAAGCTACAACTATCAAGATGCCACAAGAGCTTAACACACCCTCCAATGAGCATCTCCAAGATTTCATTTGGCACCAACAATGATCAACACCATCCAACCATGTAGGACCTTGAGGCCCACGCCTTTGAACTAGGAGGCCATTGACTAGGTCATCCAACAACCCTCATGTAAAATAAGTTGGTTGAACAATCACACATGCCAATCAAATCTCGTACATGGAACACCAATCAAGCATACATGAGGGTTCTATAAACAACAATCAATACATACACATGGATTCACTAACATCGATAAGAAATGATATGACGAAACAAGAAGAAATTGGCTATAGACTTAGGATGGTGGAGTGTTAGCACAATTGTACTATGACCATGTAGAGTTGAGAAGTGTGCTCCCATATATAATAGGAGATCCTCAATGACATTCAACAACCACGATAAGATTGTGATAATACCCTGCCCAATCATTCCATGAACCCTCAATAGCAAGATCAATAATAGAAATGACTTAAACCTTAATTATGTTTATTCATATTTGAACTTCATTAAATTTTATCATTTTAAGTTTTATCCTCTCACAAGCCTTATCCCTTGGTTCCATTTAAACTAGGTGGGTAGTGAGAGTCCACTCCATTCCTACTCTAAATCTCATTCGTAAAATCCAAAAAGACCAACATACACAAAATGGTCTTGGAACAAAAAACAAGGCACAACAATGACACATGTCACCAAATCATAGGCAAGCTCATTTCCATGGGAGAACAATTCACTCCATAAAATACAATGAACAAATATGGTCTAAATTTTAAAAAATCACATTTTCAAGAAATTTCAAGAACTATACAAACTTTCAAATCCACCATTGATGAATCTCATTTTTCTTCACATTTCCAAAATCAAAAGGTATCTTTTAGAGTACAAGGGCAAGGAGATTACTCTTTTCCAATCACATAAGAATTCTAGGAAAATTTCGTCGTAGTTTTGGTGCAAAATTGTATTTTTCAAAAATGAAAATATAAAATTTAAATTTGCACAACCTACATTGTAGATTCTATTCTAAATCTAAACCTACACAATGGAACCATATGCAATCTCACCTAATGTGGAGCATGGAAAAATAAGAAATTCCTTTAAAACAAATGCATATTCATTGAAAAGGAAAACACCTTCAAGAATGGAGGTTGTCCTTTTTATATGCAATTCACATTAGGCCTTTGGAATGCTCTTTATAATTCAATTCAAACTCCCAAGCACAAGTAGGGTTTCCAAGCAATTTTTTTCAAAAAATAAAAGATCAAACATAATGGAGGGGAAGAGTGGAATGAACAAAAGAACAAGTGTTTTAAAATGCCTTTTCTTTTCCCTTTTGTTTCAAAAGTCCCTAACCCTAAAATAACTATTGTCACATAGATTTGCACTCAGTGTTGAAGGATTTTAGGGCTTCAACAATCTAGTGAAACATTGAGATGACCTCCAAGTGTGGGACCCTATAGGAAGGCCAAACCTTAAGAGAGAGGCTGGGTCCTTTGTTGAAAGAGAGATTCAGCGATCCTCAGACTAAACCTAATCTATCCACTTGTTTATGAAAAGAGTAAGAGAGTAAAATTGAAAGTAAAGGGGGGGTGATACACCAGGTTTGAATATAAGAGCTCTCATAGAACTGAGAAAATGCACAACACAATCAGATATAGCTGATAAGTACACACAGATTAATTGATCCTAACAGAGGTAAGGAGCAAGAAATGGTTGAGGAACAAAATATTCACAGACAAGCCATCCTTAGATTTACACAGACTTAAATCCCAACATAAAGAGGTGAGGATAACCAACATATATTCAATCAAAAGGCACAGTTATAGTAGAAGAGGGCTCTGTTTGAATACAGAATGAACAAGTATCCAACCCTTATTACATCTTTCAAAGATGCATATATAGCACTTGAGCACTTGACCTAAGTCAATTACAATAAATTCGCCTCCATGGGCTGTCAGAAGAAAATTCGTGCCAGAAGGGACATCTTCCTGCAAGAATTCAATGCAGAAAATATCTGGATCCATCGAGTAGCTAGAAGATATTTGTGTCATTAATGTGAGCTGCTGAATCATTCACCTGCAACAATCAATGCCAAATATCTGCCTTTTGAAAGCTTTTACAACACTTCAAGTCGGCCTCTTATATGTCTTGTCGGCTGAGTTTGCATATTCTTCTTTAGTTGGCAACTATCATGATATCCAGATATGCATGCTTATATCTGGATCATGAATTTTGGATCATAATTTCAAAATAGGAATATTCCTCAAAAAGCCCGCCAAATGAAAGATGATGAAATTCTAAGCAATTTTTCTTTTTGGATCATGTGGAGATTCCTCAGGATGAAGAAGATATTCGTGGTCAAAGTTACGGTCAACGGGCATATGGATATCCCTGAATATCCCCAAGGATCTGCACATTCGTAAATATCCGGATGATATATCCTGACCGAACACAATAGCCTTCAAAATCCCGATATCCAGATGCACCTGTCAAATTTACCTTCTCAACATGGAGAAGCCGTCATCCGCATGGATACTCGATGTCAGGATATTAACTTTTAATATGCCACCCTTGAATATCCTGATGATGTCATCGGCATAGATGGATGATGTCATTAGGATGTGAACACTGCAGGATAATATGCTGGTGGCGGAATATCCTGATGATGTCATCGGCATAGATGGATGATGTCATTAGGATGTGAACACTGCAGGATAATATGCTGGTGGCGGAATATCCTGATGATGTCATCGTCATATGCTCTTCTTTGGAGAGGGGACTGGATGATGTCATCGAGACATTCGCATAAGGATCTGGACATTGGGAAAGACCCAGACATTAAAAAATATCCGGATATTAGGAAAATATCTGGGTATTTACTATGGTCCGGTTATTTGAAAAATATCAGGATCTTAGTTAAGATCCGGATGTTAAGAAAACATCCAGATATTAGCTAAGGTCCAGATACTCGAGAAATGTTGGGAGTTTAGCTAAGGTCTAGATATTAGCTAAGGTCCGGATATTAAGATAATATCTGGATGTTAACTAAGATCCGGATATTTGAACATTAGATATCCATACCAAAATGACTAAGTATGAAGATGAAAAATCTTTGCGAAGGAAGATATGGAAGATTAAAGGTTTCTGGGTTTTTCTGGGTTTTCTGCAAGGATTCTCCAGGTGGAATTTTAGGGATTTTTGCAAGACAAAACATTGGGATTTGAGGGGTTAAAGGCTTGCAGAGCTATATTCCAAGGGATATCAAGGAGATTTCAAGGTGAACAATTTGACTCTAGGCAGAGGAAAATAGGTCAACATTTTGGCGACCTCTCAGAGATGTTTGTCTGCTAAACAAATAGATCAATGAACTTAAGCATACATTGGGCATGGAGTCCATAAGAGAAATTGAAAAGGTCAAGACAACTGAAACCTGCCTCCCAAAACACACAAAAAGGAAAGAGGCCTGCATTCTCCTAACAACAATGCAGCCTGTGCAAAAGCACTTAGGGAAAGGAAAACCTAAAGCATAAATAAACTAGAATAATATGTACAAGACCTCATACCAACCTTAATGGTAAGGCTTGAGATGGATCCCATTCATTGAGATCGGTAGAACTTCACCATCTAGTTTTGAAAGAATAAAGGCATTTGCTTGCTTGCTGCTGTTGATGATGTATGGCCCACTCCATAGTGCATCAAACTTGGTGTGGCCCCTTGATTTGGCTTGGTTTGCATCCCATTTCAGAACAAGATCACCTTCTTTAAAGGTTTGGATCTTGGCCTTCTTGTCGAAATACCTTTTGGTCTGCATCTGATGTTCTTCTAATGTGATCATGGCTGACTGTCTTTATTCTTCTAGTTTAGCTAATTCGGCCATTCTGACAGACCTTTTATTTTCTCCTTCTAATGCCAATTGATGAGCCAAATCTGGTGTAGGAAGTTCTAAAGATATAGGCAATCTAGCCTCTCTTCCATACACCAAAACAAAAGGAGAATTCCCAATGGCCCTCTTGTATGTGATGCTATCAACCCAAAGAGATAATCTAATCTTATTGTGCCATTGCCTCTGGTTTGTCTCCATGGTCCTCTTCAGGATCCTAATCAGATTCTTATTGGTGGATTCAACCAGCCCATTACCTTGGGGATAATAGTTAGATGAAGTCTTTAAAAACACATTGTACTTAAGAGCCCAATCAACAATCCTAAAACTAGTAAATACTTTTGCATTATCAGAAATCATAGTATGAGGAGCTCCAAACCTTGTCATGATTTCTTCCAAGAAATCCATGATAGATGACTCAGTGGCCTCCTTGAGTGGGACTGCTTCAACCCACCTGGTGAAGTAATCGGTTGTAGTCAAAACCCATTTATGACCAGCACTAGAAGAGGGGTTTATCATGCCAATGAAGTCCAATCCCCACTATGAAAAGGGCTAATCATCCTGAATAGGGTAGAGTGGAAGCACCGCCAATCTTTTCTTTCCAGTAAAGAGAGCACACTCTTTGCATCTTCTTACCCACACATGGGCATCATTGAATAATGTGGGCCAAAAGTAACATGCCCTCATTATTTTCATTGCTGTAGCTCTAGTAGAGAAATGACCATCAACTGGGCTAGCATGAAACTCACTAAGAAGCCTATCAACCTGATCTTCTTCTATGCATCTTAGTAAAACTCCATCCAAATTTCTCCTGAAGAGAACACCATCTACCAAAGGATAAGGGATAGACCGCAACCTGAAATGTCTTCTTTTGGTTCTATCCAGTCCATAGGGATACTCACCAGTGGATAGGAAACTAGCTATATCCATTGTCCAAGAACTCACAACTGACAGCTCAACTGTAGGTTCCTCCTCATTCAAATGGTAAGATGAATGCACTTCATCTATTGATGTCTGAGCTAGTTGTTCACACAATCCTCTGCCTCTAATCAACTTAGTGGCCTTGATGATCACATCATACTTCAGCATCTTGGTGATCCAGTTGGCTCACTTTTCACTAATTTCTATCCCCATTATGTAATCTCTCACACTAGGATGAGAAACTGAAACTTTAATATGATTATTTGCCAACATATATCTGAATTTATTCAAAGCTCTAACAATGGCAAATACCTATCTATCCATGGGGCTGTATTTGACCTCATAATCCTTCAAGGTCTGACTGAAGAAGGCCAGGGGCTGCTCCATTCCTTGTTCATTCTGTTGCATCAGGACAACAACAATACTATTCTTTCCTCCATGTGCATAGAGGACAAAGTCCTTCTCATAATTTGAGTTCATGAGAGTAGGTGCCTGGGCGATTTCTTCCTTGATCTTCTCAAAACTATCCTTCCATTCCTTAGTCCATTTGAAGACTACATCTTTCTTGAGCATAAGGGTTAGAGGCTTCACCAGGCTAGTGCAGTTAGGAATGAACTTTCTAACAAAGTTGATCCGCCCTAGAAATGACTGCAAGGCTCTTTTGTGAGAAGGCAGGGGAAGAGAAAGGAGAGCTGATGTCCTCTCAGGGTCTATGGATATCCCATCCTCACACACTATGTGACCTAAAATCTTACCCTGGGCAACAACAAAAATACATTTCTTGGGGTTCAGAGACACCCCAAACTCTCTGCATCTCTGGAAAACCTTTTCCAGATGCTCCATGTGATTTTCTCCCTTCTTGGAGAAGACTGTGATGTCATCCAGATAAATTGGGATGAACTTATTTATAAATCCTTTGAAGGAAAAATCCATTGCCCTTTGAAATGTTGCACCAACATTAGACAGACCAAATGGTATGGTTCCCCATTTGGTTGTAAATGCTGTCTTAAATCTTTCCTCCTTTCTGACAAAGATCTAGTTATAGCCAGAGAAGCCATCCAATAATAAAAACCTCTCTGCTCCTACAACCGTTTGCAAAATTTGATCCATAGAGGGCAAAGGGTAATGATCCTTCAGAGAGGCCCGATTTAAGTCTCTGAAATCCACGCAGAGCCTAATATCTCTATTCTTCTTTCTCACAAGCACAAGATTAGCAACCCAAGTAGAATACTTGATAGGGAAGATAATCCTTTCTTGTATGAGCTTAGCAAGCTCTTTCCTCATGAGTGCTTTGATTTTTGGATTTATGGGCCGCTGCTTTTGGCAAATTGGCTTGCAATTAGGATCTAGATCAATGGCATGCTGAGCCACATCCAGATTAAATCCTTTAAGATCTTCATATGTCCATGCTAAGACATCATTGTATTTCTGGGCAAGTTTTATGAATTCTTGCTCCTCTGCATCACTGCACACTTTTCCTAGCAGAAACTCCTTGTCTTGGGCGACAATTACCTTCTGGTAATCTTCTTTCTTGAAGGTCATGTTGTTTCTCTTGCCTCTGAACTCATCATCACAGCTAAAGATGGCCTCAAGGGTGACTAGACCCTTGGGTAGCTTGTTTGATTTGAGCTGGATGATCTGATCACCATAGCATTCCTGCAACCTAGGTTGTGCTATGGAGGAAAATTTTGCTTCATTCTGAATGAAATTCACAATCTTCTCATTGCTATCAAAGACCTGCCAATGGATATCATTATCAAGAACATATGGTCTGACAACAATCCTCACATGCTAATCAAAACCTTGAAACAAATCTGTAGGAAGAGAAAATTGGGCCCCCACCATCGCTAATTGGTCAGCATCAACATTTAATTTTCTTGGGATTACTTGTAGGTTGAGAGCGTCAAAACTCTAAAATAGGTCCCAAACTCTATGTCTATAAGCTCTTAGAAGCTGATTTTTTGTTGCACATCTCTCTCTAACTTGGTTGACCACCAATTTAGTATCACCAAAGATCTCCAGATGCTTGATATTTTTCTTCTTAACAATCAACAAGCCATGGACTAATGCCTCATATTCTGCTACATTATTCGTGCAAAAAAAATGCAACTTCTTACCAGTTGGAGAGAGTAGCAAAACACTTGCACCAACTCAATTTCTACTCTTTACACCATCAAAGAAAATCTTCCGTGGGCCAATGGAGTCATCCTCTGGCTGAAGTAGAAGGGACTGAAAGATTCACTTCGTGGATCATGTAGTTTCCCAAGTCAGTCGTCTCAGTGGTGTCATAAAGATCAAAATTTTCATGATCCCTTGCCCACTCATCAAGAAACATGTCAGGGATAGGAAGAGGTGGAGGTTCTACCTCAGTAGGCTCTGGATCATGCACTTCCTCACCCTGAATCATAACATGCGGATTCACTAGGCTATGGTCATAATTCTCCACATGATAATTTGAAATTGGTTCAGCCTTGATGGTGAATTGTGTACCATATCTAGTCGTCAACAACATATGAGACCAATTAGAAGAAAGTTAGCCACCTACCTTTGCCGTGAAGTCCCTTGATAGACAAATAGCAAAGAAAGGAGGAAGGTCAATGACTGAAATATCTTGTTTGAAAGTCAGGTTTGGACATGCATGCAAAGTCAAATCTAGTCCTTTGATCACTCCTATAATGTTGACAAAGGTGCCATCTAGTTGTAATACTCCTAAGGAAAAAGGGGTATACTTAATGCCTAATGTATCCACTATCTTCTTGGGCATGACTTAAACACTAGATCCTGAATCAATCATGCAGTTGTGCACTAAAAATTTGCCAATGATCAAAGACAAGTAGAAAGGAGATGGTTTCTTGACTACCTTCACTTGGTTGAACAAGACTGACAGGAACCTTCTCTCTTAGCTTTGTTGATGGATCTGTTGCTGCTAACTCAGCAGATGGGAAGTGCCTTAAGGCTTCTTGCAAAAGATCCCTTTGGGAGGGCATGGACATTACTTCCCACATAGAGACATTAATATTTATTCTCTTCATCTGTTCCACAATATTTAATGGAACAGTGGTTGCCTTGTGCATTGAGGGAATCCATGTTCCCTTTTTTGATTGTTTTGTAGGTTGTTCAGGTACCTTTGAGCCTGATGGAATTTCTTTTATAATAGCAGGTCTGCTGCTCTGAATTGGAACTATGGTACTGGCCACTTTTGCCTTTGGAACAGGCTCTTTTTGTAATACAACAGGCATAGGGCTAGCCTCCAACTGCCTCTTCTTTGACCTGATGTTGTCTGTAATGGGTGATGAGTCTAGTTTATGACTCAATTTTGTTAGAATTTATTATCCATTTGCTGTAGTTATCATGGACTTTGGTACCTAGATCTTGATCTTTTCATGATATTTCCTCAAAACTATAAGATATTGGGCATAGGTTATTTCCTATAATCTTTAATGACATTGACATGCTACATGAACTATCTATGTTAATTTTACATGTGGATTAATGAATATTACTCTAAGATAGTTACAAATATGCAATTATTGTGCGTACTAATATTGTTATGCATATATAATTAGCAACCTATAAAATCAAGGAAGATTCTGTTAGTTGGTTACTTGCCATCAAAGTCAACAAGATGGTCGTTTAAATGTCAAATGGAGGGAAGATAACCGCCTTGTAACTGGTCTTAATTGCTTGTTGAGCGAATATAGGAGTTACTGTTGTGCTAGATCTGCATCAAAGTGAACATGCTTGACCAGATTCCACGCATGCATAACCTCCTCTCCACTTTCTATGCTTTCCCCTAAAGTGGCGTTCTCCTAATCTGTTGGAGTTGACCGCCTTGCTAGGTAGTTGGTTTGTAGCTTTTCTTTCTATAAATAAGACTCAAATGCTCTTTCAAAAGGGTTGATTAATCTGAGGTTGTACTTGCAATATTAAGTTTTTCAGTAATACAGTTATGTTTCTCATTTGTACTCATGTTTTCCAATGAATAAAATGAAGTTATAAGTTCACATCTCTAAGTTTACATTTGTCTTAAGGGATACTCATCCAAGGGGGCCCACTTGGTGAGCATTCCATTCTTTAGTTTGGTTGTTATTTTATGTTAAGCAGTTAGTTAAAATCTGGCACTGTATGTTCCTGCAGCCACTAGAATTCCATTCTGTGTTTGTTCCTACAGCCAAACTAGACAGAGTAGTTTCCTATTTGTTTGCCCAGATTTTCATTTTCTGTCATGCACTTTGGCTTAGTATAGTTGTTGGTTGATGTTCAACATTTATGTTATTTCTTTCCGAGCAATTTACTTTCAGCATTATGTCTTTCTTAGCTGTAGAATGAATGTGGCTACTTTGGAATTCCTAGTGCACATACTGTGCTGACCCATTTCAAATTCACGTCCCTGGGTTGACAAGTTAAATGCACCTTCATAGTGATTAAGACATCTATTCAGGTTAGATGTCCAATCTCTGAGTCACAGCTTTATGGGCTTAGTTGTTGAATCATTATAGGAGGCCAACAATGGGAATAACAACACTGTCCATGGGTTGATTGACAACACAAAAATTTTCTGCAGTCCATGGCATCATATTGGCATCAGAGATAGCCTCATTTGACACCTCAGGATTGTTATTTTCTACCTTTGATAATGATGCCTGCTGGGTATGAAAGTTTTGTACCATTAAAGCTCTTTCTTGTGATCCAAAAGCACAAGTGGACTGATTATGAGGTTTGTTGTAGGGGTAGGACCAATCTACCTCCTGGGATAGATTATTCTGAGTAGGGACTAAAGCCCTAACTAGATTCACATCTGGTATCTGTTGGATAGGTCAAATTATTTGTAAAGGCTGTGCAGGGTTAGGATTTTGGTATCTATTTTGTGGGTAGCCTTGATTCTAGTTCTGATTTCTATTAGGATTATACCCTTGGTTCCACTTTTGGTTAGATAACTACCCTTGATTATAACTCTAATGGGTTTTGGGAGTAGTTTGAATAGCTATACTATTCACCTTGTTGGTCAAGTTGGACATTAGGGTCTTAAGATCACTCTCTTCTTGAGAAAGAGAGGATTTTGAAGCCTTAGGCTCTGGGATGGGAGAAATAATGGGTTGTTGGGATGAGGATGACAACTCTAGAAAAAGTGGAACGGGAGGTCTGGGAGCAATTTTCCCAGCCTGTATTAAACAATTTTCTGCTTTAAGAGCTCTCATAGCCAGTTGGTAGAGTTTCAACACCCATTGATTGCATCATCACTGCAATGTCAGAATTCAAAGCTCTTAAAAAATACAAGAAAGCACCTTGTGGGGATGTCATGAGGGTAGCTGGAATTCTCTCCCATGTCCTCTAGAATATGAAGTTGAAATCTACCAGCATCTCACTTGGAGCCCTTCTGTTAGTCATCAATTTCTTAAGAAATGAAACGTTGTCTGCCCTCTCTCCAAACTATTTGTAGAGGGCCTCTCCCAGCTCATCCCAGGTATGTATTGAAGCAGGGGTCAAGCTCCTAAACCATTGAAGAGCTCTCCCTTTGAAAGATGAAACCATGAGACAGACTACAACATCTTCATGTTGTATATGATGGACTGAGCATACGTTGGATACGTCTTTGATGTGCTTAGTAGGGGTTATAGAACCATCACCCGTGAAGGGTGAAACACTTTTCAGGGCTGCAGCTGGTATGTCATTGTATGCATCCAAATCTAATGGAATTCCTCCATTGAAGGTCACAAAAGATAAATTCCTTGCCATCCTAGGGATATTCAGATTCAATCTAGGGATATGCAAGCTTCTTTTGTTATATTGAAACCTAATAGGAGGGGGTGTAGATTGAGATATTGAATGAGGTAAGGAAAGGTTGCTATTCCTTCTCACAGGAGACCTAGATAACCTAGACCTTCTCCTTGAAGCAGCAACAGATAATTCAGTGAACTGGAAATTACCTCTTGAAGATGCCCTAGTTTGCACTGGCATAAAATATGGCGCTGATCAGAACCAAACACATGTAGAGTTACCAGGTGCATGAAATTTCTGCCAAGATACAGAATACTGACAAGAACACTAGATTCTCAGCTTGGTTCTTTGATTGCTTATGCTTTTTGGTCGCACCGGGCATGCCAGAAATTGTTGTCACATAGATTTGCACCCAGTGTTGAAAGCTTTTAAAGCTCCAACAATCTAGTAAAACATTCAGATGATCTCTAGGTGTGGGACCCAACAAGGAGACCAAATATCTAGAGAGAGGCTAGTTCCTTTACTGAATGAGAGATTCAGCGATCCTAAGACTAAACCTAATCTATCCACTTGTTTATGAAAAAAGTAAGATAGAGTAAAACTAAAAGTAAAGGGGAGGTAATACACCAGGTTTGAATATAAGAGCTCTCATAGAATTGAGAAAATGCACAACACAATTAGATATAGATGATAAGTACACATAGATTAACTGATCCTAACAGAGGTAAGGAGCAAGAAATGGTTGAGAGGAATGAAATATTCACATACAATCCATCCTTAGATTTACACAAAGTTAAAAACCAACATAAAGAGGTGAGGATAACAAGCATATATTCAATTAGAAGGCACAGTTACAGAAGAAGAGTGCTCTATTTGAATACAAAATGAACATGTATCCAACTTTTATTACATCTTTCAAAGATGCATATATAGCACTTGAGTACTTGACCTAAGTCAATTACAATAAATTCACCCCCATGGGCTTTCAGAAGAAAATTCACGCCAGAAGGGATGTCTTCTTGCAAGAATTCAATGCAAAAAATATCTGGATCCATCAAGCAGCTGGAAGATATTTGTGTCATTAATGTGAGCTGCTGAATCTTTCACCTACAACAATCAATGCAAAATATCTGCCTTTTGAAAGCTTTTACAAGACTTCAAGTCGACCTCTAATATGTCTTGTTGGCCGAGTTTGTATATTCTTCTTTAGTCGGCAACTACCCTAATATCTAGATATGCATGCTTATATCTGGATCATGAATTTTGGATCATAATTTCAAAATGAGAATATTCCTCAAAAAGCCCACCAAATGAAAGAGGATGAAATTCTAAGAAATTTTACTTTTTGGATCATGTGGAGATTCCTCAGGATGAAGAAGATATTCATGGTCAAAGTTACGGTCAACGGACATATGGATATCCATGAATATCCCCAAGGATATACACATTCATAAATATCTCGATGATATTGTTAGTTTTACGACAGACAACTAAGAGGGGGGGGTGAATCATTTGTCACAAAACTTTCTTTTCTTTAAATACTTAAATCCTTCTTGTGTTTCAACAACATAATAATAATTCAATCATGGAAGCACAATACAATAATTCAAGAGAAGAAACACATTAACACATATGACACCAAAATTTTAACGTGGAAAACCCGGTTAAGGGAAAAACCATGAGGTGACTAACCCAAGATTGTATTCTCTGTTAAAAGAATAAGAACAACAAAATGGCACTTGCTAATTAGGGCTCACTGCCTGAGCACACTGCTCACAAGAGGCCCACTGCCTATAGGAGACACATTGTCTACATAATGATAATATAAATATTACATACTTGAATTGGAAATTAGCATCTTCACCATGCTTGAGACAGTTCCATTTAAGCTCAACACTTCTGCTCTGCTTTTCACTTTCCTCCTCTCTACCACTCTCTCATTATCACCAAGGATACTTTGAAATGACTTCACAAATCTTATTTATACAAGATATCAACTTAGGGATAAACATCCAAGTCGGCACAACACATACTTCATTTTATTACAGAGCAATTACTCAAATACAACTTGAGTTATTACAAAAATTCATACGTATCACCACACTGTCGGCCACACATATCTGGGAATTCAATCTTCTTTGAGGATCACGCCATGCTTCACATAACATCTTCAAGATCATCCACAAGATGTGTAAAACATCCGGTCGACCATGATTAGGGAGAACACCATCACCCGAGAGTAAATCTTCAATTATGAGCTCAAACTTCAATGCAAACTGCCAACACGAACTGGACACAGTCTAGAGACTCCCACAAACTTGCCTGAATCACCAAGAGCATCCACACCACTTCTGCTTACTGAAATCATTCGTATCTTCATCTGGAACCTCAAGAACACAGTCTGTCATCACTATCACATTAGAATAAATGCTTGCAGACCTATAGACCATGAACCAATTGAGTTTTCAATACACATTAGCTTCCTAAACATTCCACCAAATCCGCAGATCAAGATATTGCATTTTTGGATCTCACCAGACCTATTTGTGTCACTCTGTCACCTCTAAACAACTGCCAGAACCAGTTTTACTCATATGGCCATAACTTCTTCAAATCTTCATGTGGACCTCTCAAATCTTGACTAGATCATCTTTAGACACATATCGAAGAACCCTTTGGTACGCATTCCCTGATCTTCATCTATCTGGGATCTTTACTTCATAGAGCTTCACTGTTCTTCTCTGTTTTTGATAGGACTAATTTTCTCAATATCCTCAACACACAGCTCATCCAATCCTTGACATCAATGCAACATGAGTATGTTGACATCAATGCAACACTGGTTAGGCCCATACTTTCAACAGATATATCTTGACCAAACATAATAGCCTTCAAAGTCCTGATATCTGGATGCACCTGTCAAATTTACCTTCGCAGCATGGAGAAGCCGTGATCCGCATGGATACCGATGTCAAGATATTAACTTTTAATATGCCACCCTTGAATATCTTGATGATGTCATTGGCATAGAGAGTTTTGTTAGGGAGAGGATCTGGATGATGTCATCAAGATGTGAACACTGCAGGATAATATGCTGGTGGCGAAATGTCTTGATGATGTCATCGTCATATGCTCTTCTTTGGAGAGGGGACCATATGACATCATTGTGACATTCGCATAAGGATCTAGACATTGGAACAGATCCAGACATTAAGAAATATCTGGATGTTAGGAAAATATCTGTGTATTTACTAAGGTCCGGTTATTTGAAAATATCAGGATCTTAGTTAAGATCCAAATGTTAAGAAAACATCTAGATATTAGCTAAGGTCCAGATATTAAGATAATATCTGGATGTTAACTAAGATCCAGATATCTCGACATTATCTGGATGTTAACTAAGATCCAGATATCTCAACATTATCTATATCCATACCAAAATGACTAAGTATGAAGATGGAAAATCTCTGCGAAGGAAGACATTGAAGATTAAAGGTTTCTGGGTTTTTTTGGGTTTTTTGCAAGGATTCTCTAGATGAAATTTTAGGGATTTTCACAAGGCAGAACACTGGGATTTGAAGGGTTTAAGGCCTGTAGAGATATATTCCAAGGGATATCAAGGAGATTTCAAGGTGAGCAATTTCACTCTAGGCAGAGGAAAATAGGTCAACAATAACTTTTTCACCTTTCACATTGTAACTAGTTAATTTTCAAAGATAGATATGCATATTAAATATTTTTTGTTTCAAATAACTAACGTCTTTTATACAAACTATATAAATTTTCTAATTTTATTTTCAACATACAATATTTAAATTGCTTACATTTTATTTACTAAAGAATTTAATAATAAAAATATATTTTCTAACTCATAAGGCATATTGGTCACTTCGAAAGAACTAGCCATGTATATTGAGAACAAAGCAAATGTAATACATGACAAGAAGGAAAATTTATGTAAATCATTCATACACATACTTTAGGAGTTTGCACATAACACAAGAATCTAGAATCAACATTGATTTAGATTAAGGTCCACAGGGCTACACATGACACATCTTACAACTTGCAACTAAGTGAGATGGGAATTCAAACATAACTCATTTACGCAAGTTGATCATCTTCAAATTAATCATTGTTGGGGACTGTCCCTATACACTCAATTAAAACATCAATTGTATTTGTAAAATACAAGGATAGCCAATGCATAACATCTAAAAAACCAATGTGATATAATCCATAAGATGATATCAAATAACTACATTTAATTAAAAATCATCTACAACTATCATGATCTAGACATGAAAGACATGTAATCAACAATCCACAATGCTGGACCAAATAATATAATCATAACCACATATAAAGTGAAAATAGTGAAGTAGTTCCATTAGTAGACTTCAAACATATAAAATCATAACATATGCATCTAAAATACACAACCAAATATCTTGATGGCAATACAAAACATCCTTGGTAAATGATACTAGTATAAAAATTAGAATCAAACATGATAATGAACATATGCTTGTGGGCCTTACATCCCCCTCCACTACAACTTGGATTACTCCTAAATGCCTGCAAAAATGTGTGAATAGAGAACCCTCACCTCCCAAGTAGCTGTTATGTCATCATGTCAATCTCATTAACTTTTACCTGGTCTAGGTCTTGACCTTAAAGGCCTATCCTTAGATGCTACAATAAACATAAGGCTCTAAAGCAAGTTTCCCACCCTCCTCAATTTTCAAGGCACCCTAATCAAGAATATGCATTACATGACATATATCATGGATGTAAGCGGTTAGGCAACAAGGCAAGTCAATATGAAATGGGACCAATCCTCTCTAGGATCTTAGATGGCCCAAAAAAGTACAATGCAATCTTAGAACCTTTTTGTAATGGATCGGGCTCTTGCACGGATGCACTCTAAACAATACTCAATTTCCAACAGAGAAATGTTGATCCAACCTCTTAGCATTGGCATACTTCTTCCATTAATCGTAAGTAACTAACAACTACTCTATAATTGAAACAAGCTATTGCTCCATATCCTGAAGCATCAAGATCAATTGTGACACAATCCTTAATCCTGTCCCAACTCAATAGAGTCTAACAAGGACAACCATGCAAAGCTTGATATGGTGCCATGCCAAGAGAACTATGATAACTGTTGTTATATACAAACTTACAAAGGAACACATAGTCCTCTCACTTGGATTTCTAGTCCATAATGTACATGTAAAACATATACTCTAGCACTTGATTCACCCTCTCCATCTAGCCATTTGCCTTGGGGTGATAGGCTAAACTATAGTTGACCTAGGCACCCAACACATGCTACAAAGATGTCTAAAACATAGACGTGAACATATGGTCACAGTCTAAAATGATCCTATTAGGCACTCCATGCAATTGAACAACATCCTTGATGAAGACATGTATCATTGACCTAGGATTACAAGATGTCCTCATAGGTGAAAATTGGGTGACTTAGGTTAACTTATCCACTGTAACGATGATAACATCATGAGGAAAGATAGACAGAGGCAAACCAACAATAATTTCCATGGAAATCATGTCCCTCTTGTATTCAAGAATGTCATCCAAGTATAAGAAGCCTAGGAGATGTTAGTGCTCTGCCTTTACTCTTTGACACTCAAGGCATCTAGAAAAACAACAATGGTATTGTGCCTTGCCCCTACCCACTGGAACAACTGTGAAAGGTCATCATGTATCTTATTCACACTAGGATGCATTGCATAAGGTGCACAATGTGCCTTAGACAACAAAATGGTGTAAAGACCACTAGAAACTAGAACACACATATGACCAAGATTTTGTAGTAGTTCATCAAAATCTAGAGAAAATCTACAATTTTTTTCCCACAATGGCCTTTTGAGACTCTATCTCTACCTAAACTTCTTGATACAATGGATACTTGGGAAGCTACACTCAATAATGTAGCCTCTCAAATTTATGCTCAGGGATAAAATTACTACTTCATGTCACCTTCTACTCAAGGCATCTATAATAACATTCTCCTACTCTTTGATGCATTGCACATCAAAGTTGTACTCACAAAGAAATTACATCCATAAAAACTGACACATATTCAAGTTAAGCCACATGAAAATATACTGAAGGCTATGATGATCATTATGCAACTCAAACCAATGATCCAAAAGAAAGTGTCTCCAATGCACAACCACATGGACAATTTCTACCAACTCTAAATCATGGGTGGGGTAATTAAGATTATGGTCCTCGAGCTTCTATGATTCATAAGTAATCTCGAGGTCCTCCTTTATAACCTGATAAAACCCAAACCATCCAATGAAGCCTCAACACAAACCATAAAATCCATTGTAGGATTAAGCATTGCAAGGAAGCACTAATCAACTACTCTTTGATAACTTGAAAGGCTCTCTGATACTAATATGACCAAACAAACTTCTTCCCTTTCTATTGAAGAGAAGTAATGGGATGTGTTGCTCTAAAAAATTCCATGAAGAATCAATGTTAGTAACTTGCTAATCCTATGAAACTACAAACTTCAAAAAACATTAGTGAGTGTATGCCAATCCACAATAGATTATATATTTGAGGGATCTACTAAGATACAATCTTCAAATATAACATGACCTAAATAGTTCACCTCAAAGTAAAAAAATGCATACTTTACCAAGTTGATGAAAAGCTGGTTCTCTTGTAAATGCTATAGAACTTGACGCAAGTGGATCTCATTCTCTTCCACTATCCTCAAATAAATCAAAATGTCTTAAATAATAAAGACAAATTAGTCTAGATAGGTCCAAAAAACCCAAGTTATTAAACTCATGAACACTGATCTAGATAATTCATCAACCCAAATGGAACTGCAATGAGATTGTAGTGTCCCTATTGAGTCTAAACACTATTCGATGGATATATGGTTCCTGAGTGTGATGCTGAGAACACTTTTTCTCCTTTTATTTGATTGAACAAATCAATCCTTAGTAGGGGATATCAGTTCTCCACCATCACCTTGTTTAACTATTGATAATAGATACACAACCAAAGAGATCCATCCTTGTTCTTAACAAAGATGACAAGTGAACTCCAAGGAGATGCACTAGTATGAATGTTCCTTTTCTCTAATAACTCTTCTAATTGCAACCTGAGCTCATTGATTTCATGTATAGTCATTCTATACATGTGGTGCATGTGAGATGGGATATACTCCTTGAATAAGGTTAATGTGGAAGTCCACATATGCTTTGGAGGCATACTAGGTGACACTAGGAAAGACATCAACAAACTCCCTCAAAAGTGGTTGATCATTGAGAGAAACCTCATGACATTCACTCTAAAAATATCACTCATTATGATATAAAATATTTGGAACCCCTTTTGCTTACTTTGCTTTAACTGCATGGCTAAAATCATATGAAATGATATGGATCTCTAAACTTTAGTAATCACAACATGATTTCCAAGACCATATACACAATCCATTGCCTTTTGGAAACACTAGTGTTGTAGGAAAATATATTAATCTAAACAAGAGAATATTTTCATGGGAAAAAAATCAATGCATTTCAATAGAGAAAACACACACAACACTAGATTTCATGTGGAAACCCTTGTAGAAAAATCCAACAAAAAAACACCAATCTTTTATAGTCATAGTAAAAAACTTACAATAGAATAGAGAACTCTTTTGAGTTATTAAAGAAATTAGAAACTCATTTCCTATAGTAATTTTGGAAGCATTTACCTATCTATAAGTAGCAATCCAATTCATCCCATTCCAAGTGCTCAATCTATGGACAAAAGGTGAAACCAAAAACTTGCATACTAAATCTCATAAGTAATGCACCTAGCTAGGATTTCCTATAATCAGTGCCCAAGACTGACACTAAATCATTAGATGACCTTTAATTAATTTTGTACTTAGGATGACATGTCTTCATGTGACCCACATACATATATTAAATGTATTTTTGAAGTGTCACATACAACAAACCCCTAGGAATATATTGAGCAACCCAAAGTGTGGCACCATCCACCAAGGAGAACCACAATTTTTAACAAAATATTTAATATTTTATGGAAGGTGTATAACACCTTTCCCAACATTCTCCCACTTGTTGTATATATTGCATAAGGGGAAAATATATACAAAATGAACTAGCTACTAAGGGGATACATCCCCATAACAGTCCTACAACACTTGAACTTCTCTTTGTTTACTAACTTTATTAAAGAATCTATAAAATTTTCCAAAGTGTTCACCTTCTCAGTCAATACCCTCTTGTTCTCCACCTTGTCATGAACAAAATGATACTATAGATCATTGTGCTTTGTCCATGCATGAAAAGTTAAGTTCTTGTCCAAATTGATAGAATTCTAACTATCACAATCAACCCTCATTAACTCCTATCTTAGGCCAACATATAAACATAATAAATGAATCCATACTACCTCTTTAAAAGCATGATTAGGTTCCATGAAATAACCTTCTATGGTTGAAAAATAAGCCACAACTTGTCTCTTTCTCATCCAACTTATTGCACTAGCAAATAGGTTAAATACATAACCATTGGTAGATCTTCTACTGTCGACATCATCTTCTTGATTTTCAATAACAAAGCCCTAAATATTCATTGTTTGAATCAAATTAGGTTATCTTTGATAGAAAATAAAATATTCGAAAGTGTCATGAAGATATTTGAAGACCCTCTTAACCACAATCCAATGCTTTTTTCCTAAATTGAACATATATCTGCTCAAGACTCCTACTACTTATGTTTGGTTTGGTGCATACCATAACATATATCAAGCTACCAACATCATTTGCATATGGAATATGACTCATGTCCTCTATCTAATCAGGTGTCTTAGGACTATCCTGTTGATAAACTTATTCCCACGAGGATAGGAACATTCATTGGCTTACAATTTGCCCTTTGATAGGGTAATATTTCTTTCTTTTTGCCTCCCTAGAATTGTATAAACTAACCCTAGGGGTTTGGAATTTTCTTTTACTAGGTTCTCTCTTTCTTTTTCCCTCTTAAGAATTATCAATTTCTCTACCAACTTGTGTCCTCATAGTATCCTCCTAAACCCAAGGACTACTCTCTCTAGATAGGGATTCCTCAATTTTAGATTCCGTAGCAATATCCTTTCCCATATTCTCCCAGGTATCATCCATGGAATCATCAATTTTTTGGAAGAAGAGTCAGAGTACTCAACAACTTTTTTTATTTTTATTTTTTCATCTTTACTCTTGACTCCTTGGGTACGAATCACAGGGTTCTTAGCTCTCATATAATTCACAATGAATAAAATACCCCTCTGATGGAGGGGGACCATCCTCAAGCATGCTTACAGTCCTTGATTGAGTTCTACAAATATGACAACAAGAAGAAATGAATGGATACCATTTTTATGTGTCTAAACTAGTTCAACAAGACAAAATGATAACTTTAAACATATTTGAACCTTCCTTCCAAAGTAACATACCTCATTATGTAATGAACAACTTCATCCCATAGGGGCTTTAGAGAGCTCCGTACATTTCTCAAGTGGAGTTTAACCAACTTGTTGATGGGTGTTTTTGCACTCAACAATGCAGGTATGATTGCTGGTATCACACCTCTCTTGAAAAAGGTATCCTATCTGAGATAGGACTGCCCAAAGGATAATACAACTAGGTCTTAGCTTTCTTGGAATGACTCAGTGGTATGTCTAGCTGTGCCAACAAGGGGTCTTACATAAAATATAGGGTTTATGGAATATGACAGTAGTATGTATGTAGAAACCCTACGAAACTTTTAGCAGATTTGTAATGTAGATGTTGCTTCTAACCTAACCTAACAAACTTGATATAAATAAAATGCAAAAGGAAAAGGAGAGAAAGAAGGGATAAGAGATCCTAAGTGACAGTCACAATGGGGTAAAATGCTGCAGATAGACAAATACTTTCAATAAACCATTCCCTGTTTCACTAGGATAGGAAACCCACAATGTTGCAAGAAATGATGCAATCTTCAAAGGATCCTTATGATTTTCAAATTGCATGCACTCATTAAACACCTGAACAATGGCACAACTTAACTAGTGGAATGTAATTGAACTATATTCAATGATAGGGCCCAGGCTAATTATACACATCAACTTACCATCAGCAAGTACTAATAGTATGGACCAAATCATTCATCAGATATCTTAACATTTACCCATCATTACAAAAGCACAACTAATTAAATTCAGATTGATATGAACCATGAAAACCAAAGAGGATAACATAAGAACACAAATTCCCAGTAACCTACAAAACTTGCTTTGTATTGATCACAATTAGGCAAAGTCTCAACAATTCATTATCAAATCTTACTTACAAATGAGAGAAAATGATGGTCCTTTTATAGACAAGGCACCATACCGAGTTTTCAATGGACGATGGAGATTAACTCAACACCAATGGTCTAGATTACATGGCATTTAATGAAGTATAACAGTTTGTTACATTTTTCAGATTTGCATTTGTCTTGTAGGAAAAAGATAAAAAAACAACTGCAAATACATCGAATCTGGACAGAATAGATATTCATTTGGTTGTACATGATGAAAAGTCAATTTTCAAGGCCTAATGAAGCCAAAATAGAGTCACATGACGCTTGAAAACTTGAACTGATGTGGATTCACGGGATTCCAAGTGCCGAATGGATCAAGAGGAGTATGTGGCATATTATTAGTGAAGATATATCCAACTAGATGCTTGTTGGACTGATTCTTGATGACTGGACTGCTGGAACAACTATATGCATGTCTTGGACATTGGACTAGATTTATAGGAACGACAATGAAATAGACTTGATCTTGTATGTCTTTATCTCCTATAGCTCATCTCCATCATCTTGGACATCATACTGACTTTCTCTTGTAGGTGTAGCAGCAATTTGGTTGATAAAATGAAGTTTCTGCATTTTTGGGTCAACACCGCATATATGTGTGTACATCCTTCCAAGACGGCTCCAACAAGCTCCTGTGTCCTCCAAGACCTACAATTCACAATGAAAAACATTAATTTCATCTTAAAAAGTTATTCTTTACCAATTTGGATCAAAACATGTCCATTTGTAGTCATGGATCAGTCAAAAACAACTCATTGTCAATGCCACCTTCTTATAAACAACCTCTTAAATCCAGTGATTTTCACATGATTTTCTGCATTTTTCATCATTTTTGAGTACCCATTTGGCCAATATGATGATTAGGGAAGTTTTTGTGGTCATTAGAATCCATTTGCAGACTTTTATTTCATGTTTTTCTAGCCTTTTCTACAAAAAGCGAGATTTTTGGGGGTCACGGACTTTTCATATGCAGTCGCATTAATTGTCGTAAAACGTGCCAAAAATCCAAACAAACTTGATAAAATTTTCATCATGATGTGACAACTAGTTATGCAATTCAAATCCATCAAGAAAATCCCATTTGCACCTTGAAAAACTCAATTTTGGGCCAAAATGTCAAAAAGTGTGAGTTTTTGGGGTTACTGACCTTAGCGCTGATTTTAGGCGTCACTGACTAAAAGTCAGTCGGAGGTGATTTTAGCGCAAGGTCAGTCAGAGCCTATTTTAGCGTAAAATGTAAAAGCGCTACTTTTGAGCATCACTGACTTGCGCATATTTTCAGTGGGTACCGACTAGAAATCGGTTGGAAGCGATTTTCGCGCAGGTCGGAGAGACCTATTTTTAGCGCAGAATGTTCTATGTGTAGCTGGTGGGGAATTTAGTGCCATCAGGCCTAGCGCAAGTTTTGAAGGTGTCCAACCAAAGTTAGTTGGTGGTGATTTTTGCGCAGGTCGGACATGGCTTGTTTTAGCGCTGCGGGGTTTTTCGAAGTGACTGACCTGCGCGAGTTTTGGTGCAGACCGACCTGCGCGACTTAAGTCGGTGGAAGGCCATTTCAGTGCAAGTCAGTAGAAGGCAATTTTAGTGCTAGAGTCGGTGGGAGCTGATTTTGGTGCAAAGTACAGTAGGGGTCACTTTTGGCGTCAGATTTTGAATTGGCCATGGTGAAAGTATATTTAAAAATATATTTAAGTATAAGTTCCAGATCCATAGGGGTCACTTTCAGGATGTTTGAGATAGGTTCTAGATCCATATGATTTCATATGCAGATTCTAGAATTTTGAGGTTCCACCAGATTTCAGACTTAGCTATTTTTCAGGAATTTCAGGGTTTCAGACTTAGCCAAATCAGGGCTTCAGGACCATGTGACAGGATGAAAGCATATGAACCCTTTAGTGAAATCTTGTGGAATTTGACATGATTTTGCTACTCTAAGACCTAGGAACTAGGAATTTCAACTTGACACATCCTGCAAAAGTAATTTCAAAAGCAATATCTAGTGACATGGGATTTTGGAGCAAAATGCAGTAACACCTAATTTTAGCGCAAAAGGCAACGAATGGCTATCTTTCAAGCACAAGACCACTCAAGACACTTCTAAATGAATCATGCATGACATCAAATCACTTCAAACATGCCAAGAACTCAAATTTGAAGCAAATCCTTCATTCTAAGCATAATTTCACCTTCTCATCATCATAAGGTAGAAAGGTTGAGACTTCAAGCCAAAGCAAAAGAGGGGGTCTCCATTTGGCAAAATGGGGCGTGTGTGCAAGGCACAACACAACTCTTCTTTGGGTTTTAGAAAAATGGTCATAGCATCTTTCCATGACCACATATCTTTAAAAATTTTAGCCCCCACCATTGAAATCCCTATAACTTGGGCCATTAAATCCTCTATGATTTCAAATTCAAGCCCCTGTACCACAACATTCCTGTTGTTCCACCTCTTAGAAAACTCAACAACCAATGAAGTATCATGTCATGTAAGTCTTTCAAGATAAGGGGTCAATCCCCCACTCAATATTTTTATAAATTCTCTAGTTTTGCCTAATGCCATTGTAGCTTAGGGTCTCAACACAATTTATATTATGTCTCATAGCTTGAAATCCTCTATCACCATCTCCTTTGTACCATAGAAGCAAGTCATTATGCTATGGTATACTGCTTTTGTGTTTATTTTCTTGTAACTACAAATATTTAATTTATTTACACATTCCTCCTCTAATAGATTAGTGTAGGAAGCATATTCCACACCTCTACTTCCCTTCATAAATTACAACATATCTAATTTCTTAGTTCCTAAAGTATTTTTCATTGATCATAAGTATATTTATTAAGCCGAGTTAAAGAACCTAGTTTAAGTTGGACAAATAAGTAATTTTATTGGAAAGAAGAAAGGAATCATCTAGATTAATTTTCTCTTTTCTAGTGATTACTTTTGACTATTGTCTAAACAATAGTAATTTCTTTCCAATAAGCTACCAGAAACAAAGGTTAGTAAACTAAAGAATTTACTTGCATTAAGTAAGAGTAGTTTACTTTTTCCACATTTAATTTAACAATTCTTTTAGTGGTGTAAAAACATGCACAAAATCAAGGATGAACCTCTAGTAATAACTTACATAGGCCATAAAGGCACATAATTCCTACAATGCCTCTACAACTTCTTTCATTATCCTATAATCTCTATAGATTTTGAGATTCCCATTTTTGAGACTATATAATTCATATTCAAATATTCATACTCACAGGATAAGTCAGTCAATTGTGTGCATTCCTTCCAACAATATTCTTCTTTGATGATCTAACCCTAAAAGTTGCCCTCCCTACACTATGAACTTGAAAATTGTTTGAGGAATTATCCTCCACTTGCATCTCATTTTGTACACTCAAGCCATCAATGACCTCTCCTTCCACCTTGTCATCTTTGTCCTTCCTCCTGATTCAAATGTTCATCTTGGCCTCCAAGTTCTTCTTTTGGATTTTCATCCTTTTCTAATTCAAATTACCCAATGCAATTGTGTTGACTTCTGCACCATAACCAACATTGTATGACTTTTGTACACTTGGTAGCAACTTGGGAGTGCAATTCAGTGTATCAAGCTTATCATATTTGCACACCCACATAGCCTTGATGCCACTGCACACTTTTTTGTCCATAATCTATATCATAGTTATATTGATTATATATTATATTCTATGTAATATATTATTAAATATAATTAAATTATTAGTTATTCAATTAAATTTATTTTACATACAAAATATATAATTATATTATATTTATTATTATATAGAATATTTTATATAATATAAATTATTATATATATTTCTAATATAATATTATATTCTATAATCACATTTTTATATTAAAAATATTGTTATTTAATATTTATAATCTATATCATAGCTATATTGATTATATATTATATATACTATTTAAATGTTTGTGTGTGTGAGAGAGAGTTGTTATTATTTATATACATTATTAATAGAATTATAAAATTAATGGTTTCATTTACTTGCTTGTGTTTGAAAACAATATTTTGACTTGCCTACAAGTCATGAAGAAAATAATACGAACATAATAACTCCGTGCAAGAGTATTGACTTATACTTTGGGAATCTCTCTAATGCACCAATAGTCTTTAGAGAGAGATCTCATTGAGAAGAAGTGTGTGAGAGAGAAGGGGAGGAGACAGAGATGGGGAGAGATAAAGAGATATCTAAAGGAGAGAAGTAGAGAGAGAGAGATGTAGAGAGATATTGTTGTTTCCTATTAAATTATTATTGGGACTTCCACCTATTATCAGATCAAAACCTCCAATTGAATTAATCATTTCATTAAGTCTTTCTTTTGTCAAATTCTACACATCTTACACCTTAATCAATTTACCCTCAATATGTTATGTGGAGAGAGAGAGAGAGAGAGAGAGAGAGAGAGAGAGAGAGAGAGAGAGAGAGAGAGAGAGAGAGAGAGAGAGAGAGAGAGAGAGAGAGAGAGAGAGAGAGAGAGAGAGAGAGAGAGAGAGAGAGAGAGAGAGAGAGAGAAGTGAAGATAGAGAATATATATATATATATATATATATATATATATATAGAAATAAAATGAAATGGATAAAAAAATGTTGATGGGATTTGGAATAGATATATTAATATCCATATTTTAGTTTTTATATTTCTAACTTTTATATTTTAAATGTTGATAAATTACTATAGAATGTATTATTTTGAACTATAATAATAATATTAGAATCTTCTAGTTTATTTTTTAAATGAAATGATGATTAAAATTATATTGGTTATTAATGAATAAGAATCTTGTATTATAGTTGATTAAAATATAAATTAACAATAACATAATTTAATTTTACATTTTGAAACCTATTCTAGAATTTAAAGAATTTAATTTAAAAATTAATGATCTCTTTAATTTAGAAGTCATAGTTTATAATTTTGTAACTCTCAAGTTAAAGTTTTAAGTAATTAATAATATTTTATTTAACTTAAAACTATAATAACAAATCTTATTTATGTTTATTTAAAAAAACATTGGCTTGAGTAGATAATAACAAATAGAGATATATAGACAAATAATGAGAGATAGAGAGAGGAAGAGAGAAGGGAGAGGGAGAGAGAGAGAAATGAGAAAGATAAATAAAGTAAGAGAGAGAGATATAGAGAGGAATAGAGAAAGAGAGAGAGGGAAGGGAGATAAAGACAGATAGAGAGAGGAAGAGAGAAGGGAGAGGGAGAGAGAGAAATGAGAAAGAGAAATAAAGTAGGAGAGAGAGATAGAGAAGAATAGAGAAAGAGAGAGAGAGGGGGGGGAGGGAGGAAGGGAGAGATAGAGAAAAAGAGAGTTCTAGAGAGATAAAGAGAAGAGAGGATGAGAGAAAGAGATAGAGAAAAAGAGAAGCAAAGTGAGAAATCTTAGAGAGAGGAAGAGTGTGCCAGGGAGATAGAGATAGATAAAAATAAATAGAGAGCTAGAGAGGAAGATAGAGATATATATAGGGACCTAGAGAGATAAATAGGGAGAAAGACAAAGAGATAAAGAAAAAGAGAGGTAGAAGACAAATAGAGGAAGAGAGAAAGAGATAAAGCAAAAGAGAGGTAGAGTACCTTTCAATTTCAAGTAGAGAACATGGCTACTTGCATAACCTTCCCATGACTAATTATTTCCAAAATTTACCTTTACCACCCATCACAATCGAAGAGACATTTCCTAAAAGACAAAATCATTACCCATCATGGGATTCTAAACTAAGATTAAGTGCATAAACATAATGACAAAAAGTGTTCCATGTGTGATGGACTTGAGTTTATGGGACCAACAAGTCCAATACTCTTTCAAATTCGGCGTACCCATTGCACACTAAGGTGCGATTACTAGTATATGTTAATTATATTGATATATGCAATACTCAACTTGAAAATGTGTAAACATAGAACGAATGACGATATAGGAAAAGTTGGTAAGGTGGAGGTTGCGAGTAGAGTTTTAGATGGAGTGCAGAACAATTGTTCCATGGGTGGCAGTTGCTTGCAATTTTTCTTGACTCTTCTCTTGCCTAATGAGTGTATCTGGTATGGGAAAAATATTTGTTTCAAGAGTTCGGAAGGATGTTTGACAAGGAGAATAATGTATTGGCTAAGGAAAAGGTGGCAGAAGGGATCGAGGAAAAAACAACAAAATTTTAGTCTCCAATGTCAACATAAGGGTGGATGAGGAAATTCTAAGTATTAGCATCTAGGATAATTTTCTAAATTTGATGATTGAGAAGCTAAGGAAAAATGTGGTGATTGCTAAATTTATTGGCATCCAGCCCCTAATGGAAAAGATCAAACAATGAATAAGCCAAAAATAACATTTCCCTCTCCCTGAGGTAAGTTTTTTAGTGTTAGGGTTTTTCCAAATTATTTTTCAATCTAAATTTGAGCGCAATAATTTCCTTAAGGGTGGTCCCTAGTTTATGAAGAACATGGGTCTCTATATTCGAAATTGGATCCCTAAGTTTGATCCACATGGTGAGTTGATTAAGAATGCCCCTTTTGGATAAGACCGTATAAGCTTCCTTAAGAATTATGGTCTAAAGAGGTGTTTAAAATGATTAGTGTTGCCCTAGGTGAGTATGTTTTTAGCTCCAATGCAACTTTTGGAAAATAGTTGGCTACTTATGCCAGAATTTGTGTCAAGGTGAATCTAAGTAAGCTAATAAGACATGCAATAAAGATGATCTCTATCTTGGGCCAGTGGCATCAACCTTCCAATTAGGTGTTTTGGGTGTTGGAGGCTTAGTCACATAGCAAGAAATTATATTTTTCATAAAGATGGGAAGAATGATCCCATTCCTATGAATTTGGTTAATGAAAATGAGCTAGTGATGCACCCTTCCTCTCCCTTAGTGGAGACTCCACCTCAGGACATGATGTTGATGCATCCCTAGATTGTCAAGTGCTTAAGGAGATAGAGAACATTTCTCTAAAGGAGGCAGTGTTCAAACTAGGGGAAATCATCGAGCTTCGCCTTCCAAATAAGGCAATTAGGCAAGATTGTGATCTCAAGTCTATTGGAAGTAATGAGGAGTCTATTAAAGACTCACTGGAAGATAAGTAAAATATAGTTGAGTGGAGTGTGGCAACCCATATAGGCAGAAGAATGAGAGGAAAAAACATCTATAGTAACATGATGGACAAATGTGGCAATAATGCCAAGGGAAGGAAAATTGAGGCCAACGAAGAAAAGTTGAAGGCATTGAAGGATTTGAAAAATGATACTCAAGAATCTATGAGGAATTTTGCTAAATTTGGAGGAGAGCACCTCTTTGCCTACAAAAAGTAATGAAGGTCATAAACTAGAACATTAGAGGTCTAAATAGCCCCGAGAAGTGTCGTTTACTCAAATGAATTATAGAAGTAGAGGTTTTGAACATTCTTTTGATCCAAGAAACTAAGGTTGAAGGAAAATATGTTTAGGAGTTTCTTCCCTTTGGAGGGGAGGATAGGGGTTGATGTTGAATGTTGTTGGTACTATTGGGGGTTTGGAAATTGTATAGAATCACCACTTATGTTTAGGCATGCTAATCTCCCAATCTCTGCATTGCCTTTTGGTGAATTTCAAGGTGCTACAAGAGAGTGCTACTTTTGTGATTACTAATGTTTATGGTCCCAACCTTGAATTGAAGTGGGCATTGGTTTGGGAGGAATTAAAGGCACTCAAAGAGATGTTTTTATGGATAATTAGATTATAGGTGGAGACTTCAATGCCATCTTTTGCCTAGAAAAGAAGAGTAGTAGAAAGGCATCGACATCTAGATCTCCTTCATTTAGGGACTTTTACGGGGACCTTCTATTGGTGGATATTTCCCCCAAGTTTGGTTTGTTCACTTGGAACAATAGACACACCGAGGAGGAGAATATTATTTGTAGGCTAGACAGGTTTTTGGTGAATTCTAAATGGATGATGTCCCCTATTTTCTTCTGCTCTAGAGTCATCCAGTTTGGTGATTCAAATCATCAGTGAGTTGAGTTGGTCATGCATAGAAGTCAAAGACCTTTAGGTTGCTCCTTCAAGATGGAGGCCTTCTGGTATGAACATCCTAAATTTTTGGAGGCTCTTAAGGAGTGGTGGAGGGTGGATATTAAGGGATTCCATAGATTTAGACTTCACAAGAAGCTGGCTAAGGTTAAGAAATGGGATAACTATTGGAACATGGAGATCATGGGCAATCTCTTTGCAAATAAGAACCTTGTTATCATTTGAGTTGCAGGCCATTGAGACAAATATATCTCATTCTAGGTTCATTGTTAAATTAAGATCCTCTAAAAAATCCCTGATTGAAGATCTCAAAAAAATTATGAGAATGGAGAAGATATTTTGACAACAAAAATCTAGAGTGAGTGGCTTCATGAGAGGGATCGTAATACAAAAAAAGTTCATCTTTCCACTAATATAAGAAGAAAAAACTAAAAATTATGAGCATACAACTTCCTTCAGGGATTATAGTGGATGATATGGAAGCTATAAGGAAGGAAGGTTTTAGTGAACATATTTTGTCACCACTTATTTAATAAAGACTTGCCCAATTTAGTAGTAACAAACTCCAGCAACAGTTGGACAATTTTCAAAAATTGCCCTCTGAATGTTTTAGAAGGTACAACTCCCTTCGTAAGATGACAATTTTATGTTTGCTGGCACATTTTTAACCTGAAAGTGAAGAAAGGCAATTTTCCACAATATGAAATTTAATCAAAACCACAATATACACTGTATTGTAGGCAAGAATCTTACTTATAATAATAGTTTATTATGGCCTTTTTCCAGACACATGAATGGAAGAAAGTCAATGAGTGAATCACTAATCTAACCACCACCTTTGCATCAGATTCTAACATATGAAAGAAGACACTCCAATGGCAATACAATCATAAAAGAAGTAGGTTATCAATATTTCATACATAGAAATGCAGATATCATAATCCAATACACCACATATCCAACATACGAAGAATAAATGGCTAATACATAGAGAAAATAATGGAACCACTATCAACCTTCCTCTTGTATTTATGAAATCAATTAGAATGAAATACTCTGTTCTATCCAAAAATGACCACATATACTGTATCAAATATCCCACTTACTTTCTCAATATAATGTCTCTGATGATCCAATCATGAAAAGAAATTTCACTAAAAGATCCCTCCTATTTTACCCATACATTATCTAGTAAAAGAGAGGAACCAACTTTTTCTCATATAATTGTCCTATATAACTAATAGAAAATGATAAAACAAAAACTCCTAAAATTTCAAATGAGACAGTCTCGAATAATAAAAAGAGTCTCAACATAACAAAGTATGACAATTAAAGGAACATTTATGAAGACACTTCTCTGTCTTCCTCATCCAATGTCTTAGATCCGACGAGTTCATTTACATTGGTTTTCCTTGCTTCATCTCGAGAGTTTGAACATTCTCTTCAACAAAATCTTTTGAATGTGTTTTCTATTGAGGCCCATCTACCTCAACTTGCCCTGTAACTGGAGGTTGCAAAATGGTGGCTTGAACAGTGGAAGGGGTTGATGCAGAGGTATTGGTAGTATTAGATGGTACTTGCACAATCAATCTAGACTTCTAGGTTTCCTCCTTAGTGCTTCCAAAGGTAATGTGACACAAGCCTATACCAGGCTATTCAAGAGACTGACCTAGCCTAGGACCTCACCCTGGTGTCCAACAACATAGGCTACTCAATTCTCTTTTGGGGAGTCTCAACTCAACCCAACTAACAAACACATACACCTTCCTAATCACACAATCAACTACCAATAGCTCTACCAACAGGATCTTCACACTACAACCAGCAAATAGTTGTCAAAGACATGACCAATACAAGGTCTCTGACCCAATAACTAAGTTCTGTACCTGCTGTTAGCACTTATTTTGACCTGGGGTTGATTTGTCATGATCAGGAGGTTTCTTCATCTGAAGCCTTCATCTTCTTGCCCATTTTTTCTAAGTGTTGGACCTCTTCAGCGTTTTTCAGCTGCAGCATCATATTTTTCTGAGGAGGAGGTCGTCATCATCATCTTGTCTTCGATGATGATCTTCATCAGCATGTTCTTCGTCGGCTTGTTTTTCTCATCGTCATCATCATATTTCAACTGTCGGGTGATGTTTGCTTATTATCCTGATGATACTGGTGAGCTACAGTGCGCCCTAAGTTGCTTGCGGGGGTGATCTTTTCAAGTATCCGGTGATCTTCCGAATATCACCTTGCTCAAACATGATGATGATGTTGCCCCATTATCTTGAAGGGGTTATTCTCTAAGTTGTCGACCTGACTCGTTTTTTCCTAAGGGTCGTCATCATCATGAGATTTCCAGTTATCATCCTGCTGCTTGCGGAGGTCATCATATTTCATGCCTTCATGATATTTCGCCGGGGTGATATTTTTATCATCGGGTGATCTTGGTTATGATCATCCTGATGATGTTGTTGAAGAGTTCTAAGTGCGACCCGATATTCACTAGGGTCATCATATTTTGGAACATCAGGATGATCTTAGTCAATATCATCCTGATGATGTTGTATCACTTCTTGTTCGTTGTTTTGACATCCTGATGATGCTGACGTCATCCTTATTTATCAGGGTGATATTTGTTTCTCTGCCTATCTGCATCATGATATTCCGAAGGAAGGGGTGATATTTTCATATCACCCGGATATATGTTTGTTCGAACATCATGATGATGTTAATATCAAGGAGATATCCGCCTGTTGGCTTCGCGCATTATCTCCGGGGGGTGATCTTTTCAAGCATCATCATCATATTCAGTTTTCACCCCGATCTTACAGAGGAGCTACAGTGCAACCTGATGTTTGAACGTCAGGAGGATATTTCCAAATATCCGGTTGTCTTCCGAATATCATGATGATGTTAATATGATGATGACGTCATCAAGGTCCGCGGGGGTCATATCTCTAACACTGATCATCTTGTGATGATCCCCTGATATTTGTAAACATGATGATGACGTCATCCGGATATGAGGAGGTGCGCAGTGGGCAGATATCTTGATGACGTCAGCAGGATATGATGATGACGTCATCAAGATGTTCATCGGCCAGACTTTTGTTATAAGCTCAGCAGGAGGATGTTCCTCCGAGGGATCAGGTTGTGCCGATTATCATGAAGGTTATATTTCAAATATCATGATGACGTCAGGGTGATATTTCGAACAACAGGATATCATGCTGCTGGAGGATGATGATGATGAGGTCTATACTAGTGTCGTCAGGAGCAAAAGCACCGACATGATATATGCTCATGACCTAGTATATAAAGTGTTATTGAGGTCATCGCGGGGTGCATGTGGGATATTGTTATCCTGCATTTTCAAACATCATGATGATGAATCTCGGCGGGAAATGCTTGTGATTACAGATTTGATGATCTTCCCAAGGCCGCGGGTTGGTGCGCCATTAATGGCGGTTGTTGCAGAGGTATGGGCAATGGCGTGGATGGATCCTGTACCCGACTGGAGGTGTACATCAGCGGATGGTGGCGCAGGGCTCGAGAAATCTTCCTGTCTCCTCTCCTACCTGCTGCATTCAAGTTTGGGCGCCAATCCGGTTGTGTTTGAGCGCCATTTTCATGATACTGTGTATCTGGCGAAATTTTGGTCAACCATGTAATTAATTGCTGAACACCTACTTGGCTGTTAAAAGCAGGCTGTGTTGTTCATTTCAAAGGTTGTTGAAAGTTGATGATTTTGGCTCTGTAATGCATAACAAGCTGATCTGGTTGCTCTGTACAGCTTACCTGTGAGTTTATGTATCTCTTGTTGTTTGTTTTTGGCATGAACCCACTGATTTCATGATTAAACTTATATGAGAAATGCTGTTTGGCATGTGTTGTGTTAATTCTGTCTCCAGTATTGCATGTATTCTTCTTCTGAATCTGGATGTTTGGTAATGTTTAGATTCTAGAGCATAGAATTCCTATGTTGACTGTCTGATCTTTTAACTTCTACTCAAGGGGTAGATTAAACTGTTTTCAGGTTGAACATTGGGAGGGATATACTGCAGTAGGGATACCATAAGTAGAGATAACCTAACACTTTGTATTGGGAGATGCCTGTAAGGCAGGTATCACACATATCCCCTTGAAATCCAGTTTTAGTTGTTTATGCTGATCATCCACAGGTGTATGTCTACTGACTCCAGGCCCTGGATAGGCACCAGTCATGCTTTGTTTTGTGTTATAACCATATCTAGCTTTGCATCCACACTTAAACTCCAAAGCAAAATCTAAAACCAACATTAGGACTTTAGAATTAGTTTAGGAACCTCAGTCCTCTGTCTACAACTGCTCATAGGCCCAAAGCTAGCCCCTTTGCTCTTATCTTTCAGTTTTGGTCTACTTACAAGAGGACTATCTGCTTTCTGTCAGCATCCCAGCCTTGTATGCATATCTTCATGGATGTTGAATAGGGAATACCCCCCTAGGTCTTGCAGAGCCTGAAGAAGAAGAGGAGATAAAATATAGAGTCTATCTCCTATACTGTTGACCCCCTGGCCCAGAGATCCTGTTGATCACTGATGGCTACCTTGTAGGGAAATCTGGGAATAAGCATCCAGTCTGGGAAAAAGTCAACAGAAATTGGCGACTCCGCTGGGGATTGAGAAATAAAAGTGCTATCTAATCATCTCCAGTGATATATATGTGACCCATCTGAGTCAGCAACAGTAATCTACTCCGCTGGGGAACCTTGTGAAAGAACCCTGGTTTTTAGAAGAAAATAGTTCCTAGAAATAGGTGGCGACTCTGAAGTAATCTCCCAACCGGTCAAAGTAAAATTATATGCAGGGGAGAAGATCCCAACAAAATCCTCTATTTGAAGAGTTACCATTAACAAAAAGAATGATGTATAGAAGAAAGGGAACTGTCTCAGCTAGTCATGAGAGCTCCCCCAGAAAAAGTGATGAGGTACAAGATAACCCTAGGCCATCAGGACAGCATGCTCCTTATTTTTCAAGTGCAGAAGCTGATATCCAAGGTGCATATGAGAGGCAACAGGGTGGTAGTATGAGAATGAGGTCAGAGGTGTTCCAAGAACGCCCTTTTCTAGACCCAAGTGAGAGGTTTGAAGAGGCAGAGTCTCTAAGGGATGATGAAGATGATGACCCAAATGGTATGAGACCATCTACCTCCAGACCTAAGGATGAACAGTTGGCTGAAGAAATCAAAAGTCTAAGAGCAGAACTAGAATACCTACAAGCCATGAAAATCAGAGATGATATACAGCAGAAAGTGCAAGCCTTGAGAACTGCCCAAAATAATTCAGTTCCTACTCTAGAAAATGCAAATATGCAAAGACATCAGCAAAGATATGAAATGCAACGTCAGCATCATGATGACAGACAATATGTGAATGATGCTAGGATACCACTGAACCATGCAGGAAACCAGAATGCAAATAGAAATGTTAATGTTAATCAGCCAAACAGACAGCCCATGCAGCTAGATAGATTCAGGCAGCTGGTGTTTGATGGTATTCCTGGGTATCCTAACCCCATTGATAAGCATCTGAGGCTGCAAGTGCCCAAGTTTTCAGGAAACAACACAGTGTCAGGAGAAGATCATCTAAAGGCCTTTCAAAATGTCATGGATAATTTTGAGGTTGAGCATGAGGATGTTTTCATGAAGTCATTCATGCAATCCTTAATAGATGAGGCAAGAGAATGGTACAGGAATTTGCCTGACCGGAGCATATCATCATGGGATGATTTTAAAAGGATATTCAAGGAGCAATATGGTGATAAAACTGACCCTAGCTTCTTTGTAAATGAGTTCACTAGCATCACCAAAGGGTCAAATGAACAGGTTGCAGACTTTAATGCAAGATTTACTAAAGTGTTGAACAAACTGCCACATCATATGAGGCCAAATGAACCAATGTGCATAATTTTGTACATCAATGCCTTTGATGCAAAGACTGCATATGGACTAAGAGATAAAGGTCCTGCCACTCTCAGGGATGCTTTCAGAATTGCAGTAAATATTGAAAACAATAGGAAAGCATCAGGCAAGACAAATAGAAGGGATGATGTAAAAATTCTGCAGAATCCAAACAAGCCTCAGAACACTCAAGGTAGTACATCTGCTCCTGAAGATAAGATAGACAAACTGGCAAATGTTGTTAAGGACCTGAGCTATAGATTAGCTAGAAGTGAAAAAGGGATGGGTCCTGATAGGCAGGTCTATCAAAGGCAGGAAAAGAGGCCATCGTTACATGATATGCCTTATAACACCAATTGGCATGATGGTAAGCCTGTATATCCACGTAACAACACAAATCAGAGGGCTCAACATGTCAAGGAAACTCCTGATCCCCTGAAGAAAATTATAAATATTGCTGATGATGCTCCGTGGTGTATAATTTGCCAGATGCCACATTCACAGTCACAGTGCATGATTGCTCAATCGTTGTATGATAATGCTACATCCTGTAATGAATGCAATGAGCCACATCATGTGCAGGATGATGATGTTAACATGATGTCCATAGGCAATGGATATACTCTTTATGATGCTGATGACAATACAGATCATCAGGTTCAGGCCTGCCAACAATCCCCATATGATGAAGATAATGAAGATAATTATGTGTATGCTCAGAACTCACACGGTTTTCTGAGTAACCTACAACGACCTTCTGATGAGGAAATTAGAGCCTTCACAGCTGCAGCAGTTGCTCAGGTCAAGAGCAACTACAATCTCAGAGGTAAAAGTCAGGTTGGCAGCCCACATCAGCCAGAAGATATTTCTGCAGGTCAGCTGGTGCATGGTCATAAAGGAACTGAACCACAAAAAGGCAGTGGGTAAATAGTAAACAGAACTTTAGATACAGAGCAGGTCCTGAATCTCAAGGACCAGAAAACAAAACCCCTCAGGCTGAAGATCAAAGTAGAGGTTCCCAAGACAAGAATGATGATCAGGGAACTATGAAAATGAAAGCTAAATCAGCTCAGGATAAAAGCAAGATTGTGGAGCAAGCTACAACTGTTGTGCAAAACTGTGCTCCATTTGATATAGCCCAGATCCTCTCTCAGGTAAAGGTCTCTGTTCCACTTATGGAACTCATGAAGGTGGAAGAGATCAAGAATAGGACAATATCCCTAATCTCAGGGGTACCTTTTCAAGCTAAGCAAAATGATCAGACCCAGGGTGAGAAACAGGTCATGTGCAATGAAGAAGATGAGACTCCTGAAGTTTATTTAGGAATGACCATGACAAAGTGTCCTTCACAGGTGGAACCATTTTATGTTTCCCTGGTTATAAATGGTAAAATAATTAGAAATTGTATGCTTGACTCTGGAGCATCTACAAATGTCATGCCTTTGGCTATCATGCAACAAACTGGACTAAAGATTGACAAGGCATGTGGAAAGTGTTATGCTATGGATGCCAGAGAGGTACCAGTTATTGGAATCATGAAGGATGTAGATTTCAAACTGGCAGCATTTCCTGAAAAAAGATACAAAATGAATATAACAGTGGTTGACATCAAGCCACAGTATGGTATGCTGCTGTCAAGAAGATGGGCAGCACTAATAGGTGGAAGTATGCAGCTGGACCTGTCATATGCCATGATTCCAATGAATGGCAGGGATGTCAAGCTAAGCAGAGAGCAAAGATCATCAGAGACAGTGGAAGACCAAGAAGCAAATGAACAGGTATGCTTTGTGGACACTGACTGTGATAACTTCAGGGTTGTCTCAGATGATACAGAAGATGAAAAGAAAAATGCCTGTATTGATGAGCTGGATCAGCAGGGGTTATGGACCATGTTTTTTGATGGAGCTTGTGCAAAAGAAGGCTCTGGAGCTGGAGTTGTTTTCCTGTCTCCAACTGGTAAGCTCCTCAAATCCTCTTTCCTGCTGAGGTTTGATTGCACAAACAATATTGCAGAATATGAGGCTTTACTCTTAGGCCTGAATATTGCTCTCAAACATGGGATTAAGATGTTAAGAGTATTTGGGGACTCTGAGCTGATTGTATCCCAAATCAGAAATAAGTATGCTGCAAAGAATAAAAGACTGAAGCAATACAAGCATGCTGTTTGGGATACTATTAAACTTTTTGATGCATTTTCAATTGGCTGGGTAGAAAGGTCAAAAAATGTTATGGCTGATTTCTTAGCTAATATTGCAATAAGGCCAGATGACATCACTCTGTCAGGTGTCACAGATGTAGAAGTTAAGATTAGGCCTGCCATACCAGAAAACATATGCAGTTGGCAAGTTTTTAATGATGATAGGGATTTGCTGAAATTTTTGCACTGCATAGATGAGTATGAGAACCAACAGATTGATTTCCAAGCTTTTGTAGAAACTGTAGATGGAAAAGAGACCCTTGTGGGAAAAGAGATCATTCAATTGAAGACTAACAAGATCCCTAGAGGGTTAGTGGCTTTGGAAAGAGCCTTTGACAGTAGAGACAAAATGGTCACAAGGACATCCCCCACAAATAAGGAGGATTTAGAAGAAATAAATTTGGGGACATCTCAGGCCCCTCAGAAGGTATATATTGGCAAACAGCTCAAGCCACACATAAGAAGTATGCTGATTGCATTACTAAAAAAGTATAAACATGTTTTTGCTTGGTCATATGAGGACCTAAAAGCTTATAGAGAGGACTTATTCCAGCATGAGATCCCACTGAAGCCTGAAGCTAAGCCATTTAGACAAAGGCAGAGACCTATAAATCCTACCTTAGCTCCCAAGATGCAAGAAGAACTCAAAAGGCTCAGGGAAGCTGGAATAATTGTGCCCATCAGACATTCAACTTGGGTGTCTAACCTTGTCCCAGTCAGGAAAAAGAATGGTGATATTAGGTTGTGTGTTGATTTCAGGAACTTGAATGTATCCTCTTTGAAGGATAACTATCCACTGCCTAATATGGAGGCTATGTTGCAGAGAGTGACTGGTTGTGAACTTCTATCCATGATGGATGGATTTTCAGGATATAATCAGGTAAAGGTAAAGGAATCAGAACAATATAAGACTGCCTTTACCACTCCATGGGGGACATATGTGTATGTTAGAATGCTATTTGGACTAACAAATGCAGGTGCTACATTTCAAAGAGCAATGGATGTTGCTTTTGCAGGGCTGATTGATTCAATCCTGGCAGTATATCAGGATGACCTGACTGCCTATTCAAAGAAAGAGGAGCAGCATTGTATGCATCTGGAGCAGATCTTCATAAGAGCACTAGAATATGGTATTTCTTTAAACCCAAAGAAGTGTGCCTTTGGAGTAGTTGAAGGAAAACTTCTGGGACACATTGTTTCCAAGGATGGAGTCAGGATAGATCCAGAGAGAGTGGCAGCCATTGACAAGATCCAAATGCCAAAAACTATGAAAGGAGTTCAGTCCTTCTTTGGACAGATAAACTTTGTTAGAAGATTTGTTCCCAACTTTGCAGAGATCACAAGGAACATTTCCAAGATGATGAAGAAGGATGCAACTGTCAACTGGGAAAGGGAAGCAACAGAATCATTTCAGAATATCAAAGAGGCAATCAAGATGGCACCTGTTCTTAAATCTCCTGATTTTTCTAGGCCATTCCAAGTGTTCTCATTTGCTTCCTTTCATACTGTTGCTGCATGTTTGTTGCAGAAAAATGAAGATGGTTTTGAACAGCCCATTGCTTTCTTCAGTATGTCCCTGCAGGCCTCTGAGTTGAAGTATGACATTATGGAAAAGCAGGCATATGCACTTGTTAGAGCCATCAAAAGTTTCAGACCTTACTTGGTAGGGTCATATATAATTGCATATGTGCCTCATGCTGCAGTCAAAGACATATTCACTCAGCAGGAGGTGACTGGAAGAAGGTGCAGATGGATAAACAAACTGCAGGAATTCAACATAGACATACAAGTTACTAAGTTGATAAGGGGACAAGGATTAGCCAAGATGATGGCACAATCAAACTTGGAAGCATGCCAAGTTAATGCAGTCCAAGATGAGAATGTAAGTGTATCAGGATCTGAATGGTACAAGGATATTGTCTATTATTTGCAAAATCTGAATTGTCCTTCCCATTTCAGTGACAATCAAAAGAGGACTCTGAAGCTACATGCAATCAGGTATGTTGTTGTTCAAGGTGAGCTGTACTGGAAAAATCTTGATGGTGTACTGCTGAGATGTGTGGATAAGAACATGGCTAACAATATTTTGATTGACATGCATAAAGGATTGTGTGGTGGCCATTATACTGCCCAAACAACAGCTCATAAAATTCTCAGGGCAGGATATTGGTGGCCCACTCTCTTTTCAGATGCACAAAAGTTAGTAAGGAGGTGTGACCCTTGCCAGAGATTCTCAGGAAAGCTGAAATATAATGGTGCTTTGCCCCTCAGAACTGTACCTGTGAATGCTCCATTCCAGCAGTGGGGGATTGACTTTATAGGGGAAATTGCTGACAAATCAAGTGGGGGACACAGTTGGATTTTGGTGGCAGCTGACTACTTTACCAAATGGATTGAGGCCATTCCAACTAAAAGAGCTACAAGTAAGGTGGTGACAGATTTCATACTAGAGAACATCATCATCAGGTTTGGAGTACCATTTAAGATTATCACTGATAATGCTATGTGCTTCAGATCAGGTGAATTTGTTGATTTTTGCAACAAATATGGGATAAATCTGTCATATACATCACCATATCACCCACAAGGAAATGGTCAAGCAGAATCAAGCAATAAGAGCATCATGAAAATTGTCAAGAGGATACTGGACAAGAACAAGAGAGCTTGGGACTCAAAGTTGAACTTAGCAGTATGGGCTGACAGAGTGACTGTGAAAAGGGCTATTGGGAAGCCACCTTTTGAGCTAGTGTACGGTACATCAGCTAGACTGCCCATAAATAATCTCCTACCAGTTTACAGATTCATTCAGGAAAATGATGAGGACATTGAAGATCCCATGACAGAAAGAGTGAATCAGCTGGTTGCATTGGATGAAGACAGAAGGAGAGCCCACCAGATCAATCTCAAAAGACAACAGGATATGAAATATCAGTTTGACAGGAGAACTACAAAAAGGAAGTTTCAAGTTAATGATCTGGTGCTTATTTGGAATGCTAAAGATCAGGAAAAGGGTAAACATGGTAAATTTCAGCCCTTATGGATGGGCCCATATCAGGTTTGCAATACTCATGGGGAGGACTCTTATTTCCTCCAGGCCCTAGATGGTGAAATTCTGGAACTGCCTGTGCATGGCCAATTCCTTAAGTTCTATTTTGCATGAATATCTGGTTGCTGTGCACATTTGTAAAATATGTATGTAGTGTAAATGCCTTGTACAGCTCGCGTTTTTTGGTTTTTTGTCAGGTCTGCCCGGAGATCTGGTTCTCGCTGCAGGTTTTCACCTGCACGTCCCCATTCGGAGCCACTGTTAGCACTTATTTTGACCTGGGGTTGATTTGTCATGATCAGGAGGTTTCTTCATCTGAAGCCTTCATCTTCTTGCCCATTTTTTCTAAGTGTTGGACCTCTTCAGCGTTTTTCAGCTGCAACATCATATTTTTCTGAGGAGGAGGTCGTCATCATCATCTTGTCTTCGATGATGATCTTCATCAGCATGTTCTTCGTCGGCTTGTTTTTCTCATCGTCATCATCATATTTCAACTGTCGGGTGATGTTTGCTTATTATCCTGATGATACTGGTGAGCTACAGTGCGCCCTAAGTTGCTTGCGGGGGTGATCTTTTCAAGTATCCGGTGATCTTCCGAATATCACCTTGCTCAAACATGATGATGATGTTGCCCCATTATCTTGAAGGGGTTATTCTCTAAGTTGTCGACCTGACTCGTTTTTTCCTAAGGGTCGTCATCATCATGATATTTCCAGTTATCATCCTGCTGCTTGCGGAGGTCATCATATTTCATGCCTTCATGATATTTCGCCGGGGTGATATTTTTATCATCGGGTGATCTTGGTTATGATCATCCTGATGATGTTGTTGAAGAGTTCTAAGTGCGACCCGATATTCACTAGGGTCATCATATTTTGGAACATCAGGATGATCTTAGTCAATATCATCCTGATGATGTTGTATCACTTCTTGTTCGTTGTTTTGACATCCTGATGATGCTGACGTCATCCTTATTTATCAGGGTGATATTTGTTTCTCTGCCTATCTGCATCATGATATTCCGAAGGAAGGGGTGATATTTTCATATCACCCGGATATATGTTTGTTTGAACATCATGATGATGTTAATATCAAGGAGATATCCGCCTGTTGGCTTCGCGCATTATCTCCGGGGGGTGATCTTTTCAAGCATCATCATCATATTCAGTTTTCGCCCCGATCTTACAGAGGAGCTACAGTGCAACCTGATGTTTGAACGTCAGGAGGATATTTCCAAATATCCGGTTGTCTTCCGAATATCATGATGATGTTAATATGATGATGACGTCATCAAGGTCCGCGGGGGTCATATCTCTAACACTGATCATCTTGTGATGATCCCCTGATATTTGTAAACATGATGATGACGTCATCCGGATATGAGGAGGTGCGCAGTGGGCAGATATCTTGATGACGTCAGCAGGATATGATGATGACGTCATCAAGATGTTCATCGGCCAGACTTTTGTTATAAGCTCAGCAGGAGGATGTTCCTCCGAGGGATCAGGTTGTGCCGATTATCATGAAGGTTATATTTCAAATATCATGATGACGTCAGGGTGATATTTCGAACAACAGGATATCATGCTGCTGGAGGATGATGATGATGAGGTCTATACTAGTGTCGTCAGGAGCAAAAGCACCGACATGATATATGCTCATGACCTAGTATATAAAGTGTTATTGAGGTCATCGCGGGGTGCATGTGGGATATTGTTATCCTGCATTTTCAAACATCATGATGATGAATCTCGGCGGGAAATGCTTGTGATTACAGATTTGATGATCTTCCCAAGGCCGCGGGTTGGTGCGCCATTAATGGCGGTTGTTGCAGAGGTATGGGCAATGGCGTGGATGGATCCTGTACCCGACTGGAGGTGTACATCAGCGGATGGTGGCGCAGGGCTCGAGAAATCTTCCTGTCTCCTCTCCTACCTGCTGCATTCAAGTTTGGGCGCCAATCCGGTTGTGTTTGAGCGCCATTTTCATGATACTGTGTATCTGGCGAAATTTTGGTCAACCATGTAATTAATTGCTGAACACCTACCTGGCTGTTAAAAGCAGGCTGTGTTGTTCATTTCAAAGGTTGTTGAAAGTTGATGATTTTGGCTCTGTAATGCATAACAAGCTGATCTGGTTGCTCTGTACAGCTTACCTGTGAGTTTATGTATCTCTTGTTGTTTGTTTTTGGCATGAACCCACTGATTTCATGATTAAACTTATATGAGAAATGCTGTTTGGCATGTGTTGTGTTAATTCTGTCTCCAGTATTGCATGTATTCTTCTTCTGAATCTGGATGTTTGGTAATGTTTAGATTCTAGAGCATAGAATTCCTATGTTGACTGTCTGATCTTTTAACTTCTACTCAAGGGGTAGATTAAACTGTTTTCAGGTTGAACATTGGGAGGGATATGCTGCAGTAGGGATACCATAAGTAGAGATAACCTAACACTTTGTATTGGGAGATGCCTGTAAGGCAGGTATCACACATATCCCCTTGAAATCCAGTTTTAGTTGTTTATGCTGATCATCCACAGGTGTATGTCTACTGACTCCAGGCCCTGGATAGGCACCAGTCATGCTTTGTTTTGTGTTATAACCATATCTAGCTTTGCATCCACACTTAAACTCCAAAGCAAAATCTAAAACCAACATTAGGACTTTAGAATTAGTTTAGGAACCTCAGTCCTCTGTCTACAACTGCTCATAGGCCCAAAGCTAGCCCCTTTGCTCTTATCTTTCAGTTTTGGTCTACTTACAAGAGGACTATCTGCTTTCTGTCAGCATCCCAGCCTTGTATGCATATCTTCATGGATGTTGAATAGGGAATACCCCCCTAGGTCTTGCAGAGCCTGAAGAAGAAGAGGAGATAAAATATAGAGTCTATCTCCTATACTGTTGACCCCCTGGCCCAGAGATCCTGTTGATCACTGATGGCTACCTTGTAGGGAAATCTGGGAATAAGCATCCAGTCTGGGAAAAAGTCAACACCTGCAAGGACAGAGAACATCAAACTATAGCATGACTGCCCTATGACAGTGTCTCAAGAGGCTTATTCCTTATAGCCCTTGGAACCGACTGATCCAAGGATAACTTTCCAAACCTCCAAAGGACAATTAGAACACATTACACATTCCAATACCCATTAAGGAATTACAACCACCCACCAATGTGCAGGCCGTACTCTGCCACAAGCGTCCAATAATAGCAAACTGTTCTTTTTAAGGAATAGGCCTAGTTTGAAGCCTTTACAAAGGAAGTGTGTCACATCCACGTGCTCAGGACCAGAGAAGCATCTGCATAGCCCTGCTTTCATCTACAAATACCCTTCACAACCTCCCTTTGGTCATTCTATTGACTGTCCATTGAAAACACACTGATTTCCACCAATTGCATATTAACTAGTCACCATGCAGACTAGTTAAATTCATGCCAAGGGCCTTGGAGTGAGGAGTGCAGACATTGTTAATACCAAAAACATGAAATGTACACTATCTCCCTCCATCCTACTGAAAATGGTTGGTACCTTTCAGAGGACAGAGGAGAAATGGCACATTTTGCCACAAAACCCTAGTTTTGGAGGGTTTCAAACCAGTTTGCACAAAATGATTCAAAGCTAACAGCACAAGAGGTTTCAAAAGCTCTAACTACACTCAAATGAAAGGTATTTCACAATGCTAACACATTTTCTAGGTTTCAGACTCATTGCTGTCCGTATAGAGCCGTACTGTACGACTGTCTCCAGGAAAACACAAAAAAATAGTCTTTTGCACTCCACAAACTTCAGAATTTAATTATTCTTAGCATGTTATTACATTGTCCTTCCTATAGAAGGCTTGAAGGATGTTTCTCTTCCTCCACCAATCGTACAATTGGTGGCCAAGAGCAGTTAGTCGTTGTAAACTACTTCCTTCACAAGAAACCACATGTTTCTTAAGTGAAGTTACATTTTACTTGACCATATCAAGGTCTATATTAGACAAATTGGTGCAGAAGCACCTCGAAGCCATGAAGAATCTGGAAGATTCCCTACATTTTTTTGTTATGTCCAAATGTTACATTGTAAGGCCTTAGTGCCATGCCGTATCTTAGTTGGCCGAGTAATGGCATACGTGTCAAGAAAAAAAGATTGTAACCAAGCAAGTAGAATGTAACCGATTGGCAGGGTGGTTGAGGAACGGTTCACCTTCCACCGTCTGTAACTGCCAATGTATGAGTCTTTATATAGTTGGTTTCTATTCGTGTAGAAGAGAGGTGAACGAACAGAGTCGAGAGAAATTGTATTTTATTCTGAAGTAGAAGGAATAAAGAAATTCTGTGTTTTCTGGTCAAACTACAGTGATACCGATTGGAGTCATTCCACTGGTGGATTTCTTTGAAATCAGTGGAATGACCTCCATGTAGTTAGATTTATTTCTGTTCTGTAGTTTCTGTAGTTTTCGTGTGTTCTGTTCGGTTACAATGTGCAAAGAAAGTTAACAGCATGAGTTTTGGGTTGTATCATGAAATGAGCATTTCTTGAGTATATCACAGATGTATGTGTACATCCTGTCGTTGCATGTTGAGAATATACAAATTATGTGTATACGTCTTTGTATGTCAAAGACATTCCGTGTGTATACGTCTATTGTATGTCAGAACAGTTTGTGTGTATCTCACATTTGTATATCATTGTTGTATGTGCTGAATATGCATTCCGAATGATACAAGAAATGACCGGTGGAAATGGTAAGGAAGACCGGCTATAGTAAGTCAAGTAATGAATGTGCAAGCCATCGGTGTGAGGAAAGCACATCGGGCGAAGCTTTGGAAGTTATACCGATCGACGGAGTCACGCCGATAGAAGGAGCATCGTGGAGAGCAAGACATTCGTCTCACCGAAGGAAAAGTTTGGTGTTTATTGTTTCAGCGTAAGGTCATCGGACTGACTAAGTCTATCGGGTAGATAAAGGTACATTGAACCGATAACATTAATCTTGCCGATCGTATCATATCGGAGTGACAATCTTTAAGTTTTGCCGACAGAGGAATTCGGGAGGACGGTAGTATCGGTCTAGCCGATGGTTCTAACCATCGGGGAGAGGAGACTTATCGGCGAAGGAATTCATGAAGTGGCCGATGATTTATGTCAAGCTGATCAGGGTGAGATTTGAGAAGTTTTGCCGATGGATGGTTCATCGGTGAAAGATGTGTTGTCGGGGGATGCGGAAAATATATTTCTGATGGTTCAAGTCTTACCGACAGATAGAATGCTCATCGGAGTGAGAGTTGCGGGATCTGGCCGATGGTAGACTCGTCGGGGAGAAATATGTATCGGCGAAAGTCTTTTTTGTTTGACCGATGGTGGACTATCTTGCCGATAGGCAAGAGTTTTGTATGTTTCGGTGACACAATTCAATTGGTCTTGCCGATATACTCTCAAATGGCTATTTTGTGGGCTTCAAAGGATTCCACAACCTGTTTTATCTGTAACTGGTTTTTCCTCTGCATCACAAATCGACCAAATGGACCAAGTCCTTATTACAACCTAGGAAAATGGCTTGCAAAGCCTTAGGGAGAACAATATAACATGATAACAAAACATGACAAATCACAAAAATACCTAGAATTGGGAGCTCCTGCACCATACTCCCCCTGCAAGAAGAACTCAAGTCCCTTGAGTTGCCAATTGTTGAAGTGTCATTCCATGCTTCAAGATATTTGCTTCAGTCATCCAAGTGGCCTCTGAATTAGGAAGATCCTTCCATTTCACTAAGTAGTCTTTGTAGACACCTCTTCTGGTCTTCTTGATAACTTTGGAATCTAGAATACATTCCAATTGCAAAGGTTTGCTTGTAGGCAAATCCTTGATCCAATCAGCATCTTCATCCACCACATCTGATCCACTTTCACCATGTAATGGAGGTCTGAAAGGAAAAAGATCACAAACATTGAAGATTGGAGAGATACCAAGACCGGATGGTAACTCAATCTCATATGCATTTGGACTGAATTTGTGCACTATTTTGCATGGCCCAATCTTCTTCATCAGGAGTTTAGTTGGCTAGCCCTTTGGCAACCTTTCTTTCCTCAGATATGCCATAACCAAGTCTCCAACTTTGAATTGCACCTTTCTTTTCTTCAAATCTACCCTTTCTTTGTACCTTGTGACTGTTTTTTCTAATTGCAACTTGACTTGATCATGGATTGTTTTCATGGAGGCAGCAAAATCTTCACCAAGTGCACTCCTTTTATCCCATCCTTGGAGATCCTTCAGTTCAAGTGTCCCTCTTGGGTGAAAGCCATAAACTACTTCAAAAGGACTATTACCAGTGCTCCTATTCTTTGAATCATTGTAGGCATATCAGCCTGACTGATAACCAAGTCCCATGCCAAACCATGCTATTTTGTAAGGCATCTTAGGAGGTTTCCAAGTGATCTATTAACCACTTCATTCTGACCAACAGTTTGTGGATGGTAGGCTGATGAAAAGGACAATTGTGTGGCCAACTTTCTCCGCAAGGTCCTCCAGAAGTGACCCACAAACTTAGAATCTCTGTCTGTTACAATGGACATTGGCAAACCATGTATTCTTACTACCTCTCAGAAAAATAGACCTGCAACATGAGATGCATCATTTGTGCATTTACATGGCACAAAACGAGCCATTTTACTAAATCTATCAACACTAACAAACACACTATCCACCCCTCTGGCTGTCCTGGGTAATCCAAGTACAGAATCCATGCTTATACTTTCCCAGGGCCTATTGGGAATGGGAAGGGGCTAGTATAGACCTGCATTTGAAGACACACCTTTGGCCCTTTGACAAATTGCACAACTAGCAAAATATCTTCTCACATCGGATTGCACCTTTGGCCAAAAATAGAACCTTGTAAGTTGTTCTAGTGTCTTGTCTAAGCCAAAATGTCCTCCCAAAGAGCCATTATGCTTCTCCTTAATGATATTGTCCCTCATGGAACACTTAGGGACACACAACAAATTGCCCTTAAACAAGAGGCCTTCCTGCAATACAAAATCTGCATATTCTCCATGGAATGTGTTAGCCAAGTTCATACAAACATCATAGGCTTCTTTGAAATCTGAATCTTCTTTATACAATTCCTTCATACAGTCAATGCCCATGCTTTCTAACTGAATTTCATGAACAAGAAGCAACCTCCTACTTAAAGCATCAGCCACCTTGTTAGAAACACCTTTTTTGTGCTTAATTGTGAAGGTATAAACTTGTAACTGTTCCATCCATTTAACATGTCTATGGTTCAATTTTTCTTGACTGTTTAGGAAGCTTAAAGCATGATTATCAGTAAACACAATAAATTCCTTGGGCAATAAATAATGTCTCCATTTTTTAAGAGCTTGCACCATTGCATAGAGCTCTAAGTCATAAGTAGAGTACCTTTGCTTGGCTTCATTCAACTTCTCTGAGAAGAATGCTACAGGATGTCCTTCTTGGCTGAGAACAACACCAATAGCTTGGTTGCTTGCATCACATTCAACAACAAACACCTTATCAAAATCAAGAAGTACTAAGGTAGGTAACTCAGCCACCTTTGTTTTCAACAACTCAAAACTCACATCGGCTTCCTTTGTCCATTGGAATCTACATTTGACTCCACCCTTGATGGTGTTGAGGATGGGAGCACTAATGTGACTGAAACCTCTGATAAACTTCCTATAAAAAGTCACCAATCCATGGAAACTTCTCACATCTCCCACTGTCTTAGGAGTAGGCCAATTGAGAATAGCATCAACCTTAGAGGGATCCATCTTCAAACAACCATTGGAAATGACAAATCCAAGGTATACAAGTTTAGTTTTCATGAACTCACACTTGTCTAAGTTGATCATCAACTTGTGCTCATGTAGCTTCTCCAACACCTGACTAACATGCTTCACATGCTCTTCTTTTGTCCTGTTGAAGATTAGTATGTCATCAAGATAAACAATAACAAATTTACCAATGAATTCAACTAATACCCCATTCATAAAGTGCATAAATGTACTTGGAGCATTGCTAAGACCAAATGGCATAACAAGCCACTCATAAAGACCCTCATTATTCTTGAAAGCAGTCTTCCATTCATCTCCCTGTCTAATCCGGATTTGATGATAACTTGATTTTAAATCTATCTTTGAATAATAGCATGAGCCTCCAAGATAATCCAAAAGATCTTCAATCCTTGGCATTGGGAACCTGTACCTTATGGTGATATTGTTTATGGCCCTTGAGTCCATACATAGCCTCCACTTTCCATCCTTCTTAGGAGCCAGTACACTTGGGACTACACAAGGACTTAAACTCTTCCTAATCAACCCTTTCTCCAAGAGATCTTGAATTTGCCTTGCCACCTCTTCATTTTGCTGTGGGGTCAGCTTATAGGTAGCCTTGTTAGGCAATGTAGCACCAGGTATTAAGTCAATTTGATGACTTATGTCTCTCATGGGTGGTAAGGAGTTGGGACTTCCTCTACCACAAGATCTTGATACTTGTCTAGGAGTTGCTGCACTTCCAATGGAATCTCCTTCTATTTTTGTTCTTGCTGATCTGATCCACTCTTGGGCTTCATGACCAAGGCATACCCTTGGGTATCCTTCTCCCTCAAGAGGTTCAAAAACTCTTTGCCATTCACCAACATGACACTGCTGTCATTATTCTTCCCCCTGGTCTGCTCTAACATAGGATCCATCTTGAATGGTCTTCCATTCTTGGTAATGACATAGGTGTTCTTCTCACCATCATGTTGTGCTTTGACATCATATTGCCATGGGCGGCCAAGAAGTAGATGGCATGCATCCATAGGGGTGATTTCACATAACACTTTGTCCTTGTAGTCACCGATTGCAAATTCAACCCAAGTTTTCTCTTCCACCATGAAACTTTGGTTCTTGTTCAACCAAGAGATCTTGCGAGGACTGATATGAGGCAGCCTCTTCAACTTGCACTTCTCAACCATCTCAGTGGATACCAAATTCTTAGTAGATCCTAAATCTACTATGATCTTGCAAAGTTTCCCATAGGCTAGGCATTGCGTTCTAAAAAGATTCTTTCTCTGAGGGGGCTCTTGTTTCAATGGCATCTTCAACATAGACCTCTTAATCATCATACTCTCTCCTTCTAGGATAGGTGCAGCACTTCCCATTGGTGAATTCACACTCTCACAGTTATCATCCTTCACTAACTGATTTCTCCTTCCACTGTCATGAGAACTACTGGCTTTCTCTGGGCATTTGTTCATTGTATGGCCAACTTGGTTGTAGCCATAACACCTTCCAGTGAAGACTCCTGGTCCTCTACCTCCTCCACCATTTCTACCCCTACCATTAGGTCTTCTCCAACCTCTAAAGCCTCCTCTATGCTCTGTTTCAGATTGTGTTTCTTGCTGACTGTTATTTTCAGTTTTGTGGAACTGTCCACGGCCAAAACTGCCTCTTCCTCTTTGGTTTCTGCCACCTCTTCCTCTAGCACTTTGATCACCCTTCCTTCTCAGCTTTTCCTCTACTCTAGAGGCCAATAAGAAGCATTCATCCATCGTTCTAGGTATCACTAAACTGATCTCATCTTGTAGATTGTATTTCAGACCATTTAGGTACCTAGCTACCATCCCTTTTTCACCTTCGTTATGGTTGGCTCTCATACTTAGTCTATGAAATTCTTCTGTGTAGGCAGCCACATCCATGTCTTTTTGTCTCAAATTCTGGAATCTCCTAATGATTTGAATCTCATAGTCTGGTGGCATGAACTTGCTTCTGAGCATAGCCACCATTCTACTCCATTTAGTGATGGGACTCTTCCCAATCTTCTCCCTTTCACTTTGCATGTAGTTCCACCACACAAGTGTAGAACCTCTTAGCCTTGTCTTGGAAAACTTAACCTTCTTGCTATCATTGAACTCTTTGTAATCAAAGAAGTTGCACATGGCTTCTATCCAATCGGTGAGAGCATCCCCATCCAACTTGCCATGAAAAGTAGGCACATCCATCTTGGGATCACCACTGTCTCCATGAGCACCCTTAAGTGCATTCAAGAAAGCTTTCTGATATGTAGACATGTCCTGCCCTTGATGATTCTGTTATGCCTCTTCTTCATCATTTGTGTTAGAAGAACTTCCATCTTCTTTGGTCTTGCCCTTAGACCTTCTTTCTTCTTGCAATCTTGCCTCAACCATCTCTTCCACCAACTTCTTGATGGCTTCTTGACTCATTGTCTTGGGAGGCATTGTACTAGCCTCTGTTTCAATCTCGTCGTCTGACATACACTGCTCTAATAAGATATTGGCTCTGATACCAATATGATGCAGAGGTATTGGTAGTATTAGATGGTACTCGCACAATCAATCTAGACTTCTAGGTTTCCTCCTTAGTGCTTCCAAAGGTAATGTGACACAAGCCTATACCAGGCTGTTCAAGAGACTGACCTAGCCTAGGACCTCACCCTAGTGTCCAACAACATAGGCTACTCAATTCTCTTTTAGGGAGTCTCTACTCAACCCAACTAACAAACACATACACCTTCCTAATCACACAACCAACTACCAATAGCTCTAACAATAGGATCTTCACACTACAACCAGCATATAGTTGTCAAATACATGACCAATACAAGGTCTCTGACCCAATAACTAAGTTCTGTACCTACAAGGACAGAGAACAACAAACTATAGCATGATTGCCCTATGACAGTGTCTCAAGAGGCTTATTTCTTGTAGCCCTTGGAACCGACTAATCCAAGGATAACTTTCCAAACCTCCAAGGACAATCAGAACACATTACACATTCCAATACCCATTAAGGAATTACAACCACCCACCAATGTGCAGGCCGTACTCTGCCACAGGCGTCCAATAACAGCAAACTATTCTTTTTAGGGAATAGGCCTAGTTTGAAGCCTTTACAAAGGAAGTGTGTCACATCCACGTGCTTAGGACCAGACAAGCATCTGCATAGCCCTACTTTCATCTACAAATACCCTTCACAACCTCCCTTTGGTCATTCTATTGACTGTCCATCGAAAATACACTGATTTCCACTAATTGCATATTAACTAGTCACCATGCAGACTAGTTAAATTCATGCCAAGGGCCTTGGAGTGAGGAGTGCAGACATTGTTAATACCAAAAACATGAAATGTACACTATCTCCCTCCATCCTACTGAAAATGGTTGGTGCCTTTCAGAGGACAGAGGAGAAATGGCACATTTTGCCACAAAACCCTAGTTTTGGAGGGTTTCAAACCAGTTTGCACAAAATGTTTCAAAGCTAACAATAGAAGAGGTTTCAAAAGCTCTAACTACACTCAAATGAAAGGTATTTCATAATGCTAACACATTTTCTAGGTTTCAGACTCCTTGCTGTCCGTACAGAGCTGTACTGTACGACTGTCTCCAGGAAAACACAGAAAAAATAGTCTTTTGCACTCCACAAAATTCAAAATTTCATTATTCTTAGCATGTTATTACATTGTCCTGCCTATAGAAGGCTTGAAGGATGTTTCTCTTCCTCCACCAACTGTACGGTTGCTGGCCAAGAGCAGTTAGTTGTTGTAAACTACTTCCTTCACAAGAAACCACATGTTTCTTAAGTGAAGTTACATTCTACTTGACCATATCAAGGTCTATATTAGACAAATCGACCAAATGGACCAAGTCCTTATTACAACCTAGGAAAATGGCTTGCAAAGCCTTAGGGAGAACAATATAACATGATAACAAAACATGACAAATCACAAAAATGCCTAGAATTGGGAGCTCCTGCACCAGGGGTACTAGGGCTAGAAGTACTTGTAGACACTTGTTGTTGTTCCATGACTTGCCCCTTTATCGACAAAAATCATATTCTGCAATCTTGGGCTATTCCATACTTTATCAAAAAAACACCCTTTCCATGAACTTGGCTTTTGTTACCTTTATTAGCAAAAACTATCTTTTGCAAACCTCAGCCTTCATCTCTTTTATCGCTAAAAGTTATGTTTTGCAAACCTTTATAAAAATGTCTTTATCGACGAATATAGCTTTCTGTGAACTCGAGCACTTCCTTCTTTTCTATTGGCAAAATCCCATCCTGATGAACCATTACATAGTCAGCTTTATTGCCAAAATCTTACTTTCTCAGACTTAGTCAAAATGCTCTTTATCAGCGAAATGTTGTTTTCACAAACCAAGTCTTCCAATGCCTTTAACTTCTATCAATGAAATTATAAAACCGCGAACTAGCTTTTCTTCAACTTTTGCCTCTATCGGCAAAGTCACTTGTCGGTGAATTGGTGAAATGGCAAACTCACAAACTAGTTCACAAAACAAAAGTTTTTCTGATAAAGATATTTCCTACAACTTAACTTCAAGCCTTTTCTTTCTTTCAAACTTCCATCACCACGCCTTTGTTGGTGAATCGACAAATCGACAAATTGTGAAACTAATGAACTAGTTCGCAAATCGAAGACTTTGCTGATCGAAGGCAAAAACCGTACTTTAGAAACTTTTTTTCTCTTCTACCTTATACAATTTTTCCCCTTTTCATTTCTTCTCTTTTTGTAGAATCCTTTTCCTCACCCTTTGGTCACTTTATCAGTGAATCAACAAAACTATGAACCCGCAAACTCCTTTGGTAAGTTCAGTATTTTGTGAACTTGCTAATTTTCTGACAAAGCCTTCAACTCCCCTTAAAAATTTCCCTTATAAAGTTTTCCAATTGCCTTATATTGTCTTCCTACTTCTATGTTGGAGCCTCCCTCAGTTGGTGAAACCTTCGTTGGCAAACTTGGGAATTTGCGAACCTCCAACTTTCCTGACAAGCACTTGGCTCTTCTTTTTTTACTTAGAAACTTTTTCCCTCCGCCTTTGCCACTTTTTCCACCTTATCGGAAAATCAGCTAAACTATGAACACATGAGCTTAGTCGGTGAAATCAACAATTCACAACTTTGCCGATTCACCGAATAACACTTTAACTTGAATAATTTTGTCGAAGAAGACTTCAACATTCTTTCAAACTTCTCTTTTTCCATCTCTGTCAGTAAATCAACAAATCAGAAAAATATCCTTTTCATAAACCTTTTGAGGAAGGATGTGAACATAAGACACTTATTTTATTGGCGGAAGATGCTTGACACACACAAAAGAGGGTTGTCGGCTTATCGGCTTATCAGTGAAAAACAAAACTCAAGAACTAAAGACCGATGGAGTTAAGTTCGTGAAAAGTAGAAAAAGCCGATAAAGGAGACTTTGATGAAAAGATAAGGACCACTATGTTAGAAATGAAGGTAACTACTATATGTGGAAATTTGAATTCAATTGTAAATATGATCTTGAATAGTGTATAACCAAATGGAGATTGCAGGAAAATAAATCAGCAACACAATGAAATATGGAAGAAAAGAAATAAACACATAACATAGTGTTTATGTGGAGAAACCCTTTCAGGAAAAAACTCAACCAAGAAGAGAGGCCCAAGCTTGTATTATCTTAAACAATAGAGATTGCATACAATCTTTCCTTTCTCCTCTTTAATCTTCACTTCCTCAGCACTTGTAAACAAAGTTTTTTCTCTAACTCACAATGTTTCATTTCTACCACCATAACCCCTGTTTATATATCATTTTCACCATCTAAATGTGGTATACTAGTTGGTTATCATATCCAAATGCCTCCCTTGGATAATTCCAATCATTTAATGCATAAAACAATATTTGTTGCAACTCTATAACTTACCTCTTACACATGGACAACTAATTTGTCCTTATGGACACCTAATTTTGTCCTATCTTGTAAGGTAGTTACCGTGTTCATGTGGAGGTGTTATAACCAAGAAAAACATCACCACAAGTGTCCAAAACAACCCCATGGGAGGTTGAATTCCAATAACAACATTAACCTCTTAGATTCCTTCCCGGTAAATAGTAACTCCATGCTGGTAAAAAATTAGTTACCAACCCCTGGTAAAAATTAATTACCGTATCAGTAAATCCTGATGGTAAAAAATATTGACTGTTGATAGTGAATTCCTCATCCCTTATGAATGATTTACAAACAATATTAGGAGTAATTAAATACATATAATTTACAAGGTTGATGGCACCTTAATCCTAACATTCTCCCACTTCACATCATGCATTGTAAATACATTCATAGGAAAACATAAGTCAACTAAGCACCAGGAACAAGGCCCAAGGCCTCCTTGCACCATGTAAAGTTTTCTGTACTCACAAGTTTAGGAAGAGGATCTTTAGCATTCTCCTGAGTGTCAATTTTCTTCAGCTTGACCTATCCATTAGCAATCAACTCATAGACAAAGTGGTACTGAACATCCACATGCTTCATCCGTTCATGATACATAGGATTCTTGACTAAACATATTGCACTTTGGCTAGCACAGCCAATTTGAATAGTCCTACAATGAAAACTAATATCTTCACACAATATTTGTAACCAAATTGCCTCCTTAGGGACATGGGTAGCTGCCATGTACTCTTCTTCAGTGGTTGATAATGCAACTATGTGTTGCCTCTTACTCATCCAACACACTGCTCCTCCAAACAAAGTAAATACATACCCACTTGTGGACCTTCGACTGTCTAAGTCTCTTGCCCAATCTGCATCAACATAACCATGTATATCCAATGTATTTTCCACATTGTTAGCACCAGAATAAACCAAACAATAATTAGAAGTACCAACCAAATATCTAAACACCCTCTTTGCATAATTCCAATGTTCTCTACCAGGGTTAGACATAAATCTGCTTAAAACTCCCACTGCTTGGAAAATATCTGGTGTAGTGCAAGCCATTGCATACATTAAACTCCCTACAACACTAGCATATGACACATTATACATATCCTCTAAATCATCCTCATTATTTGGACACATATCTAATGAAAGATTAGTACCAATGAGTAAAGGAACTCTAACTAGGTTACAATCTTGCATACTAAATCTCTTCTCTATCCCCAAAATGTACTTGGCAGCTCCAAGATCCTTCATTTCGAATGCACCTAAAAGTTGAGCTTTCAACTCATTGATCATACCCTTATTGTTGTTGAAAAATAACATGTCATCAACATAAAATGCAACGATAAGAATATAATCATCAATACAATGAATGTAAACACAATGATCCTCCTCACTTCTAACAAAACCCAATTTCAACACAAATTATTCAAATTTTTGGTACCACATTCTAGGGGACTATTTCAAAATATAAAGAGACCTCTTTAATCTGCAAACCTAATGTTCTTTCCCTTTTACCTCAAAACCTTTAGGCTATTGTATGTAAATTTCTTCCTCAAGATCTCCATGCAAAAATGTAGTCTTAACATCCATTTTCTCAACCTCAAAATCATATGCAGCAATAGATAAAAGAAATCTAAAGGAAGATAATTTAATAAAAGGAGAGAAAATTTTACCGATATCAACTCCCTCTCTCTGGGAGTATGATGCAGAGCAAACTACAAAATATCAGCTTTACACAATATTTATCTATCTATCGGTTATGCCATACATCACTAATTAACTTTCTTGTTAATTGAATAATTCTGTCTTCCCTATACCAAATCTAGTAGGCATCTCGTTTTCACTAACTCGCCTTCATATACGTTTTATTTAATAATGACCAGGTATCATTTTAATTTCTTATTCACTGACTCCTCTCCCCACATATTCTCAAAACGGAATTATCTTGGATTAAGATTAAACAAGTTTTACTTCATTATTCTCCACTCTCTATTTCACCTCATAATGGTTTCCACAAATTGGTGCAATGGATAAATGAACTTCTGCAATAGTTTAGTCGATCACCTCTTTCATATTGATCTAATTTTATTTATAAAATGAAACCATTAAAGTAGTGTGATGAATTACAAAATCCAATACCTTATATTGATCAATAAATAGTTGCATTGTGCCGAAACCACACAAGCCAAATCATCTATTTGAATTTATGTTTTAAACTGTTGTGCTGAGTATCAAACCTTTCTATTAATATTTAGTAGATTTAAAAACTCAAAGACAATACCTTGCATGGATTGATCCCCACCTATATACAACCATCACTTTGCAATGTTCCTGAATACAAATTGGCCAAACGTGAGACATGCAATTTCACTTCCACAAGACATACATACATACATACATACATACATACATACATATACATACACACACACACACACATATATATTATGATTGATAACCTGGTCTGGAATGACCAATATAAAATTTCTTCAATACATTAATACCAGAATATAAAAGCTCATCATATCAATAATCTTTGCTATTATTAATAAAATCCATGCAGAAATGAATAAAGATGGAATACAAAGTCATAGACTTAAACAAGATCTTTGGTTTATCAGCCATGTATCTGGAACATTACAAACTTTGTATATCCTTCCAAGCTCCTTCTACATAACACCTTCTCTCACACAGAGAGAGATATGACCACACACACTCTCCACAAAAAAACTAGCTTGTACAGCTTTTGTAAACATTTACAATTCTCCAACTAATTCTCAAATCCCTATCTAATTTATAACTTCCTCTCAATGGAAACTTTTTTTTTTAAATTTTCCTTGATTTCTCAAAATACTAAGATAAAGGCATTATTAACCCATAAACAAAATGGGTGACAATGATATAACTTTAAATATTTTAATTGACCCACGCAAACTTGCTCAAATAACATAGACTCAAAATTGACAAAATTGGAATTTAATCTTGAATTGAAATTTTATGGCTCTGATGCCCCTGCATCAGAGCAGCCCTTGGCTACTAGTCTAACCTTGTACTTCTCCAATGAACTATCTACTCCATACTTCTTGTTGAAGACCCACTTGCAACCTATGGCCTTTCTTCCTTTGAGAAAATGAACAAGATCCCAAGTGTTGCAAGATTCTAAAACCATCATCTCCTCCTGCATGGCTAATTGCCAAGACACACTATTATCTACATGAATAGCTTCCCTGCAAGATCTAGGCTCATGATCAACACTCAATAAAGAAAATACACAATGAAAATCTAGTGGGCTATTCTTGTCAACTAGGTTTCGTTGTCTTGTGGATCTTCTCAAAGGTGGAGTAAGAGACTCTTTAGGCTCTTCTGCATGCTCTTCTATACCAAATTCTTCTATCACAACATATTCTTCTTCATCAAAACTTTCACTTGAGTCTTCTTCTGCTTCTTCACCCCCCAATCCACCATTTTTTCTTCCTGAGGTGCATCTTCATGCTCTAATTCAAAATGCACTTTCTTCACCTTTTCATCTTTTTCCCTTGGCTATTTAGGTTAAAAAATAACACTAAGTTGCCTAAAAATAACATCTCTAGAATAGACAATCTTTCAGGTTAGTGGATTTCAAAGCTTATAACCTTTTACATTATCACCATATCCAATGAAAATGCACTTCTTAGCTTTTGGATCCAACTTAGTTCATTTTTATTTAGGCACATGAACATAAGCCTCATAGCCAAATGCCCTTAAATGTGAAACAAAAGGTTTCTAACTTGTCCACATTTCATAAGGAGTTGAAACAAGACCCTTACACAGAGATCTGCTAACCAAGTAGTTCGTAGTACACACAACTTCTACCCAAAAGCATTTGTTCAACTGTGATTCACTCAACATACTTCTGGCTCTTTCCATTATTGTCCAATTCATCCTTTCTTCCACTCCATTCTGCTATGGTGTATATGGAGTTGTCTTCTGTCTAACAATACCTGCATGCTTATAGAATTCATCAAATTCCTTAGAATAGTATTCCATTCCATTGTTAGATCTCAAAACCTTTATCTTATGATCTGATTGCTTTTCAACTAAAGCTTTAAATTCCTTAAATTTAGTGAAAACTTTAGATTTGTGAGGCATAAAATAAATCCATGTAAACCTTAAGACATCACCAATGAAGGAAACAAAATATCTAGATTTTCCAATTGATTCAACATCCACTGGACCAAAGACATCCAAATGAATAAGTTCCAATTTATCATTATATTTATTACTACTAGAAGGAAAAGGAGATCTATTTTGTTTTCTAAACACACAGTGTTCACAAAATTTGAAACTCTCATCAGAATAAGATAAACCGTCTAATAATTTTTTGTTTAAAATAGTCTTTAAACTAGACTGACTTATGTGTCTCAATCTACAGTGCCACAACATACATTTATTTTCAGTATTAGCCTTAGATGCATACGAGACATTAGAAACAATAGTGGCTTTTAGTTTAAATAGAGTTGCCAATCTTTTTCCCTTCACTACCACCAAGATTCCTCTCACCAATTTACAACCATGCTTATCAAATGTCACATACATTCCCAAATCATTCAACTTTGAAACAAAAATCAAATTTCTAGCCAATCTAGGAACATGCAAAACACTAGGGAGAGTTTTAATTCTCCCATCACCGAAACACAACATTACTTTCTCTCATCCAACAATAGGATATGTAGAGTTTTCCCCGAGGTACACATTTCCTCCATCATAGTCTTCATATGTGAAAAACCATTCTTTATGTGGAGTCATGTGGTACGAGCATCTTGAGTCAACCAACCAATGGTCATGAGAAACAACATTACATGCAAAAAGTAAAACCTCATCACCTACATTCAAAGACTTATCAGTAGTGGAATCCCATTGTCTATTTAGGTTTCTACATTCCTTTTTCACATGTGCTCTCTTTCTGCAGTTCCAACACTTAACTCTATTATTCTTTCCAAGAGTCTTAGAACAACCCTTAGACTTGTCTTTAGACCCCTTCTGATCTCTTTTTGGTCCTCTTTCCTTAGATCTTCCCCTGACACTAAGAGCATGCCTTGAACTATCTAAACTTTTCTTCCTCAATTCCTGTGACAACAAAACTAAAACAAGAGCATCCAACTTCAGATATGTGAGGTTAGCAGTGATAGCCAAAATAACATTCTCCCCTGACTCAGGTAAAGAATAGAGAAGCAATATACATTTATCTTCCTCATTCACATCAGCATCTACAAATGCTAGTTGACTCAATAACAAATTAAATGAACTCAAATGCTCTACAACTGATTCACCCTCTTTCATTTTCATGGAAAATAATTTATGCTTTAAATAAATCTTATTTACCATACTCTTGGCTTGGTATATCTCATCCAAATGCTTCCACAAACTATGTGCAGACTTCTCACTCACAACATTCAATAGAACAAAATCTATAAGACACAACCGGATTGTATCTCGTGTGTTTTTATCCAGCCTATCCCACTCATCTTGAGCAACATCGTTAGGTTTCTTCTCTTTCATAACAACCAACCACTGATTATTTTCCTCAAGAAAATCCTCCATGTTCAGCTTCCACAATTCATACCCCATGCCATTGATATTTCAATGTCCAACTAAGAGGTAGAAGCAATAGTGGATGCATCCATGGCCTCTACACAAAAAAAGTGCAAAACAAGATTCAACCAGAACTCCCACTACAACTCAAAAAACCTTCACACTTCCATCCAAGAAGAAACGATGGCCAGGATCTGATACCAAATGTTAGAAATGAAGGTAACTACGATATGTGGAAATCTAAAATCAATTGTAGATATGATCTTAAACAATGTATAACCAAATGGAGATTGCAGGAAAATCAACATTACAATGAAATATGGAACAGAAGAAAAAAACACATAACACAATGTTTACGTGGAGAAACCCTTTTAGGAAAAAACTCCATGAAGAAGAAAGGCCCAAGCTTGTATTATCTTCAACAATAGAGATTACATACAATATTTCCTTTCTCCTCTTTAATCTTCACTTCAGCACCTGTAAAAAAAGTTTTTTCTCTAACTCATAATGTTTCATTTCTACCACCATAACCCCTTTTTATATAGCATTTTCACCATCTAAATGTGGTATACTAGTTAGTTATGATAGCCAAATACCTCCCTTGGATAAATCCAATCATTTAATGCATAAAACAATATTTGTTGCAACTCCATAACTTACCTCTTACACATGGACAACTAATTTGTCCTTGTGGACACCTAATTTTGTCCTATCTTGTAAGGCAATTACCATCTTCATGCGGAGGTGTTATAACCAACAAAAACATCATCACAAGTGTCCAAAACAACCCATGGGAGGTTGAATGCCCATAAAAACCTTAACCTCTTAGATTCCTTCCCAGTAAAAATTAATTACTATACCGGTAAATCTTGATGGTAAAAATACTTACTGCTGATGGTGAATTCCTCATCCCTTATGATTGATTTACAAACAATATTAGGAGAAATTAAATACATAGAATTTACAAGGTTGATGGCACCTTAATCCTAAGACATTGTCAAGATATTGGGGAATCAACTAATCAGAAAAATAAACAATTCACGAACCAAGGCTAAAAGTTCACAAAAACTAAAGATAGCCGACAAATTGAAAAAGTGACAAACAATTAGTGAAACACTTTCTAATGAGAATTTGTTAAGAAAGTTGTGAGTTTGTGGACTTAGAGTTTTGAGAATAGATAACTTTCTCAACAAAGAAGAAAATGAGTCAAATTCATAAAAACTCAAAGTTACTGACAAGGAATTTTAGAAAAGAAAGCCTCAAACATTAAGTTTAGGAAAAGAGGAATTTGTTGATAGAAGAAGAGGATTGAGAGTAGGACTTGTAAACACAATACAAGGACAAGGAGAAAAACCAAAATGGACCAAAATTTCAAGTTAGGGGAAATGACTGGCTATAACTAGGGACAAAGATTGAAAGGATGCAGAGAATCCAGAAACTTAGACTAACTAGTGCCTTATTTATTGGGCCATAGAGTCAGAACCAAACACACCAAAAATGAAGGAAAAAAAAAACAAAATAAGACAAATAAAAAGAAACTATGGTACAAGGTATGTCAAGATCACCAATTATAAAGATTCAAACCTTACCCATTATAGGCAAGAGGTAGTTCTGTACCATCCAGGTATGCCAAAAAAAGGCATTATCACCAGCAATTCCTCTGATTCTAAAAGGACCCTTCAAAAGTGAGTCAAACTTTCCATGTGCCCCTCTAGGTTCCTTTCTTTTGTCCCATAGTAAGACTAGGTCACCAATCACAAATTCCCTCTGTCTAGCTTTCCTATCAAAAATCCTTTTCACCTTCCTCTGATGTTCTGCTATCTGGTCCATCACTTCTTCTCTTTGTTCTTCAATTTTAGAGAGATACATTATTCTATTCTCTAAAGCATCTCTAAAATATTCATCTTCAATGGTCTTCTATAAATTTAAGGTTGTGAGTTCCAATGGGATGAGTAAAGCACTACCAACACCATATCCAAGTTCGAAAGGGGACATACCAGTTGCTCTTTTCAAAGTAGTCCCGCCTACCCATAATGCATCATAAAGTCTTTTATGCCAATTCTTCTGATTATCATCTACCAGTTTACAAACGATGGTAATCAAAATCTTGTTGCTAGGTTCTGCTTGTCTATTCCCATGGGGATAATAATCAGAAGCATGTGAAAGACTAATCCCATGATTATAATAGAAAAGTGACATTTCCAAGGAAGAAAAGTTGGAAGCATTGTCTATCACAACCTTCTTTGGTACACCAAATATGACTATAATATTTTCTTTCAATAAATTACACACTACTTCAGAGGTGGTATACTTAACAGGAATATCCTCCACCCATTTGGTGAAGTAGTCTATGGTGGTAATAATATGTGTGTGCCTTTCACTGGAATTTGGGTTAATCGGCCCTATAAAGTCCAAACCCCACTGTTGAAAAGGTTATTCAATAACCATTGATCTCAGAGGAAGAGCGGCTAACTGGGGTCTTCTGGCAAACCTTATACACTTCTGACATTTGGAAACCCAATTGTAGGCATCATTGCCTTAATATTTTGAAGGTTGTTACTGATGCTAAAAAGTGCCCTCTGCATGCCTCATTATGGAAGAACTCTAGGATTGTTTTTTGCTGCTTCTTTCCTACACATCTCAAAAATGTACCATCAATTCCTTTCTTGTTCAAGGTATTTCCCATATCACATATTTCATAGCTTTAAGATCCATATTTCTTTTCTCTTTGGTTGAGAGATGAGATGGACATTCTCCATAAGTAAAAAAGAAAGTGATATTAGAGTACCATTTATCAGTGATATCCTCGAACAAGGTGAGAGGAATGTCATTAGCCTCTTCAGGTAGATTTTTTGCTATTAGATTACAAATTCCTTTACCTCTAACCAACTTCATTGGTTTAATGGTAACATCATATTCTTGGACTTTAGTTACCCAAGCCCCCCTCTTATTACAACTTGTTTCTTGTTGTGTTAAGATAGACTTGACAACAAAATCTGGGACAAAAATAACAACATAAGAGTGGAGGATATAGAACCTGAATTGTTCTACTGCTTTCACCACATCATAGGCATGTTTCTCCATAGGGGAGTAGTTCAACTTAGTAGTGTGTGTTGGCCCTCTAGCATATGAATTTGGTATGTTGGCAATGATGTCAACATAGTTTGGTGTTAGGAGAATCCTCTCAGAGTTCATACAAAGGAGTTGTGATTGATGTCATATCAAAGTCATCAGTATGAAGGAGACTAGGTGAAGTAATAGATCATTTGGTATTCCATCTTGTGATAGGTCATTTGGTATCCTTGGTTGTTTATGATGGTATCCTTATGGTGATGGTTATGATTGTTCAGTGATGGTTATAATGCAAAAGATACATGCAAAAGATACTTGTTTCTCCATAAAGATATTTGATGCAAAATGCAAAGAGTTGCAGTGGTTTTTGTTGATGTTGGTTTCAAGGAACTTGTTCATTCATTTCATGGTGTTGATTTTGATAAGTACTTGTCAAAGGTACTTGTTTGGTGGTCTTCATTGTTGTTGCTTCCTAACAAAGTTAGAGGTTTATTGAATTGGTGTTGATAACTGAGAGGGGGGGGGGTGAATCAGTTATCCTAATTATTTCTTCTTTTGAACTTTCTTATTAATCAATGCAGCATTGAATCAAACAAACAAACATTACCATGAAATGAAAAACACATGACACAGTTTTTTTGACGTGGAAACCCTGTTAAGGGAGAAAACCACGGGGTGATTAACCCAAAGATTATTCTCTGTTAGAAGAATAAGGAATTACAAAATGGCACTTGCTAATTAGGGCTCACTGCCCGAGCACACTACTCACAAAGAGGCCCACTGCCTACAAGGAGACACATTGTCTACAAAGTGATAAGAATCACAGTCTTGAACTGATTGGAAGCATCTATATATGCTGGAGTTCAGTTCCGGTTAGGCTCAGTACACTGATCTGCTGCACTTCATCTTTCCTCTGTTCTTTATTCTGCTATCCTTTCACATACCGGATCTTTCTTACTACTTCTGCTCTGTTCTGCACTCATTCGCATACACCATCACACAATTACACCCTTCACAACTAAATCCATCCTCTATATATATCCGCACAAGTAATTTCATCACCTTTCTAGTCGGCATCCGGAACAGTCTAGTTTCTTACAAACTCTGTTCTGTCGGCTGAATCCTTGCTCACCAAGCAATGCGGATCAAGCATATACTTGTAGATATCATTAATCATGTTGGCCAAACATGATTCATGCCTTCACAACCTTTACCATCAACAGTAACACATCCAGAAAATAGTCTGATACTCTGTCAGTCAGTTCTTCCTCTGTTCTCACTGTCTCTCAGGAATCCGGTACTCAACTATTCATATCTTTTTCTTTGTTCATCACCGGAGGCTAAATCCTTGGAATATACTACTCAAGGTAGTCCTCTTGACTTCCCCAAATCCGCACTGCACCAAGACACTTCCTCTGAGGGATCCGGGCCAATCTGTCGGACCTTGCCACATGCTCTGTTCTTGTTCACCGGACCACAACAATCTTCATTCTAACTTCCGGTAGAGACACACCATAACTTGCGGATATGTGGGATGACCTTTGTTGCCATCAATGACAACAACCATGAATCCATATAGTGTCTCTTGCCAACAATCTCCCCCTTTGGCATTGATGGCAACACTTAGTGAAAAATGACTAAGTGTTTATACTACGCTCCCCCTTGGCTGATGCTCTATATACAATTTCCAGAACTCCCCCTTAGTTGGATTCCTCATTTTTCACTGCTCCTCACTCCCCCTTTGACATCAATGGCAAAGGGTAGGGTCTGCACACCAAAATTTTCAAAAATTTTCTATACATAGCCGCATATTTACATACTCACATATACTGAAGAATGTCTGCAAAAGATGTCTTCAGTTGGATCAGTTCTGTAGCCCAACTTTGCTTCATTCTATCCAAAATTGAAATGTGACCACTCAACAAAAATGCAAATGCATCTGCCCTTTTTAGATCTTTCGAATCACTTGTCTGGGCTATGATTTGAGCTTCTGCTATGGCCTCATGCATGGCCTCTAGCTTAGGGACAATTAACCCCCTGAGCTCACTCAACCTGCTTATTCTATTTTTCCTTTCCTTCTCCAATTTCTTGATTTCACTCAAGACTGCAATAGTCTGACATTCTTGATTTGTTATAGAGGAAGAAAGAGGATCAAAACTTTGAGACAAGCTTAGTAATGTGTCCTCTTGCGCTTTTATTTTCTTCTCAATGTCCACTGTTACCTTGGACCAGGAGATACAAAATTTGTATATTTCACCGCCATCCTTAAGAGCATTTTCTAAGCTCTTTATCCCAATGTTCATGTTTCTCCTATCATTAATGATCAAACCCTGAACCTCGGAGAACCTTTTATCCAAAAACTCCTTCCGGACCTTTTCTTCAGCTGATTTTTCTAAAGATTCAAAATGTGTATTAACACTGCTGACTAAGGTTTTGAGATTACCGGAAGAGGAGGCTGTCAGATCTATTTGGACCGATGGCATAATCTTCTCAAGCACTCCGGAAGCAGCCTCTATCAACTCACAGTCTTCCATATGAGACTTTAGGAGCTTTTCATTTGCCTTAGCATTTGCAAATGAGGCTATCTTCATTGTCTGCACCGGAGAGAGGGAATCAAAGTTGAATGGGCCTTGTAGTAGCTCCGGTTCATCGATCTCTATTGTTTCTTTGCTCAAAAGTTGTTGAACAGTTTGTGCAGTGTCTCTTGCCGGAGACAGATGTTTCTTTTCTTCTGCAGTCTTGGAACTGTCCTTTGGGATTTTCTGTCCTTCCACATTCTTACCACTATCAGTCATGGTCTTCTCTGATGGAGTCTTCTCTTTCTCTGCACCCTTGGTACTGTCAACCTCTTTATCTTTCACCACTGCTTCCTTCTCCTGTAATTTCTCTTCTTCTTTGGATCCAGAGACTGTAGGGGAAACCGGAGGAGAGATGCTAGCCTGTTCATAGGCCACTTCTTCTGGAGCAGAGGGTTCCAAGTCCATAGCTGTTTCTGCACCTAAGTCCTCTACAACAGGAAGATTGAACCTTTTGAAGGCCTTCCGGAGGATCTCTTCTGTCTCTTTGGCCACCTTGTCAGTCTCACCAAGCATGAGTTGATTCATCCTGGCTTTACTTCTGAACTCATCTTTGCAGTCTTTGAATATTATGTTCATTGTCTTGGGATCAATTTGAGGATATAGCTGAATAGCTATCTGCTCCCGGATCTCAAGATCTTTTGCCTGAGCATTATTCTTTCTTATTTCTAATTCCTTTTCTAGGCTTTTAGGGATTTCAGAGATAATCTCAATAAAAGCTTTATTGTAGATGTTCAAGTACCTTATTATAGCTTCTTGCAGGATCTTTTGATCTGCCTCGTTGTAGTCATCATAAAATTCAGCCACCGATTGAAGGTTCCCATCCATAGTGACTGATTTGACTACACTGTCTAGGGATAGAGTGGGCTTTTCAGCAAATTCTTCTGCCATTTCTTCCTTATCTTGGCCTGTGGAGGGTTTCCTGGATCCTTTCTTCTTCTGCTTCTTTATTTCTTTTACTCCCTCATCTGACGCAGTTTCCTCTTCATCCTTTTGGCTTTCATAAGCCCTTGTAGCTTTTGTCTTAGATCTTTTACCGGATGCCTGGACTTCCGGTTTTGAACTTTTGGTTGTGGGAGGTGCAGATCTTTTTGATGATCTGGTCCGGGTGGAAGTTTCAACCGGAACACTTTCTTCACTTTTCTTTTCTGCCTCTTTCTTTTCTTCCTTAGATTTTCTTCTCTTTTCCCGGCTGGCATCAAGTGCCTCTTTTGAGATGCCTAGGCCTTGAGCAATGTGCTCTACTTCTTTTCTCACCTTCCTCTTTATCTCAGGTTTCCTGAGTTCTACATGCATCTTTACACTCAGCTCCTCAAAGGTTCCAAACCTTTCTGCCTTTGGATCTTTGGGCTGACTTAGCATGTGTTGAACATGTAGCTCCACTATCTGTTCATCCACTTCATACCCCATGGGCATGATCCAGACAGTCCTTGGCTCCACTGCCTCCATTAGGCACTGATCAGTGTCCACCATAAAGCACACTGAGTCTTTGTATTTTTCAACAAGAGACTGGGGAATTCTTTCTCTTGCTTGCATCATGCTTTGGAAGTTTTTGAAGTATCCCCATAGGGCTGTATTTCTTGCTTTGGCATCCCCAAGCCCATGTAGATAGTCTCTTATTTGGACTGCAACAGGTTTGTCATTCTGCCATGCCCATCCACTTGATCCGGGCAGCTCATTCATGAAGTAGAAGAATAGACATAATATAAGAGTACCATACTTAAAGGAATTCTTCTTGTCCTTCTTGATTTTCTGTATATTTTCCATTAATTGGCTTAAGAGTAGTTCGTAGAGATCATATTCTGCATTCTTCCTTAGCATTTCATAGGCAATATATACTGCAGTTCCGGATACAGAATTCTCCTTGCTGGAGTGATAGATCTTGTATCCTATTATCATGGATGCATACTTGATATCCGGATCAGAAATATCTTCAATGGTCATTGCCCTCTTATCAAATTTTGATCCGGTGGCCTCAGTTACAATGTTATTTTTGACAGATTTGAGGATAGGTATCCCTCCGGAAGAGTATAGACCAGTTACTGCTCTAATTGTCTCTTTTGTGATCTTGCAGGGTCTATCCAGCCATAGGAAGTTGTCATGCATCTTGCTCAGTACATACTGGACCCATTCATCTTCTTCAAAGCAGGGGAAATGAATGAATTGATCAAATTGTTTCTTCTGGATACCCTTATACTTTGGTTTAAGCTCAAAAGCATTGTCTATCAGTTGTTTGTGATAGAGATCTCTCAATTTGAATTCCCCAAATTCCTCAATGCTTGCATGTATGTAAACCCTAATGTCTTCTGTGTGTAAAACTCCATGAGGAACACTGGAAAATGCTCCTAAGGGATCTACTTCCAATGACTTGTATGGATGTTTCTTAAATTCAGGTCGGGGCCTATCTGAGATTTTTACTATATTTGGAGTAGCCATTTCTTCAAAAGATTTGTAGCAAGATATCGAAAGTGGAAAATACCTTTTGCGTCTTCGGTTGCACGGAGTAGCTGGATTGATTTCTGTATGTAATGACTTCGGCAGGAGATCTTCGGTGTGCTTGATGAGTCTTGTTGCAGAGCTCCACTTTTCGCTTCTTCTTGAGTGCATAATGAGCAAATGATTTATGAGAAATCCCTTATATCATTTCGCAAACCCTAATATCTGTTTGCAATAAATGCTTCACCTATATTATTCTGGTTTGCCTTGTCCGGATAGCTTGGAGTATCCCGGATTAGTCCTGATCTATGAACATCATGCGGATCTTTCAATCATGGATAAATCGAGATGACACATTACAAGAACATCCCAAACATTCTGTCCAGTCCGCAGAGTAAAATAATGTACTTCCGGATCTCTCTGGACCCTTTTGTAGTCCTCTGTCATTCTGGAGCATCTCTCGGAACAGGTCTTTACTTGATCGATCACAACTTCTTTATATCTTCATGCGGACCTCTAAAATCTTGTCTAGATCATCTCAGGACTGGTATCTTCAAACCCTTTACTCCGCATCTTGTGTCACATCCAGCACCACTTGATTGGCTGGGGGAACAGGATTTTCTTTGAGTCTCCCCCTGAGCCAGAGCTCACTTTTTAATTTCCGGAAGAAATATCAGCACCAGAGTCTGGTGCGGATCCAACCTCTACATTCTCTGAACTTTTCTTCACCCAAATCTTGTTCATCTGATTCCTAACTTCATCCACATTCATCTTTTGTTTACCCTTGTCTTGATTCTGATTGTATACCGGACCTCTTTTGTCCTGATTCTTGCTTCTGCAGACTTTTGCACTATGACCGGACCTATTACAGATTTGGCAAATAACATTTCTTTGCATATTTGACTGATAACCTCTTGATCTGCATTGATTAGCCATATGACCTACTCTATTGCATGTAAAACATCTACCATTGAATGATTTGTTTACTTGCATATTTCTGCATTCATGAGACTTGTGTCCATACCTTTTGCAGTTAAAGCACTGTCCGGAGAAGGATGGACTAGTTTGATTCATCCTTTTTCTGCACTGATTAGCTTTGTGACCAAAGTGATTGCAGCTGTGGCAGTATCCATTGAAAGATGGATATCTTTGAGCATTGGGCTGTCTTACCGGAGGTCTTCTAGGCCTATTCCTTGGATTTTCTGATCCAAAATTCTTTTGACCGGATCCGGAGCTTTCTCCTTTCTCATATCCCAAACCATACTTGTCATCTGTCCTCTTTTGACTTCCAAGAAGTACTTCAAGTTGGACAGAACTTATCTTGAATTTTTCTTTATATTCATTTGCTGTTTGAAGATCTCTTTTGAGAGAGACAATTTGATCCTCAAGTTTTTCTTCATTATCTTTGGCATCTTCAAGATCAGATTCAAGATGTCTGATAATCCTGTCCATCTGGTGGCATTCTTTTGATTTCTCTTTAAGAGATTGTCTTAGATTGTCTTCAGCTTTTCTTTTTTCTTCAATCTCTTGAGTAAACTTTATAGTTCTTGATTCCATTTCATGTCTTAACATAATGACTTCTTTTGATAACTTTTCACATAACTTGGTTTTCTCAGTCAATTCTTCATCTGTATTGCTTTCTTCACTTTGTCTTGCCAATTGTTGGAGCAGCTCCTTTCTCTTTTTCATAGAGAGACTTAATTTGTCCTTTAATTCTCTCATGAATTCATCAGCCTGTTTGAGTCTTTCCTTTAATTCATTGACTTCAAAATTTGACTGTTCAAGATCCTCAAGGGCAGTCTTGAGTTGCTCCCTTAAACCATATGCATCCATTTGAACTCCTAGATCTTCCTCAAGCTGTTAGGCTCTATTAGGAGGAACCTTGCTCTGATACCAATTGTTGATAACTGAGAGGGGGGGGGTGAATCAGTTATCCTAATTATTTCTTCTTTTGAACTTTCTTATTAATCAATGCAGCATTGAATCAAACAAACAAACATTACCATGAAATGAAAAACACATGACACAATTTTTTTGACGTGGAAACCCTGTTAAGGGAGAAAACCACGGGGTGATTAACCCAAAGATTATTCTCTGTTAGAAGAATAAGGAATTACAAAATGGCACTTGCCAATTAGGGCTCACTGCCTGAGCACACTGCTCACAAAGAGGCCCACTGCCTACAAGGAGACACACTGTCTACAAAGTGATAAGAATCACAGTCTTGAACTGATTGGAAGCATCTATATATGCTGGAGTTCAGTTCTGGTTAGGCTCAGTACACTGATCTGCTGCACTTCATCTTTCCTCTGTTCTTTATTCTGCTATCCTTTCACATACCGGATCTTTCTTACTACTTCTGCTCTGTTCTGCACTCATTCGCATACACCATCACACAATTACACCCTTCACAACTAAATCCATCCTCTATATATATCCGCACAAGTAATTTCATCACCTTTCTAGTCGGCATCCGGAACAGTCTAGTTTCTTACAAACTCTGTTCTGTCGGTTGAATCCTTGCTCACCAAGCAATGCGGATCAAGCATATACTTGTAGATATCATTAATCATGTCGGCCAAACATGATTCATGCCTTCACAACCTTTACCATCAACAGTAACACATCCAGAAAATAGTCTGATACTCTGTCAGTCAGTTCTTCCTCTGTTCTCACTGTCTCTCAGGAATCCGGTACTCAACTATTCATATCTTTTTCTTTGTTCATCACCGGAGGCTAAATCCTTGGAATATACTACTCAAGGTAGTCCTCTTGACTTCCCCAAATCCGCACTGCACCAAGACACTTCCTCTGAGAGATCCAGACCAATCTGTCGGACCTTGCCACATGCTCTGTTCTTGTTCACTGGACCACAACAATCTTCATTCTGACTTCCGGTAGAGACACACCATAACTTGCGGATATGTGGGATGACCTTTGTTGCCATCAATGACAACAACCATGAATCCATATAGTGTCTCTTGCCAACAATTGGTGTACAGTGAAAGGGGTTTGGCAGAGTTTGTTGTTGAGATATTCACTTAAGGGTCAAAACCCTAGTGCCCTTAATGCTCTCTAAAGAAATTATTTTTAGGCGTAAAAATCTATATGATGATCTTGTACTCTTAGGAACTAAGGTAGAGGTTAAGGTTCATTGGTATTTCATTCAATATCATGTGATACAAAGTTAGGATTTTGTCTCTTTTAAAAGATCTAAGGTTTTATATTCCTAAAACGCTAGGTGTAATCTAATACCCTAGAATGCACATTATAAATGACAATATGATTGTTGCACTTTTTGTTTTAATTTAGAGTTGACTTATTATAACAAGTTACCTAGTCACTTAAGTGACTACTTAAAGGTCCAAAAGGTATCCAGTGACTGGCCCCCATACCTAGGGAGACCGATTCTATCCGGTTGGTCATTCTTAGATGGGCACCAAATGAAAATCAAAGGATGACATTTAACTCACCAAGGGTGCGAAAGATTTGATCGACAGACAGTGTTTAAAGTTATTTTAAACTTCAATGCCCATCTTCTGAGATTAAACTTTGATGGGTGGTTGACCATCATTGCAATTGTAGCAATTTTTATAATAGTTTGTTAAATGCTTCTTGGGGTTCGGTGATCACAAAGTTCCTTAAAACCTTTCTTCACAACATTCTTTGATTTTTTGATGGACATAGAGAGACCTTTATTCTTGAAATGCTATGTATATTTTATTTGTATGATTTGGATTTTTTTTAAGACTGAGAACAAAAGGTAAAGGTGAGGTTTTAGAAAAGAATGGAAGTGCAATCTTGTGAAGAAAGTTTGTAGGTATGAGGTGTATGCAGAAGAAGACTGAATTATAGTGAAGATTTTTAGCAGAGGGTAATATCTGAATCAAATTGATGCAAATCAAATTGTGTAGAATCAATTTCTGTATATGAACACTTGTCAAGTTTTAGGAGATTGGTGTTTCATTTTCATTGACTGAGGTTGGTGCCTCATTGGGGTTGGTGCCTCAAGCAGTGTGTTGTGTTGTTTATTAGGTGTGTATTGCACCTTGAGATTGGAGTCTGAAAAACATTGTACTAGGTGTGGTTGTACCTTGAAGTGGGTGTTTTTAAAACAACTATAATATGCTTTCTTTTGAGGTTGGATTTGAGTAGTAGACTCAAGCAACTCTCAGTGGTTTTTCCCTCATAGGGTTTCCATGTAAATATTAGTGTCATGTGTGGATGTTTTGCTTGGTGTTCATTTATATTCTTTTCTTTGAAGAGTTTTTAAGATTGTTGAATAAGGTGTTAGGATAGAACTACACTAATTCACCCCCTCTTAGTGTAGTTGTGCTCTTTTTAGTGTTCTCATGAAGGAAATAGGAGATTCTATACCATGTTCATTTTTCTGGAGCAGTATAGCTGGCAAGGTATGTTCTGATGCATAATAGTAAATGATAAGATCTTTGTCAAAATAAAGATGTATCAAAGTTGGGGTGTTAGCAATAGCTTCTTTGATGGTTCTAAATGCTTCTTTGCCTTCATTGTTCTATTTAAAAATAGGCTTATCTTTCATCATCTCTGCTATGTGCCTGGTTAGATCTAGTGTGACTTTTTCTGGCAGGAAGGTTTAGTTGCTGAATAGCCTTAACCCTTTCAGGATCTATCTTGATTCCTTCTTTAGAGACAATGTGCCCCAGAAGTTTTCCCTTAGTAACAACGAAGATAAACTTTTTCAGATTGAGATATATACCATAGTCTCTACATCTTTGCAAAACAACTTCCATATGATCATTATGATCAACTCTCTTCTTAGAGAAGAGAGTCAGATCATCGAGATAAATAACAATGATTTTATCTTTTAAGTCTCCAAAGGATAAATCCATAGCTCTCTGGAATGTTGCACCAGTGTTTATAAGGGTAAAATGCATTCTGTTGTAGGTAAAAGTCCCCCTGAGAGTAGTGAAAGTTGTTTTATGTTGATCTTTCAGAGCCACACCTATTTGATTATACCTAGAGAAACCATCTAGCATAGACATCATCTCTAATCTTGAAACGGTCTGCAGTATATGATCCATACAGGCAAGGGATTGAAGCTTGGTTCAAGTTCCTAAAGTCTTCACAAATCCTTATTTCCCGACTCTTTTTTCTGACAGGAACTATGTTAGCTACCCAAGTGGAATGATGTATGGGGCATATAATTTTTGCCTTTAACATCTTATCGATCTCACTAAAAATAACATCTACAATTTTAGGATTATAAGATTGTTGCTTTTGCCTAAAAGGATTGGTACCTGGCTTCACGGGAATGTGGTGTTGTAGTTTCCCATCCATGAACTTCTTAAGATATGCATAACACCAAGAAAAAAAAATATCTGTACCTAATCAATAAGGAGATCAAACATTCCCTTTCTTGTGTTGAACAACATTTACCAATACATACTAACTTGGGTTCTTCATCTGTACCAATATTTACATGATCATATTCATCGAAAAAGTGAACAAATGATTGGATCTTTTGCTTGACATACCTGTCACATTTATCAAAAGGGTGTTTTAAGCTTACTATTATCACCTGGAATTGTACCCTTTTTTGGAAGCTTAGACAGTTCCAACAATTTCAAAGTAACATGGGGATAACCTCACGGTGTGGGACCTTGCAAATGAGGTCAAACCTCTAGAGAAGGTTGGTCCCTCTTGTATACACCTAAAAATGACATGACTCTACTTAAATAAATATTTTAAATATTTCTTTCATCTTAATATTCTTCTATCAATAAATAAATAAACCAATTTATTTATTTGATTCATTTTCTCCCATTAATTGAATAAATTACATTTATTTAATTAATTTCATCAATATCAACTTTATTTTTCTAAACAATTAAATAATTTTAATTATTTAATTAAATCATTCATTCTTCCAAATTTAAATAAAATGCAAATTTATTTAAATTAAATCTCAATCTCTAAAAATAAAATATAATCAAATATTTTATTTTTTCTTCTAAATCTTGCACAAACAATTAAATAAATTTATTTATTTAATCTTGCTTTCTTATCTTCCAAATCTTCTAAAACTAAATCTTCCTTGTCATGCAAAAGCAAAAGTTGAGTTAACTGATTTAAAGTAACTTTTTTTTTATCAACACAACTCTTAAATTAGAAAAATATATTCTAATTTAAGAAGTAAAAGCTCATCCTCATCAAGAAAGCAGTTAACTCAACAAAGCATCCTTTTGAATGACACATGTCCTTCTTCTATTCGCGCACGTTCTCTCGAACATCCTCTACCATTGATCTTCTTCTTTCTTCTACACCATTGATCTTCTCTCACACAATCCTATAAATACCCCCTATTCTTCCATTTCAGACAGAACGAAGCTTCCAAGTAAGATTACTCTATCGAATCCATAGTGCGCCATTGGCACCCCCACTCTCGCATTATTCACTATTCATCCTATATTGTGTTGAAGCTCATCTTCAACACAACAAGTATCCAAACCATTTCTCCTTTGTCATCTCGAGGAATCAAAGCAAGGAAGCAAGCTTCCTAAGGGCTACATTCATCACCAAAGATCAAACAAGGATAGGTGAACAATTGAAGCCACCAGGTAACAAAGCACTGTAAGTTGTTTTATTGGGTTTTATTCTTTCTTGCTTGCATATTCCATTGGAGTTATTGGGTTTTATATTCATTTAAATTATTATCCCATTTTCTTGATAACAATGTTTATTCAACTAGAATATGTATTGCTAATATGCAAGGATGATGATGTTCTATCATTCTTCATCTTTCTATAACAATGAATGAAAGGTGACCAATAGGTCAAAAATGTCATTACCTTATTATCTCTTTAGACTTAAATCCATTAAATAGGGTTAAAGATTGAATTTAGTCAAGGATTCTTATGCTTTTATTAGTATCTATTAAGACTTATTTTAAAGGTAGATGAACCTTGTGAATTATGTGAAAGGTGATATCGAACAACGACTAGTAGTCAAGATTCGACAAATGGATACCTTATTCACATAGTATTTTGGTTATAATTTTATTAGTCTTTATGGGTATTTTGATGATGCAAATAAATAAATTAGGGAAGTTGAGAATCCTAGATTTTACTCGAAGATTTTAGAATTCTTTGACTCCTAAGTCATTTTTGATATTGATTTAGTTTATTGTTTACTTTTGTCAGTAGACAAATAGGTCGAAAGAAACCATGAATCAATACAATAGTTGGAGACTAAGAAACACCTTGTTGTTAGAAAGTCAATACTATCTATATAAACCAAGTATGGTTATAATTGAGTAGAGAGTAACTGACAGAATTCCATAAACCTGGATAAATTATGGATATGCAATAAGGGACTCTCAAAAAAGATTAAATTATCTTATTTTGCATATTGTATGTTATCCTAGATGAGGAATATTTTTCAAGTCAGATTGACTAGGATTTAAATATAGATTACACCAATATGTCTAGAGATTCTAGCTAAACAAATCAAACTGTAGGATGAGATAGTCTTCAAGTTGATTTAGAGGTGTGTGAACACACGACTACATTTATTGTAATTGTATTTATATATATAGAAACTTTGGCCAAAGTGATGCATTTGTCTCTACATGCATTAGTTAGTTCACAATGTCTAGATGGCGTAACCAGTTAGTATGATCATACTTAGCTAGAAGATTGTCTAGAGTTGTATGATTGATTGAGTTACGTAGGACACAACACCAAGAATTAGATGGAAACTTGTTAGATCCACATGTCTATACTCTTCGTGAATGGTATGTCCACTTCCAGGAAGGAAGGTGTGCAAGGGACCACCAGTCTATGGTTGGAGGTAAAGTACTCAGATGATGCTCTCCCTTTATAGCAGAAGACTCGCCAAGGTTTGAATAACATATATCAAGATTCCAGAGACAATACTTTTGTGTAAAATTTCATGTTGTGAATTGATGTAAATTATTCTTTTGCCAAAGAGCATAATATTGTAAATGTAAATTGAAATGTTGTCACTATAAGTTATCCTTGATTATATTGAATTTTAGGTTGAAAAATATTTAAAAAAGATTTACTTTTATTTCTTGAAGTTATGCAAAAAGAAAAATTCACTCATGTTTTCATGTTATTTACTTTCCTAGTAAATTATGTGTGTAAATCCAAGTAATATGAGAAGCCATGTTACATAGACTACATATGGACTTGCAATAGTTGAGGAAGAGATGTGAGAAATGAAAAATGACATTGAGACCTTTACAATGTTTTATCAAAATTTACACATGGTTGTCAAATCCCTATTAGTTTCTCATAATAAAGGCACTCTTGAAGTTACCACATAAAGCTTCAAAGTGCTAAAAAATTATTTATGGTATTAAATTTGATGGTTTAGTTCTTCCAAATGGGATTGGAAATGAAACAAAAATCAATGATCAGGATGGTGAGGGTTGGAACAATGACAGGTTAGGCAGTGAGGAGACTCAAATTAGGTCTAATGTTGGTATCAATCACTAGGGTGTTCTTGAACTCCCATAGCTTAGTCTATATTGCTGGTGTATGGTTGGTTTAATTTTTGATCACAATTGGTTAAAATTTGGCATCTCTTTTTTCTATCTACCTGTAATTACCCATGCATGGGTTTTTTGTGGTGACATTTTGATAGTTCTTTTTTTTATGAGGGTTAATCAGGTTCTTAGCTTGGTCCAAGCCTTGAGAGACCCTTATAGGGGATCTCTTCCCATGGCTTTATCATTGAGACCACTACTAGGGGTCTCAGTCCCTAATGCATTATCACCAAGCTTAAACTTGTGAGCTCATTGGCCCAGTGAAGGCCCACATCCTGTGAGCATGAAAACTTAGTGAAGGCACATATCCTTGTTGGAAATAATTTTCATTGATGTCAATAATGGTTGGAGATTGCATTGAAGATTGTCTACATAGGTTGTCATTGATATCAACTATGTTTGAAGATTGATGGTACTTGTTGTGCCTCACACACATGCCCCATTTCAAAAAATAGGGACCCCCTCTTTCAAATTTGGTCTAGAGTGTCAAGTAGAATTTTCACCTACTAAGTAGTCAAGTGGTCAAAGTGCATTTCTACCATGTTTGAATGATGATGTTGAAAATCATTTCAAGAGTTTGTTAAGTTAGATCTTTGTATCTCTTCCAGTGGCTTTGAATAGCCCTTTTGCGCTAAATTGCTCCCCAATCAACCTTTGCGCTGATTTGCCTCCCAACTGACTTTGCATCAAAACACTTCATCACCGACTCTGGTACTAGTTTCCCTCCCGATGGACTTTTGCGCTTAAATCAATTGTCTCTAACTTGCGTTGTATTATTCAATCACTGACTAAGTTGGAGGATACCAAAATTTTTGCAAGTCCGAAGGGCCTCAAAGTCTCGCAAATGACATAAAGTTGAGTCTGTTGTCGCAGTGTTAAAATAACCTTTCACCGACCAAGTCTGTCATACCCAATTTCCCCGCCAAGTCGGAGCTAATGAAAGGTTGCACAAAAACCCTAATCTGTCGACTGACACTATGTACATCACACATTAATGGTGATTTGGCTGGAGACAATAAAAGGATAATCCACATTGTTTAACTCATTTTCTACATTTTGATAAAGATTTTGGAGAGCCCCTTTACAACCTGTCGAGCATTTTTCACTGCCATTGCCCTCAAGTTCTATCCCATGACCACTTCCTACCTGTGCAACCCGAACACATTTGCTACAACTAACCAGGTAGGGTTCCACCTTGCCTCTTTGAGCTTTTGTTGTATGCGGTTAGGGTTTCATTCAAGTACATTTTCCTTTTGATCAATGAATTTGGGGTTTAGCTAGGGTTATATGCATAAGTTGTTTGTTTCTCCCTCGAAACCTAGTTTGAACTTCTCCATGAAGACATAGTTGGATTGCCATAGGCTAACGAAGAACTATTGATAACTGAGAGGGGGGGTGAATCGGTTATCTTAATTATTTCAGCTTTCTGAATTTCTTTATCAATTAGTATAGTATCAAATCAAATGAGCAAACATAACCTTGAAAAGGAAATAACATCAATACACATGGCACAATAATTTTGACGTGGAAAACCCTGTTAGGGGAAAAAGCACGGGGTGATTAACCCAAGAATGTATTCTCTGTTAGAAGAATAAGTTAGTACAAAATGGCATTTGCCAATTAGGGCTCACTACCTGAGCATACTGCTCACAAGAGGCTCACTGCCTACAATAGTTTATACAAGAAAGCTAGTTACTTGAACTGATGAGAAGCATCCACATATGCTAAGGTTCAGTTCCGGTTAAGCTCAATATACTGATCTGCTGCACTTCATTCTTACTCTCTTAGGTGCTGCTGTCCTATTGCATTCTGGACCTGTCTTACTGTCTTCGCACTGCTTTGCTTTTCTTCGCACTTTATGATTACACCACACATGCCTTCACATCCAAATCTATTTGGTATATATATCCGCTCAAAGGATTTCCTCCTCTTTCTAGTCGGCATCCGGAATAGTCAATATTTTCCCAAACTCTAGTCTGTCGGCTGAATCCTTTCTTACCAAGTGATGCGAATCAAGGAGATACTTATAGAAATCATCTAACATGTTGGCCAATCATTGATAATATCTTAAGAACCTTGATCACCATCAATATCTCATCCAGAATAATTCTGATGCTCTGTCAGTCAGTTCTTCCTCTGTCTATTCTTCCAAATCGGACCTCAATACTTAGATGCTCATATCTTTTTACTCTTTTATCACCGGAGGCTCAATCCCTAGAATCTATTAGTCACAGTATTCCTCTTGACTTCCCCAAGTCCGCGCTTTACAAAGATACTTCCTATAGGAGATCCGGACCTGACTGTCAGACCTTGCTGTATGCTCTGTTCTTGCTTACCAGACCAAAGTATTCTTCAATCTGACTTCTGGTATAGGCACACCATGTTCTGCGGATGGGTGGGATGAACTTTGTTGCCCTCAATGACAACACTCATGAAGCCACACAGTGTCTCTTGCCAACAATCTCCCCCTTTGGCATTGATGGCAACACTTAGTGAAAAATGACTAAGTGTTATACTACACTCCCCCTTGGTTGATGCTCTGTTCTATTGTATATTTTACCGGAGCTCCCCCTTAGCTAGATTCCACATTTTTCACTGTTCCTCACTCCCCCTTTGACATTAATGGCAAAGGGTAGGGTCCGCACACCAAAATTTCCCAAAAACAATCTATACTTAGCTGCATAAGTATGATACATGCTATACTTACATATACTGAAGTATATCTGCAAAAGATGTCTTCAACTGGGCAAATTCTGTTGCCCAACTCTGCTTCATCCTGTCCAAAATTGAGATGTGACCACTCAACAAGAATGCAAAAGCTTCTGCCATCTTAAGATCTGTTGGATCGTTGGTTCGGCCTGTGGTCTGGGCATAAGTTAGGGCCTCATGCATGGCCTCTAATTTAGGGATAATCATCCCTCTAAGTTCACCCATCCTACTTAATATGTTCTTCCTTTCCTTCTCAAGCTTCTTAATCTCATTCATGACTACAATAGTTTGACATTCCTGGTTTATTATGGATACAATGAGAGGATCAAAATTCTGAGAGAGGCTTAATAGTTTATCCTCTTGTTCTTTCACTTTCTTCTCAATATCCTTTGTTGCTTTAGTCCAGGATATACAAAATTTATATACTTCTCCTCCATCCTTAAGAGCATTTTCTAAGCTCTTTATCCCTATATCCATATTTCTCTTATCATTGGTTATTAAGCCTTGTAACTCAGAGAATCTCTTATCCAAAAACTCTTTCCGGAGCTTTATCTCAGCTGATTTCTCTAAAGATTCAAAATGAGTGCTGATAGAACTAACAAGAGACTTGAGATTATGGGATGAAGAAGCTGAGGAATCCTTTTGAAAGGATGGCATGATCTTTTCAAGCACACCAGATGTAATTTCTAGTAGATCACAATCTTCCATGTGAGACTTTAGAAGTTTCTCTTTAGTCTTCGCTTGAGTGAAGGAAGCTAGTTTCATGGTTTGGACTGGAGAGAGGGAATCAAAATTGAATGGACCTTGAAGCAATTCCAGTTCATCAAATTCCATCATCTCTTTGGTCAAGAACTCTTTGACTGCTTTTACTGTGTCTCTTATTGGAGACAGAATTTTCTCCCCTTCTGCAGCCTTACCACTATCGTCTGTGGCCTTCTCTGTTGGAGTTTTCTCTCCTTCTGCAGCCTTGCTACTGTCATCTTCTTTTTCTTTTGCTTCTTGACTGATCTTCTCTTGTACTCTTTCTTTTTCTTTGAATCTGAAGTCTATAGGGGAAACCGGAGGAGAAATGTTTGCTTGATCATGGACCTCCTCTTCCGGAGTAGAGGAATCTAAGTCCTTACCCTTTTGTTCACCTATCTCATTTACCTCTTCTACCACTGTCTCAGTAGATTTTTCTTCAACATCTGTGGTTGAGGGATTATCACCTAAGTCCTCTATAATAGGAATGTTGAATCTTTTGTATGCATTCTGGAGAATCTCTTCTGTCTCTTTTTCTATTTTGTCAGTTTCGCCAAGCATAAGCTGATTCATTCTAGCTTTGCTCCGGTACTCATCCTTGCAATCTTTGAAGATCATATTCATTTGCTTCTGAGTGATTGAAGGAAAGAGCTGAATGGCTATCTGTTCCCAGATCTCAAGATCCTTTGCCCTAGCATTATTCTTTCTCATCTCTAATTCCTTCTCTAGGCTTTTGGGAAAAAGAGATATGATTTCAATAAAAGCCTTATTGTATATGTTCAAATACTTAACTATGGCTTCCTCCAAGATCTTTCTATCTACATCATTATATGCATCATAAAATTCTATTATTGGTTGCAGGTTCCCATCCATAGTAACTGCTTTAACTACATCATCTAAGGACAGAGTGGGCCTTTCAACAAATTCTTCTGTTACTTCTTCAGTAGAGGGTTCATTGGATGTTTTCCTTTTCTTTTTCATTTTCTTTACTTCCTCATCTGATTCTGTCTCTTCATCATCCTTCTGACTGATGTAAGACCTTGTGGCCTTGGTTTTAGTTCTTTTCTCTACTTTACCGAATGATTTTGCTTCTGGTTTAGATGATTTTGAGCTTTTAGCAGTTGCAGGTGCAGAGCTCTTAGAAGATCTGGTCCGGGAGGGAGCTTTTGCTGGAGCACTTTCTTTTTCTGCTTCTTCCTTTTCTTTTTCTACTCTTTCCATCTTTTCTCTGTGGGCATCAAGTGTCTCCTTTGAGATTCCATGCCTCTTGGCAACGTCTTCAACTTCCCTTCTCACTTTCCTTTTGATTCCAGGCTGTCTAAGTTCCACATTAACTTTTACACTTAGCTCTTGGAAGGTTCCAAATCTTTTTGCCTTAGGGTCTTTGGGCTGGCTCAGTAGATGTTGGATATGCATCTCTACAATTTTCTCATCTACTTCATACCCCATTGGCATGATCCAGATTGTCCTTGGCTCCACTGCCTCCATTAGGAATTGATCAGTGTCAACCATGAAACATATTGTATCTTTGTACTTCTCAACGAATGATTGGGGAATTCTTTCTCTGGTTTGCATCATATTTTGAAAGTTCTTGAAGTAACCCCACAGAGCTGTATTTCTAGCCTTAGCATCCCCAAGCCCATGCAAGTAATCTCTGACTTGAATTGCAACAGGTTTGTCATTCTGCCATACCCAGCCACTGGACCCAGGCAGCTCATTCATAAAGTAGAAAAACAAACACAATATCAATCCACCATATTTAAAAGAGTTCTTTTTGTCCTTCTTTATCTTCTGTAAATTTTCCATTAGTTGGCTCAGAAGGAGTTCACAGAGATCATAATCTACATTCTTTCTCAACATCTCATAAGCAGTATACACAGCAGTTCTGGATACTGAATTCTCTCTACTGGAGTGATATATCTTATAGCCAATTATCATAGATGCAAAATTGATATCCAGATCAGTGATATCTTCTATGGTCATTTCTCTCTTATCAAATTTTGATCTGGTGGCCTCAGTCACAATTTGGTTTTTGACAGATTTGAGAACAGGTAACCCTCTGGAAGAGTGTAAACTGGTTACTGCTTTAATTGCATCCTTGGTGATCTTGAATGGTCTATTCAACCATAAGAAGTTATCATGTACTTTGCTCAACACATACCGGACCCACTCATCTTCTTCAAAACAGGGAAAATGGATGTATTGACTGAAATGTTTTTCCCGGATGGTCTTATACTGAGGTTTTAGTTCAAATGAATTATCTATCAGTTCCTTGTGGTAGATGTCCATCAGCTTGGATTCACCAAAGTCTTCAATGTTTGCATGAATGTAAACCCTAACGTCTTCTACATCCACTTCTAGAGATTTGTAGGGATGTTTCTTAAATTTGGGGCGAGGTCTATCAGAGATCTTTACAACATTCGGAGTAGACATCTTAAAGATTTAGAGAAAGTTTGATCAAGAGTGAAAAATACCTTTTTACGCTTCTAGGTTTCAAGGGATGATCTAGATTGGATTGCTGGAAGAATTGTCTTCTGTGATTGATCTTTGAGAGACTTGAGACAATTTGTTTGCATAGCTTTTTTTCTCTTCTTCTTGAGTGCGAATGTGTAAATGACGATCAAATGAACCCTTTTATCTCTGAGCAAACCCTAATTCCACATTGCAGTAAATGCGCAACTTAAGTTATTCTGGTTGCTCTGTTCTCCTTGTCCTAAGAGATTTTTCCAGATCACTAAGATACACTTAAAGTTACTCTTGGTGGATAATAACAAATTATCTTACTTTCCCCAAACACTTGATCTATCCACAGAACAAAATGCCTCGAATTTGAATCATACCAGATTTAACTGTGATAATCCTGTTTTACCGGATGACTGTTAAACTGGATCAATCTTGGAAGATTAGACTCTTCAAATCTTCCTGCGGATCTTCCATATCTTTACCAAGATTTCTTTAGATGTTTCTCTGAGAAACCTTTTATTCCGCAACTTCCCATATGCCAATTTCAGGCACCAATTAACTGGCTAGGGGAAAATGTTTTTCCTTGTGTCTCCCCTTGAGCCAGAGCTCACTTTTTAATTTCTGGAAGGAATATCAGCACCAGATTCTGGTGTGGATCCATCCCCTACATTCTCTGTACTTCTCTTCACCCAAATCTTGTTCATCTCACTTTTAACTTCATCCGCATTCACTATTCCTTTTCCTTTGTCTTGATTCTAATTATAATGAACCGAACCCCTTTTGTCCTGATTCTTACTTCTACAGAATTTGGCAATATGACCGGATCTATTGCAATTATGGAAAGCAACATTTCTTTGCATATTTGAATGATATCCTCTTGATTTGCATTGATTAGCCATATGTCCCATTCTATTGCATGCAAAGCATCTACCATTGAATGAATTGTTCATTTGCATATTTCTACATTCATGAGATTTGTGACCATACCTTTTGCAGTTGAAACACTGTCTGGAGAAGGATGTATTTGTCTGGTTCATTCTCTTTCTGCACTAATTCACTTTATGACCAAAGTTATTGCAGTTGTGGCAGTATCCATTGAAGGATGGATATCTTTGAGCATTAGGTTGCCTTACCAGAGGTCTTCTAGGCCTGTCCCTTGGATTTCCTGATCCAAAATTCTTCTGACCAGATTCAGAGCTTTCACCTTTCTCATATCCCAAGCCACGCTTGTCATCTACCCTCTTTTGGCTTTCAAGAAGAACTTCAAGTTGAGTAGAACTTATCTTGAATTTCTCTTTGTATTCATTTGTTGTTTGAAGATCCTTTTTAAGAGTGTCAATTTGATCCTCAAGGTTTTCTTCATTATCTCTAGCATCTTCAAGATCAGATTCTAGATGCCTGATTATTCTATCCATTTTGTGGCAGTCTTCTGACTTCTCCTTGAGAGATTGTCTTAGATCATCTTCAGTTTTTCTTTTCTCTTCAATTTCTTGGGTGAATTTCATAACTCCTGATTCCATTTCATGTCTTACCATAATGACCTCTTTTGATAACTTTTCACATAACTTGGTTTTCTCCTTCAGATCTTCATTTGTACCATTGTCTTCACTTTGACTTGCCAATTGCTGAAGTAGATCTTTTCTCTTTTTCATAGAGATACTCAATTTCCCTTTTAGTTCATCTATGAAATCATTAGCCTATTTGAGTCTTTCCTTCAATTCATTGACTTCAGAGTTTGATTGCTCAAGATCATCTAGGGCAGACTGAAGTTGTTGCCTCATACTATACACATCCATTTAAGTTCCTAGATCTTCCTCAAGCTGTTAGGCTTGGTTTGGAGGAACTTGGCTCTGATACCAATTGTTGATAACTGAGAGGGGGGGGTGAATCAATTATCTTAATTATTTTAGCTTTCTGAATTTCTTTATCAATTAGTATAGTATCAAATCAAATGAGCAAACATAACCTTGAAAAGGAAATAACATCAATACACATGACACAATGATTTTGACGTGGAAACCACTATTAAGGGAAAAACCACGGGGTGATTAACCCAAGAATGTATTCTCTGTTAGAAGAATAAGTTAGATCAAAATGGCACTTGCCAATTAGGGCTCACTGCCCGAGCATACTAATCACAAGAGGCTCACTACCTACAATAGTTTATACAAGAAATCTAGTTACTTGAACTGATGAGAAGCATCCACATATGCTAAGGTTCAGTTCCGGTTAAGCTCAATATACTGATCTGCTGCACTTCATTCTTACTCTCTTAGGTGTTGCTGTCCTGTTACATTCTAGACTTGTCTTGCTATCTTCGCACTGCTCTACTTTTCTTCACACTTTATGATTACACCACACACGCCTTCACATCCAAATCTATCTGGTATATATATCCGCTCAAAGGATTTCCTCCTCTTTCTAGTCGGCATCTGAAATAGTCAATATTTTCCCAAACTCTAGTCTGTCGGCTGAATCCTTGCTTACCAAGTGATGCGAATCAAGGAGATACTTATAGAAGTCATCTAACATGTTGGCCACTCATTGATGATATCTTAAGAACCTTGATCACCATCAATATCTCATCCGGAGTAATTCTGATGCTCTGTCAGTTAGTTCTTCCTGTCTATTCTGCCAAACTGGACCTCAATACTTAGATGCTCATATCTCTTTACTCTTTTATCACCGGAGGCTCAATCCCTGGAATCTATTAGTCATGATATTCTTCTTGACTTCCCCAAGTCCGCGCTTTACAAAGATACTTCCTATAGGAGATCCAGACCTGACTGTCGGACCTTGCTGTATGCTCTGTTCTTGCTTACCAGACCAAAGTATTCTTCAATCTGACTTCCGGTATAGGCACACCATGTTCTGCGGATGGGTGGGATGAACTTTGTTGCCATCAATGACAACACTCATGAAGCCACACAGTGTCTCTTGCCAACAAGAATTTAATTAAATAAAGGAATTTATTTAATTGTTGGAAGAATATGAATCAAATAAATAAATTTGGTTATTTATTTATTGATAGAGGAATTAGAAGGGAATAAATGTTAAGAATATTTATTTAGACCAAGTCATGTCATTTTTAGGCATATACATTTTGCCTCTCTTTGATGCAATGTAGTTTACGGTGTTGCTTCAAAGAACAGGTAGTCTGATAATGATACATGCCCCAGTTTGCCCCTGGTACAAGTTATGACGATAGGATGCCCCCTCGAGAGATTGGATGGGAAGAAGGCAGAAGACATGAGACAGACAATCTCATGAAGAAGGATGAAGAAAGAGCTGAATGATACACAATGCAAGATAGAATGATAACACACACAAGCAAGTAAGCAAGTATGCACAAATGATACAAGAACAAGCAAGGTATTGCCCTTGTCTAGCGGTAAACCAACGATATATTGATAACGATATACGACAGTGTTGTCATGGCAGGGAATGATATATCCCTAGACCAACATGGTAGGTGTGTTGTCATGGTGGGGAATGATAGATCCCTAGAGCAACACGAAGGATAGTGTCTGGTTTCAAGAAATAAAACATGTCGTGTAAGACACATGTGTTGGTCTGATTTCGACAATGTTACATCCTGTATAAGACAACTGATTGATTAACTGATCGAGTTGGTTTACAACTAGACAAGGATCAAGACCACTGATTGTGATTGGATCATTTGACAAGATTGACTTGACTTGACTTGGTTTACAACTAGAGCAGGATTGAGTTGGATGTGGCAATCACGGCCAACATCATTAACTATCTTCTTGAGGAGTTTCAAGATGGTCATGTTGGATGCTTCAACTTGACCGTTGCCTTGGGGGTAATAGGGTGTGGAGAAACGGTGTTGGATTTTGAATCGGTCACAGAGTTCTTGGACATCCTGGTTTTTGAAGGGTCTTCCGTTATCCGTGATAATGGATGAGGGAATTCCATATCTACAGATGAGGTACTTCAGGATGAATGAGGAGATTTGCTTACCTGTGACGGTGGTGAGGGGAACGGCTTCAATCCACTTGGTAAAGTACTCAGTGGCGGTTATGATGAATTTATGGCTGTTGGATGAGGGTGGATGGATCTTTCCCACAAGGTTAAGTCCCCATTGGCAAAAGTGCCAAGGTGTCGTTAAAGGTCTCAACTCTTGAGCTGGTGCATGTATCAGGTTCCCATGTATTTGGCACTGCTTGCACTTCTTCACAAACTAGTATGAATTTGTCTCCATGTTCAGCCAGTAATAACCCAAACGCATGAGTTTCTTAGCTAAGGAAGGACCGCTAGAGTGTGTTCTACAGATCCCTTCATGTATATCTTGTAAGGCGGTTATGGATTCTTCTCATTCTAAACAACAGAGTAAAGTACCATCTAGACCATGTCGGTATAGGGTGTCAGCAATAATGGTATAGTGAGAGGTTTGGCGTATAAAGGTTCATCGTTGGTTTGAAGATAAGTCAGGTGGGAGGGTGTTGTCCTTGAGGTAAGTGTAAACTTTATTGTACCAAGGTGAATTAGATCCAACTAATAGGCATATGGAATGGGTCTCAGGAAGATCATAAGCCGGTTGCCGAATAGTTTCCACTAAGAACTCGTACCGTGACTCATTCTCTGGTATCTCGAGAAGAGAGGCAATGGTTGCCATGGCATCTGCTGCTTTGTTCTCAATGCAAGGTATCTACTCAAAAGATATAATCACAAAGTATTCTTTAAAGTCATCCACCATCCTTTTGTATGGGATAAGCTTCTCATCTTTGGTTTGGTAATCATCATTGACCTAATTTATCACTAGTTGAGAATCACCGTAGACATGTAGCTCCTTGATTTTCCAATCTGTTGCCATCTTGAGGCCAATGACTAAGGCTTCATATTCTGCTATGTTATTGGTGCATGGAAATAACAAATGGTAAGACTTCAGTATGGTGTTGCCATGAGGAGTTACAAACAAGATTCCTACCCCCGATCCATGGTTTATGTAGGACCCATCAAAGTATAGTTTCCAGGAATGTGTTGAGACATTGAATAAGGATTCATCCAGAAACTCAAATTGCATTGGTGTGGTGTCCTGTAGTGGTGCATCTGCTAACTGATCAACAATGACTTATCCCTTGATAGCTTTTCTGTCTACATACTCAATGTCGTATTCACTTAGAAGCATTACCCATTTGGCTAGGCGACTTGTAAGAGCTGCTTTGCTTAGTAGGTATTTCAGTGGATCTATTTTTGCAATAAGTTTGACTGGATGCGCAAGCATATAATGTCAGAGTTTTTGGGAAGCAAAAACTACTGCAAGACATGATATTTCTATCTGAGAGTATTGCAACTCATATGTGCGACTGATATAGTAGATGGCTCTTTCCTTATTCTCATAATCTTGTTGTGCTAGAAGAGCCCCAAAAGTTGTAGGTGTAGCAGATATGTATAGTATCAATGGTTTCCCTTGGATAGGAGGCATGAGAATAGGTGGATTCATAATATATTCTTTCAGTGTGTTGAATGCCTCTTCACATTTCTCCTCCCATCTGAATGGAATGTTCTTGTGCAGGAGATGACTGAATGGTTGACACTTGTCTGCCAGTTGTGATATGAATCTACGTATTACTTGTAGCTTGCCTTGTAGAGATCTTAGTTGAGTAAGAGTCTTGGGTGGTGGCATGTCCATCATGGCCTTGACTTTAGCGGGGTCCACCTCTATTCCATTTGCTGAAACAATGAAACCTAAAAGTTTGCCTGAGGTGACTCCAAACACACACTTCTTTGGGTTCAACCTGACCTTGAATTGCTCTAATCTCTGAAAGACTTTCTCTAACACATCCAGGTGTGATTCTCTTATAAGTGACTTTGCTAGGATATCATCTACATAATCTTCCATGGTGACGTGCATCATATCATGAAATATAGTGGTCATGGCACGTTGATATGTCGCTCCTACATTCTTTAGCCCAAATGTCATGACATTCCAACAAAAGGTGCCCCAAGGACAAGTGAAAGCTATCTTATGCTGGTCTTCCAGTGCTATCCTAATTTGATTATATCTTGAGAAGCCATCCATGAGAGATAACATGGTATGTACTGCTGTTAAGTTGACTATGATATCTATATTTGGCAACAGAAAATCATCCTTACGGCAGGCTTTGTTTAGATCTCTAAAATCATTGCATAGTCTGGCTCGACCATCTGGTTTGGACACTGGTACTATGTTGGAGACCCATTCTAGAAAGTCTATAGTTCTGATGAACCCTACATCCAGTAATTTCTTGAGTTCTTCTTTTACAAGTAGTGCTATGTGTGGATGCATCTTTCTAAGCTTCTGTTTCACTGGTTTCACTCCTGGATCTAATGGAAGATGGTGTAGAATCAAATCTGGATCTAACTCCGGCATATCTGGGTATGACCAAGCAAAATTGACTTGTTTTCTCTTGAAGAATGGTACAAACTTGGTTTTCTTTGGTGGGGTTAGAGACTTAGCAAAGTGAATGATCTTAGGTTGTTCCTCTGTTCCAATGTTAACAGATTCTATCAGTTCCACAACAATCTGAGACTTCTCCTGGTGCATATCATTGGGGAGAGTGTCAAGCCTTCCATCGTCAGGTGCCACAGTTGGGTTTTCACCTTTGGATGCGTCCTTTCTTTTTACTGTTTTGGGATTTGACACTGCCGCAGAGTGGTTTTCACCATCTGATCCAGTTTTTATTTTGATATTTTTGTGACTGGAAGGCTTGGCACCCTCTCCGAAGTAAACCACGGTATTAATTTCTATAGAGAAACTAGCTTTATGATCTCCTCTGGGTAGGTGGTCCCTAAGTTCCATATAGTCAATATAAGCATCATCGTTTTGGAACATATCTAGTTGAGGGGTTCCTAGTAGATCCCAGTCAAAAAGTTCAGGATGTACAAGGGGGAGGGAGTCAGAGGATAAATCTGATTCATTGATAGTTTGAATGGATATACTAGGAATATTGGGAGGGGGAGTGTTTGGGATGGTACTTTCCTCCAAGTTGTTTATCACGATAGAACTTGAACCTTCCTCGAAAGTCGTACTCTCAGAGATAGGCAAATTAGACTCTAATGGCCTATTTGGTAGCGTTTGTCCCTCACAGTAGGGGTTATAAGTTTGAATGGTATCGACCTCTTTGTTGTCATAGGAATGCTCTGTTAGCTCATCCCACTCATATTCATTGGAATCTGTGTCACTATCCACTTGAAGTGTATGGATCATTTCTACAAGACAAGCATTTTCTTTAGCCTTGCCTTTGCCTTTATATCCTAGGCTATTTGTATTTCTAGCCAATGAGGATGAAGAAGGTTGAATGGGTTCTATGATTCCTTCTTTTCTTAGGCCGATAGGGCCTTGCCCTTCGTAACCCATTCTATGCAGGATAGCTTCTCCTCGCCCATAGAGTTTTGTTGAGAGCCTAGGTGGTTCCTGTTGTATGTTCTCTTCTTCTTCGATATAAAGCCATTGTAGGACATCTCTTTCCTCTGTCTCATCTAATAAGGTCCCCCATTTTACAAAGGGATCTGTGGGAGGTATAGGAGGAAAAGTTGGCTTTGGAAAATGCTTGGGTTGACCAAAGGATCTAGGAGATAAAGGCATCTTGGCTAGATTTAGGCTGTGCTCAATGGAGTATTCCCCAACTCCGGTTTCTTTGATAATAATTTTCTGCTCTTTGGGCTTTGATGAGGAAGCTTCAGAGGTATGATCATGCTGTGGGGTAGGGGATGTAGATGCTCTGTTGTTCGATATGATGCAATCAGGTTTTGAAAGGATAGATTTGCAATGCTGAAAGGGGTCAGGGTCTCCTTAGATGGTGACTTGCTTGCCATTATGCGGGAATTTTATGCACTGATGATAAGTAGAGGGAACAACTTTCATGGCATGGATCCATGGTCTACCTAGCAGAATATTATAGCCAAGCTCCCTATCTAGGACTTGGCACACAACATCTTTGATTATCAGTTCCACTTGTATGGGCAACACTACTGTTCCTTTTGTAGTTCTCTCCTCTTCATCATAGGCTTTGATAGTTATCTTCTTTCTTGGATCAACTGCGTTCTCAGAGAACCCCAATGTAAGGACTAGCTTTAATGTGCAAATATTTAAACCGGCTCCCCAATCAATGAGGACTCTCTTGATGCGGTGCTTGTGGATGAAGTTGACGATATGCAGAGGGGTGTTATGAGGTTGAGAGATTGAGAGGTCATCTTGCTCGGTAAATGATATGGTACTTGAGGAGGTCAGATTACCTACCATGGCCTAAAACTTCTCTTGGGCCAAGTTAGTGGGGAGGGAAGGAGATAGACATAACAACTCTAAGATAGAAATGTGGGCCAGAGTTTTTTGAAGTTGGTCTATGACACTATACTGATGGGGATTGGAATGAGAAGGTAATGACCTTAGAGGGATGATATTCAACATGACTTTACCACTGCGGGTAATGATACTGCAATTATTTCAGTTAGGCTCTAATTGTTGGTTTGGCGTGACCACATTGATCTGTGGGACATGCTCTGATATGCAATTGATGGTATAGTCGAGTGGCACACTTGCGTAGTTGGCATTATTATTCCCGCTATTCTAATTTTGCCTGGTGCGGTTGTTGTTGTTGTTGCCATTGTTATTGTTGTTGTATGGTTTGACATGATTGAGCAATGGATCCCTATAAGCCACACGTGTCTCATTGGAGGTATGTTGTTGTCTTCCTCCTTGATTTTGATCAAGCACATCTTGAATAACATGTTTGAGATGGATGCAATTGTTGGTTGTATGTCCCCTTCCTCTATGATACTCACAATAGTCGGTGTCTTTCCAATAGTGAGGTTTGATTTGAGGTTCGTAATCACTTGTTGGCGGTAGAGAGATTTCATTGTTGGCCAATAGCTTCCTCAATGCGGATTCTTGGGACTCACCCAACGGTGTGAACTTTCACCTTGGATTTGAGTTGAGCCATGGTCTTGGCTCTCGAGAGAATGTTTTGTTTGGCGTAACATTGCTTGCCTCTCCCTTGAGAGTGAATGTAGGTTGTTGCTTGGGAGCCACCACCTTGGCATCAACTACTCCATCGTTGATGACATTTTTGTTTTTAGTCCAAAACTTTGATTTGTTAGTCGTATAATTGGAGGTAGGTGTGTTCTTGTATAACTTGAGTTGCCCCTTGGCGATCATAGCTTTTTCGATGAACAATCCCATTTCTATGACCTTTGAAAATGACGTAGGGCATTGTATTTGTATTTGATAGCTAAGATCGGTATTGAGGTTATGGACAAACATCTCCATTAGTTACTTCTCTGGTACATCATATGAGCACTTACTTGCTAGTTGTCTCCACCTTTGTAGGAAAGTGGCAAATGATTCTCCACTCTTTTGCGTGTTGTTGCATAGGTCTAGCATGGAGACTTCGTGATCAATATTGTAAGAAAAGTGCGTGATGAATTTGTTGACTAACTCATCAAAAGATTTGATACCTAGTGGGAGTCGTGAGAACCACTCCATGGCTTGACTTCCTAAAGATCTAGGGAATAGTCTCATTAAGTAGGTCTCATTGTGAGCTACTTCCATGCATGCTGCATTGAATTCCCTAATGTGATATGTAGGGTCCCCTTTCCCTTTGTACTTATCGAACTTAGGAACTTCGAATCGATAGGGAAAAGGTGTCATTTTCAAACTCTTATCAAAGGGGTATGGTGCAATATCTTCCAAAGAATAAGTTTTAGTGTTTGTACCCATCTTGAGATCCGCCATTTGTTGCTTTAGACCCTCAAGTTGTTTCCTCATTTCTTCCATAGGAGTGCTTGGGTCTATGGCTTTCTTTTCTTTTTCATTCTTATCCTCCGCATTTTGGTCTATGGTTTTCTTTCCCCTTCTTCATGATTATTCTCCACATTTTCTTGGATTGTGCTTATATTGAAATCTGCGGGGGGTTTAATTCCAAGATTCGCAAGATAATAAAAGTATTTGTGAGGATCATCATGGAGTACTTTCTCTAGCAAGAGTTGGAATTTCCAATTTTAGAGGCTTCCCTGATAATCTTTGTTAGAGATCTCATCACTATCATGAGGTGTGACGATGTGGTTGGATGATTTAGCCATTTCAAGTTGCTTTTGGTATTGTGATCTAGTAAGAACCATGCAAGGTGACGAGGGATGAGGTGGGATGGGACTAGAGATTTTGGCAAGCTGCCGATGGAGACTGCTGAGAATAGGATACTTATGACAAGATTTGGACAAAGGACTTTTTTGATCAATGATTCCAAGTAAGACGGCCGATACAAGATGGTAGCCACTAGTAAGGGTACTCGATACCTGTCTTACTGTGTAGGGACTAGTCATGCACCAAGACCACTAGCAAAGTTTTGTGACCTACTAGGGTTACTTGAATCCAAAGTGATATGAAAAAGGGGCCTATGCTGACATGATATGGGATATTTTGACTTTGGACTAGAAAGACTCGATAGAAGGTGAATGAGATGACTAGCAAAAGAGAGATTTTGGCTCAAAATGGATGGAAAAAGGACTGCTAGGTAAGACTTGATCTCTGAACCTGAAACTAGACTGAAATGGGTAGGTAAAATTTTTCTCTCACAAACTGTGCAAGTGCTCACTGTCACGCATGCACTGAAACAAATGCGCTGCAGGAATTGATAAATGCGTTGTAAGTCACAACAAATGCGCCGCACTGGTAAAAGGTAAATGCATTGTAACAAACAGTAAAAGCGCTGCAGGTCTAAACAAATGCGTTACAAGTCAGAATAAATGCGCTGCAACAGAGGACAGATGCGCCGCTTTGGCTTTCTTAGTGTTTTTGCAATTTTTTGGAAATTTTCTGATGTTTTTGGTACTTTGGTTGCAAGAAGGTCTTTTGTTCTGATTTTTAAAAATATGGCAAGAAGACACAGCAAACACAAATAATTTTTATGGTTTTTTATTTTTTTTGTGATTTTTTATGATTTTTTGGACTAAAGGAAAAAACACAAAGTACAAATCCTAGGCTTCAAATGGATAACAAGGGTTTTTGGCCACTAGAACAAAGGTGTTTAATGAAGGCAACCGTTCGAGTGGTTATACATGTGGCATCATTACTCTCCGTTATGGAGTCTCCCAGCCTGCAAGGGTTGCACCTTGGAGGGTTTTGGGGGAGGTTAGCTATCGGTATAACACAACTTCACTTGTTTTTTGAAGCTTTCACTCCAAACACAATTTATTTATAGTGGCTTGGAAGGGCTTGGCGTCTAGCCTGTTACCACTTAGGGTCATTCCTACTTGGATGAGCAGTATCCAAGAGCAGGCCCCTCTAAAGGAAAAAACACATGCGAAAATGATATGTCTGGCATTTTGATCACCCAAGATAGGGGAGAGCATAGGCCTAGTATCATTCCCAAAACATAGTATACACTGGTTCTTTTCCCCTAGTTAAAATGAAAAAAACTAGATGAGCTATCTACTTGGGCAAGCACAGAACTTTGAAGTGATTAGCAAGATAGCAGTGGTCCAATTTTAACCAAGATAGCAATGATGAGTTTAATTTTTAACCACGTAGCATGAATTGTTAACTTTGAAATGATGGTCAATCGAGATAGCAATGGTTCAATTTTTAACCCAGATAGCAATGATGAGTTCAATTTTATCCACGATAGCACGAGTTGTTAACTTTGAAGTGAGGGTAAATCGAGATAGCAATGGTTCAGTTTTACCCAGATAGTAATGATGAGTTTAGTTTTATCTAGATAGAAATAACTTTGAAAAGATAGCAATAGCAATGATTCAATGATATGCAAGATAGCAATGATTCGATTACCACTTTCCTAGTTAAACTATGTGAGATTTTGCATGAGCATCCATTTTACTTTCCCATTAGAAATCAAAGTGTGAGCTAACAAGTGCAACTATATGAATCTAAACCAGTACCTAGCATGCAAAACCTATCAAGAGAGTTCCTGCAAAGACGTCAGCGTTAGCAAAAATTTCCAAAAAACCATAAAATCACTGCCTACAACAGATGCATCGCTTCAGAGACTGAATGCGCAGAAACAGTCAACAGAAGTGTCGTAATACATATGCGCTATAACAGAGGATAAAAGCGCCAAAAAATAGAGCATATGCGCTGAAGTAGCAGATGCGCCGTCTCAGATGGTAAAAGTGCCGTAATAGAGTATGTATGCGCTGCATTAACAAAAGCACTATAAAAGGTAACAGATGCGTGTTAGGAAGTGACGGATGCGCTGTTTCCTCATGTGTACAGCTTTCTAAAACACAAAAACTTAATTTTTGGGTTAAATTTGGGGCTAGGCCCCACGGTGGGCACCAAAAATGTTAAGGGAAAATTGGATCAACAATGAATAAACAATAATAATCAATATCAAATACCCAAAACTTCAATGAAATAGTGAACAAAGAAGATCAATCAAATAAAGCAATGAACAATAAAGCAAACCTTCCTTAATTTGAAACTTCCATTGATTGCCTATCTAAATCGTTCTTGCATGTATGAAATAGGGCCCTCAGAGAGTGCACTTCCTTGCTATGCTTCAAGAATGTCGATTGAGAATGGCTATAATAATATCGCAATGAAGAGGAGCTTCACAACGATCGTAGTGGTGTGTAGTGCGTAGTAGCGAATATGATCACAAGCAATGAAGGAATTGGTGCCAAAGGCGCGCTGTAATTCCAGCAGAGTAACGATACTTAAATCTTGGATGATTGAAATGGAAGAATGAGGGTTGTATTTATAGACTTGGAAGAATGAAGATCAACGATATAGAGAGAATGAGAAGATCAATGATTGAGAATGGTTGAGGAACGTGCAACGAATAAGAAGAAGACACGTGTCTTGCTTTCTTTTGCATGAGAGGATTTGCTAAGAATAAAAGAATGAGTTAAAGCAATTAGAAGAATATAATAATCAGTTAAGTGATTTAAAACAAGAAGGGATTTGCATGAGAATAAGAAGATATTTTTCTTTATTAAATATTAGGAATATTTAATTGCATGTGCACAAGGATTGAATTATATTTAGAGATAACTCAATTTAGAAGAAAAAACAACTTAAATAAATAATTGATTTATTTAAATTTAGAGAAGATATTATTGGAAGAAAACAATTAAATAATTGGAATTATTTAATTTAGAAGAAAAGAAAGCAAATTAAATAAATAAATTTATTTAATTGTTGTGCATGATTTTGGAGGAATAAATAAAATATTTGATTGTATTTTATTTTTAGAGATTGAAAGGATTTAAATAAATTTGATTTGATTTATTTAAATTTGGAAGAATGAATTTGATTTAATTAAATAATTAAGAATTATTTAATTGTTTGGAAGAATTTAATTAAATAAAGGAATTTATTTAATTGTTGGAAGAATATGAATCAAATAAATAAATTTGGTTATTTATTTATTGATAGAGGAATTAGAAGGGAATAAATATTAAGAATATTAATTTAGACCGAGTCGTGTCATTTTTAGGCGTATACAAGGACAATTCAAACTACCAATGGGGATATCCTGGCTGATTTAAGTCCACCCTCTCTGGCTGAGACTTTTAATATCCATGGCACATAGTTATGACCATGTTAGACAAACAAGGATCAGAGGAGACTTACAACAAGGATGTGAATGGATGTAGAAAACATATGAATGATCATTGGGCAAAAAGCAGGAGGTCTTCCATGAGCAAGTTTCCCCAAGTGCTATACCGAAGTGACTTCCATGATGAGATTGGGGATTTGATAACCTTTTTGAGCAGAATATATGGGCTACCAACAACCTCCACTTTTGAGGAGTGGATGTTCGTCATTATAAATGAGATATTGAAAGGGACTAAATTCCACTGGTCCCAAATCCTTAGTGATAATATTCATGAGGCCTTCAACAACTTCAAAGAGAAGAGATACTTTAGATGGACATCCTATGTTGTCTACGCACTAGCAAGGAGAAATCACTATGTTGGGTTGTCCAAAGTAGGAGAAGTTGGAAATGATGAGCAGACTCAAGTGAAAGTAAATGAGTGTTACCCTCAGTTGACCTCATCTCAATCCCTAATGCATTTCAAAAGGGTGAATGATGCTTTTACAATGTATATAGCCAGATTGCTGCAAGGTAATACAGCCTTGAGGATTTCCACTGAAGCAATGAATGAAGTAACTGGATATGGTAGGTGGTACATCCAGTTTTGAAAAGTTCACATATCTAAGAGTGCAAAGTTTCACTGGGATTGCTTACAAACTTCCCAGATATCCCGATGATAAAATAATGCTCTTAGAATTGACTAGGCAATTGATACCTTGTGCTGAGAAACTCAAGCACCTGCATAGAACCAATGTTTAGTTTCCCATCAGGTTTGGCAAGGGGAATTATGCATGTCCTTCATTGGCGTCGGCTGAACACTCTGATAAAAAACATTAACTTCTTAACCTCCACTACTACAATGCAAGGGATCACTTTGATCCAAATAAAGTGATGGAAAGGTTTGCAAGCAAAAAGTTATTTCACAAAATGCACATTGAGGACTTTTAGGCCAATTACATGGATGATTATGAAGTAATGAAAAAGGCTCATTCAAGATTATCTCTGGCCTTCATAAGGAAGTTCCACATTATTGCAGTACTTTACCATTTGGAGGATGATAAAAATGTTATGGTTAGAGGAACCTGGGAAGCCCAATACCGTCAACCAATACCACTACCAAATTGGGTCAATGCAGAGGAAAGCTCTTTAGACATTATAATGAGGATGTGTAAGAGGCTAGGTAGATGCTTTGGAGAGACAAGGAGTGCAGCTTACATACACTGCACTAGAATCAGACAAGGACTCCGGAGGTGAAGAGGATGAACCAATAAACATCACAGATGAGGCAGAGCTGGCGGAAAAGCAGAAATCTGATAGTGAAGAACATACATCTTTAGCAGAGAAGGCAAAGAAAGTTAAGAAGACGTATAAAAAGCCTCCTCCTAAGAAAGATCAGCCTCCTCTTGCAAGAACAAGAGCCTTCAAGAAAAGGGATATGCCAAGTGGTCCTGGGGAGGGTTCCAAAACCAAGAAAGTTAAGGTAAAGAAGGTAATTAAAGATGATGTTGCAACTCAAGAAGATACCAGTCTGCCAGCCTCCCCATCTCCTGCTCCTCCAAGTCTAAGCACAGCTCCACTTCTATAGCTTCTACTACAGCTTCTCCCTCCATTACTTCTATTGTTGCTGCACCTACTTCACCCGTGACATCAGCTACTATTGTCAAAGAAACTATCCCTGTTGCCACCTCTCTTACCTCCACCATTTCAACTATTTCTTATTTGGTGATAGTATCTTCCAATACCCCTAGCAGTCCTATTTCCTTTATTGCTGCCACCTCATGTTCTTCCACCACTACTACACCTTTAGCTTCCATATCTTCCACTCAATTATCCACCACAACGACACTACCTCCCATTTCCACCATTCTTTCACCTTCTCTTCCTTTAACTTCACTACCTCTTCCCTCACCCCTTGTCATTTCTTCCACTCTCTCAGTAGTATTAGCTAATTTGACGTAGACAAACTTACCTACACCGCCTATATCCTCTATAGTTCCTATTTCCCAGATGCCCATAGGTTCAACCTCCTTAGCTATACCTCTACTGCTCGGAATTGATAAAGTGTGTGCAGAATTGGGTTTGCAAGAGCTTGAAATTGAATTGTTGCCTGAGGTAGAGAAAGATGCATTTGTGGAGGCAAGTAATGAAATTCCAAATGAACCTCTGGCTGATGCAGTTAATACTGAGGTCATTAATATATCCGACAGCCCTCCGGAGAAGGGTCAAACAAGAGAAGTCTTTAAGTCAGCTCAAGAAAATGTGATGGTAAACTAGAGAAACTTGGTCGATGAAGAAGAAAAGGAAAAATAGACAAATAAAGATTAGGAATCAGAACAGGAGCAGGGATCACTTGAGGAGCCTGCCAAAACTAATGATGACAAAACTACCAAATTAAGCAAGTCATCTTCTTCGACGCCTGATTGGTTGCAAAATAGAGTGGCATATCCTGAACCACAAGTGGAGATAATGCAGTTGGATTTAAGCACTATTTTGACCCAAGCTCAAAGGCCCAAAAAGTAGAAGAAAGCAAAGATACAGTCCAAAATTTATAAGGATGAAGTAGGATCTAGGATTGCAGAGATAGCTGTCCCGCTAGCAAATGCTGTTGCAAGTATGGGCCTAACCGGTGTTGTCATCGATGTCAACATACTCCTATTGCATTGATGATAAGGATTGGATGAGCTGTGTGATAAGGATATTGAAAAAATTAGTCCTAATCAGGAACAGAGAAGAACAATGAAGACAGTGAGGTAAAGATCCCAGATAAGATGAAGATCAGAGGATGCACTTTAAAGGGTTTGTAGATATGTGTCATAATATGATCCAGTAAAGATTTCAGAGGTCCGTATGAAGATCTAAAGAATTTATGGCCACTTAAGTATAACCGGTTCTGGTAGGTGTTCAGAGGTGATAGAGTGACACAGATAGGTCCGATGAGATCTAGAAATGCAATATCTTGTTCTACAGATTTGGTGGAGTGTTTAGGAAGTCAATGTGAATTGACAACCCAATTGGTTCATGGTCTGGAGGTCCGCAAGCATCTATTCCAATATGACAGTCATGACAGACTATGTTCTTAAGGTTCTGGATGAAGGAAAGAATGATTTCAGTGAACAAAAGTAGTGTGGATGTTCTTGGTGATTCAGACAAGCTTGTGGAGGTTTTTGGATTGTGTCTAGTTCATGTTGGTGGTCCGCATTGAAGATTGAACTCGTAATTGAAGAATTACTTCCGAATGATGGTGTTCTTCCTAAGTCTGGCCGACTGGATGAGTTACACATCTTGCAGATGATCTTGAAGATGTTCTGTGAAGAATGGCGTGTTCCTAAAGAAAGATTGAAGTCTAAGATCTGTGTGGCCAATAGTGTGTTGATCGGCGTGAAGTCTTTTTGTAATTAGTCATATTGTATTTATGTATTTGCTTTGTAATGTATGCCGACTTGGATGATTATTCCTAAGTCGATGTCTTGTATAAATAATGAGTTGTAAAGTCATTTCAAAAGGATGGTGTGGAGATGAGAGTGTGGTAGAAAGGAGCAGAGTGAAAAGGCAGAGCAAAAGTATTGAGCTTAAATGGAACTGACTCAAGCATGGTGAAGATGCTATTCTTCAATTCAAGTATGTAATACTTATTATTCTGTAGACAGTGTATCTCCTATAGGCAGTGGGCCTCTTGTGAGCAGTGTGCTCAGGCAGTGAGCCCTAATTGGCATGTGCCATTTTGTTCTTCCTATTCTTTTAACAGAGAATACATTCCTGGGTTAGTCACCCCATGGTTTTTCCCTTAACCAGGTTTTCCATGTCAAAATTTGGTGTGTTATGTGTTAACGTGTTTCTGCTCTTGAATTATTGCATTATGTTTCCATGATTGATTTATCATTATGCTACTAAATTAAGTAAAGGATTTAAGTGTTTAATTGGAAGAAAGTTTTGGACAACTGATTCACCCCCCCTCTCAGTTGTCTGTCCTAAATCCAACAAATGCAACTAGAGAACAAATCAGGGCGGAGGACTATGCAATTTCAATAGTTGATTTGGGACCCACCACTCATGCTCAAAGAGTGGATGAATTTAAAGGATTAGTCACTTCAATTTTGGAGCAGTTAGATAAGGATGAGATGTCAAAGAAGGAGTTAAAACAACAAAATGAAGAACTCCATACTTGTCTCTAGTTTTTGATCAAACCAGTTGATGTAGGAGGAGATATAAGGACAGTGCCCACTTTCCTGTCTATAGATGAAATGGCAAAACTAGGTGAGGTAAGGGCTAAGTCCCAAGGGACTGACAATTGGTTGTTTAGAGTATTTGAGAAAGGATGTGAGACTATTGATGCCTCTGCTCAAGTGCACAAGAAGCTGGTTGAACTTCATAAGAAATGGAAAGATCTACATGAGGAATGTGATTCCTTTGATGAATATTACTCTCACATGTTTCTACGGATAAAGAGCATCAGAGATTTGCCGGCCTAGATTCTGGTGGTTGAGAATATTCTAACTGGGGACAAGTTGTCCAAGGCCATTGAATGGTATCAACAGCCGCATTTGAGGAAAGAAACTTTTGAAAACATAAAAGAAGCATATAAGCCAGTAGATGAAGAACTTTGGTCACTTATATATGATATTAATGATTCTTTGAAGGATTTTCTGGAAGAGTCCTATAATGACTATGCCCCTTATGATGTCAAAAAATGTAAAAGCAAATTACACAGGGTCATTTTTGAGAGTACCGAGCTAGCCATGGAGGACATATTGGATAAGGTAAGTGACCTTAGAGCTGAATTTAAGGCATTCCACAAGGCTGGGGCAGAGATAGAAAAGATATACAATAGATTTAGCAGGGACCTAGAGATGTTCGAGTATCAGGTCAATCATCTGAAGAATCCAGACCCCTTGGAGATCAATCCTGTGCTCAAGGCATGGCTTAATTACCATAGCAAGTTGGTTGAAGAGAACAAAATTAATTTAGATGAAGAGTCTTGATATTTTTGAATATTTTGGAATGTAATCCTGTCATTATTGCAAATTGCTATATTCAGGACAGCATGTGACTCTATTTTGTCTCTTCTATGCTTTAAAAATGTTCTTTTCTATTAATATATTGAGTTGGCTAGTCAAATTAACTAGATTCAATGTATCTGGATGTTGTTTTTCATCCTTTTCATAAAAGACAAAGTGTAATCTAGGAATTGATATGAGATGTTTATGTATTTGTTGATGTAATTTAGATCGTTGGTGTTGAGTTAATCTCCACCGTTCATTTGAAAAACTTGGTATGCTACCTTCCTATATAAAGGGCTATCATTTCTACTATTTGTAAGAGAGATTTTGATATCGAATTGTTGACATTTTGCCATTTGAAGTAATACAAAGCAAGTTTCTGCAATTACCTTGATAATTTGTATCTTGTATTTTCTCATTTTGGTTTTCATGGTTCGCTTCTTGCTCTCCCATAGTTAGTTAGTTGTGCTTTTATAATGTTTATGGTTTGCTGAAAGTATTTGATGAATGCTCTAGTCCATACTTTTAGTTATTTGCGAATGGTAGATAGCTGTGTAAAGTTAGTTTGGACTTATCAGTTGTGCTCAGTTCAATTCCATTTCATGAGTTAAATTACGCCAGTCATTGGGTATTTAATGAATGAGTGTGATCTGAAAATCTCTAAGTATCCATTGAAGATAGCACCATTTTCTACAATACTGTAACATCACCTTTCGTTTGGTAACTCAGAGAACTGGTTAAATTTTAGAGCATTTCTCTACTTAAAGTAAAATCTATGCATTGTAAATGTCACTTAGGATTCCTCTAAACCCTATACCTTTTGTATTTTCTTAAAAAAAAAAACCCATTGTTAAATTAAGAATTTCAGCAGCATTTGACATTATTTTATCAGCTAAAAAACATAAAGGGTTTATGTGTATTTCTGTCCCAACTTTAAAAGATCTGTAGATTGCATGCAAGACCCCTTGTAGGCACAACTAGAACATACCAAATGAGAGATTCCAAGCAAGCTAAGACCTAGCTATATTATCCTTGGAGTAGTCTTACCTAGGGTAGGATACTTTTCAAGAGAGGTGTGAAACCAACAATCACACCTACGTTGTTGCGTACTAAAACACACATCAACAGAATTGGCGCTAGGAGGGCTAGGGACTAGACAAAGGCATACCAGGTCTAGTTCAGCTGGAGAAGAGTTGCTGTCTCTAATACAATTTAGGTGAACAAGAAGGGATCAAGGGATACCAAGAGCCCCAAGAGCTCAGTCAGCCCCGAGGAACACAGCTGCAGCTCCTTTTAATCCTTGAATCATGGCTTTCTTTGTAGGAAATAACCAGTTTCCTTTTCAATTCAACGCCTACCATGATATGCCAAAGAATCCAGATAAGTTCTGTTTGAAGTTCAAAGTAAATGATCCAAATAGGACTGCAGATGAGCATATTAAAATCTTTGAGAGTAACATGTTCATGTTGCAAGTACAATACGAGGATGTGATATGCAGGTTGTTCCCTTATTCTTTGCAGGATGAAGCTTATTATTGGTTTGCTAACCTCACTGCAACATCCATAAACTCATGGCTAAACCTGAAGAATGCATTTCTGGATCAGTTTCGAATGCCTACTACCCCAGTTGATCTTTATCAGTCTTTTGTGGAGATTCATCAAGGTGAAGGTAAGATGATAAGTTCATTTAACAATAGATTTCAGAAAGCCTTCAGTCGTTTGCAAGCTCCTTATGCCATAGGGCAAGTTGCAGCCTTGCCCATTTACTATGCAGCTCTGGACAAACTGACATCCATGATCGTGAGAAGAGCCAACCCCATTCCTACTACTTTAGCTCAAGCATATTCCATGACTATCACTGTGAGTACTCAGCTGGGACAAACAACTACTGGTCCACTAAATCACATAGGTCTTGTAGCCATGCCTAATCAAATACCTATGATTAATTAAGCCTTGGCCAACCATACCCCAGTGATGAATCCAATTCCTAACCTAGCTACAACACAAGCTTTAGTAATCCACTTGGGAAACCCAGTGGCTGAAATGCCTCCTACACAAATGCCTTTCTTACAATCTTCAAAGGTAGCCAAGGCAAAAGAGGACAGAGATGATATCAAAGAATTGGTTGAGCAAATGAAGAAGCTCACTACAGAAGTTACCCACCTTAAGAACCAGAATGCGTATTTGCAGCAAAGGGGGCAGAATCAGTAACATTTTCATAATCAATACCAAAATCAGAATTTTCAACAACGGTCAAACCGATCTTGAAACACCAGACCTAACAATGGAGGGGTACCATTTCCCTTGGAGAATCAGAACAACGATACCAAACCTCTTGGTCGTGTGATGTTCGCTGAGGTGGCCTTGTCTACTTGGTGCAGACTGCACAATACAAATGCCCATTCTGAACTAGACTGCCCATAATTCCATATCACATCTAGTAACTTCTAGATGGAGATTCAGAATGCTGAAACCCAGGAGACCCCACCAACAGGATATGAAATCGTTCCTTCTCAGAGGTATGACACTGCTCTTGTACTTGATAGTTATATATTTCCATTTCAAGATGACAATCAGCCCGAGCAAGAAGAATCTAAAGAAGTCAATGCTTATAGTAGTACAATAAAATTCCATACAACCTGAGAAGTAGTAAACCTAAAGGTCCTTTTACCACCTCCATCCCTCCCAATAGCTATCAGATTCCACCAGACCCAAAAGCTTCTAATAATCCTGAGCTCCCAAAAGTTACACATCATCCAGTTTATTAGGGAGCTACTGCTGAAAGTTCTCAATGGTCCGACATAGAAAAATGGGACAGTATGTTGCTGAGGAACTCAAGAAAATGAAGGTTAGTTTTTTTGTATATGAGTTACTTAAAATACCTGATGTTAGGACATCCTTCTTTCAAGATATGGGTGCTGGGATCAAAATCGACGGTACACAAAAGGAAATTGTCACCAAGGATAACATTGATAAGGGAAAGGAAAGAATACATGTGACTGATGTGGAACAAAAGATGACATTGTATAAAGATAAGAGGGAAAGTCCTTCCTTCCTCTTGACACTCAGGATATTCAATAGGAACCTTCATAACTGTTTAGTAGATTCTGGTGCTTCCACGAATGTAATGCCATTATCAGTCTGCAAAGCATTGAGTCTCACTCCGGCCAAGTCCTCTAGGAAGGTGACACAATTAGATAGGACTGAGGTGAATGTAGTAGGCAAATTGAATAGGATACACATGCAACTGGATTTTAATCCTAGAGTATAGCAATATATAGATATTCAAGTAGTGGACATTCTGGATCAATATGATATGCTTTTGAGTAGGGATTAGTTTAGAACTTTGAACGGTTACATAGCAACTGACTTTTCTCATATGTGGCTGCCATGGAAAGGATTGGCCAACCAGATACGTATTGAAAGAGAACCAAAGATGAAACATATGATTACAGAGTACAACCAACCCAACGAGATTTTGTTCTCAAAAGTTGATTTGGGGGTTTATCTTTCTCATGTCAATCAAACAGAGGAGATTCTGATGCTAAGTTGCCATAGATTCCCTGATCCTCCACTTACAAACAAACCAAAGAGTACAGAAGCATATATTCAATTAGATTCAGGGAACCCCTCAGAAGAAGATGAACCAGGGATATTCGAAGGATTCCGTGATTTCGTAGCCAAATTCGTAAGGGATCAAACTACGGTTGGAAAGCAGATTCAAATGGAGGAGTTATTACTACCCAATTGGTGCCGCATACATGACGCATCACATTTTGAATCTACTTGCCAACTTTGTCAAGAGGTAGTAGAACAAGTGCAAAGACAATTGAAAATTCCCATTATTCTGAAAGAGGTACTGATTGCTAAAAAAAAGGAAGAACCACGGCCTCAGCATGATAAGAAGAAATCAGTAAAATAGAATGATAATAGAAAAGACTTTCACCTATGGACTTTAAGATTTGATGGGTCAAGATGTAGACAAGGATTCAAGGCAGGTGTCGAACTAATCAGTCCTACTGGGAGCTCGTATTTGGCATCACATAGACTGCAATTCCCATGCACAAACAATGTAACTGAGTATGAAGCATTGGTGCAAGGATTACTGCTAGTACTATAGAAGAAGGTCAGAATTATCCAGGTGTTGGGTGATTCTGAATTGGTGGTTAAGCAAGTAAGGAAATAATACTCATGTAATGATAAGAGATTGAATCGATATAGAAATAGAGTTTGTGATCTGATAGAATGCTTTGATGGTTTTAACATCCAGTTGATCCCGAGAAGACATAACCATGTCACAGATGCTCTAGCTCAAACAACAAGTACATTAGAGCCGACATCCATGATAGGATTGAAGAAATTTTCTGTTGAATTTGTCGCTACCCCATATGTACCTGATAATGTTACGAATTTTCAAGTCTTTGAGGATGATCAACACATAATTAACTTCCTTACTTCATCTGATGTTTTCACTGCTTAGATAATAGATGAAGAAGAAATGGAACCTGCTGAAATGGATTTAGAAGGGGTACTAAACCTGAAAACAAATACAATTCCACGGGGAATGGTAGAATTGGAGAGACTATTTGATACGAACAATTTAGGAACCCAAAGAAAAGAAGGAGAATCTCCAGGGCGCAAGTGTGACCCATTTAACTTGGGAACAAAAGAAGATGTTAAGAATGTGGTCATTGGGAAAGCTAGTATTGAAGAAGAAAAGACAGGGATCATGCATGCATTAAGAGATTACCATGAGGTTATAGCATGGAGCTATGAAGATCTGAAGACATACGATACATTAATCATCACACATACCATCTCGCTGAAGCCTGGAGAAAAGCCATTTAGACAAAGACAGCGGCCAGTGAATGCCTTACTAGAACCACTGATTTTCAAAGAATTTCAAAAGTTGTTATTAGCAAGGATAATATTTCCTATCATACATTCTGCATGGGTAGTAAATTTAGTCCTAGTCCAAAAGAAAAATGGAGAAATCAGGCTTTGTGTTGACTTTCAAAACTTAAATAGGGCATCTGAGAAAGATAATTACTTGCTACCTTCATTGGATGAAGTATTATAGATTGTTAATGGATCTCAGATGATGTCCTTCTTGGATAGGTATTCTGGTTATAACCAAGTGATGGTGGACTACGAAGATAGATTGAAGACATCTTTCACATGCAAATGGGGCATCTATGCATATCGTCGAATGCCATTTGGTTTAATAAATGCTGGTGCCACTTTTCAACGTGCAATGGATGTTGCTTTCAAGGGATTAGTTGGAAAGTGTATCATTATCTATATGGATGACCTCACGGTGTTCTCAAAGAGGCGAGAAGATCATGTGGCAGATTTAAGGAAAGTGTTACAACGGTGCAAAGATTATGGTATATCACTCAATCCCAAGAAGTGTATCTTTGGAGTGACTGAAGGGAAGTTGGGGCATGTGATACCTGAGAAAGGAATATCTATTGACCCAGACTGAATCCAAGCCATACTCAAAATACCTCCCCCAGCTAGCAAGAACGAGCTCAAGTCATATTTTGGTAAGATCAACTTTGTACACAAGTTTATTACAGGTTTTGCTGAGATTGTTCGACCTCTTAATGCCATGCTGAAGAAAGATGCTAAAATGGATTGGACTCCAGAAGCTAAAGTTGCCTTTGTAGAAATTAAAAAAGCTATAGCTAATGCACCTGTCTTGGTGAGTCCAGATTATACTTTACCATTTCAGATTTACTCATTTGCTTTCGAGCATACTTGTGTTGCAATGTTGACGCAAAAGAGATCAGTTGATGATGAAAGGCCCTTCACTTTTATGAGTACTCAATTAAAAGATGTAGAGTTAAAATATCCAAACATGGAGAAACAAGCCTATGCTCTGGTAAAGGTAGTAAAAAAGTTCCATCACTACATCGTAAGAAGTCAAGTAATCGCCATATTCCTAGATGCAACAGTTAAGGTGTTGTTAATGCGAAGTGAATTGGGAGAATGGAGAGGAAAATGGGTCACCATCTTGCAAGAGTTCGATATAGATATTCAGCCCATGAAATTGGTAAGAGGCTAGGCACTGACCAGAACAATAGCTGAGGTAGGGCCAGGTTTAGTATCTCAGTAGTGTGTGTTAGAGGATGTTTCAAAAGATGAATGGTACAGAGATATCATATTTTATCTACTTAATCAACGCTGTCCACCACAGCTAAATTCGGTTCAAAGAAGAGCGCTAAGGCTAAAAAGTAATAGCTACATGATAAAAGGGTCAATTCTCTACAAGAAGAATCATGAGGGAATCTATCTGAGGTGTTTAGACAAGAGAGAGGTGGACCAGGTATTAACCAGCTTTCATGAGAAGTTTGGGACAAGTCACGGATCAACTCACTCAACTGCTAATCAGATTCTCCGTGCTGGATATTATTGGCCTACCTTGTTCAAAGATGCACACTCACATGTAAGAACTTGTCATATCTATCAGACCACTACACATAGAGAGTGACACGCTCCCATGCCTTTGCAACCAGTAGTGGAGGTATGACCATTTGCTCAGTGGGGCCTCGACTTTATCAGTATGATCAATCCGCCTTCCTTTGTAGGACACATGTATATTCTGACCACTATTGACTATTGCACCTGATGGTCTAAGGCAATAGCTTGTAAACAATGCACCACAGAGGTAGTTATTGAATTTGTTGAAAACCATATTATCACTAGGTTTGGATGTCCATTTTCGTTGGTTTGTGATAATGGCCTTGCCTTTTCATCATTGCGTTTCTCTAAGTGGGCATTTGATTATGGGATCACTCTCAAGTTCTCATCTAATTACTACCCACAAGGGAATGGGGTAGCTGAATCAACGAACAAAAATCTGCTTGAAGTCATTAAGAAACTGTTAGACAAAAACCCTAGAGACTGGCACACTCAGCTTAAATTTACCTTATGGGCCGATTGAATCCGACATAAAGCTGCCTTGGGCACATCGCCTTATCACTTGGTCTATAGGATTGAGCCCATCTTTCCCATTCATTTGAGGATTCCCGTACTGCAATTCATGCAAGACTACCTTGAATCTGATGATCAATTGTCTTCCCGGCTGCCCTAGTTGCTGCACCTTGAAGAGAAACGCAATGCTGCTATAGAAAACTTTGCCAAACATCATGGTGTAGTGAAACGATGGTTCGACAAGAGAGCCAAAGTCAAAGCCTTTCGCATTTCTAATTTGGTCCTATATTGGGATAAAGCACATGAAAAGAAAGGAGAACATGGTAAGTTTGATAAACTTTGGTTAGGTCCATATCAGATTTGTGAGATCCTTGGAGACAACACGTATCGACTCAAGAGCCTTACTGGTGAGGAGCTCCCATTGCCTGTTAATGGCCAGTTCCTAAAGCACTACTTCCATGCTTGAGAGGCAGTCATGCCTCATCCTAGTGTACATAGTTAGGAGTTTGTTTGCTTTGGTTAGAATAGGTTGCCGTTAGCCTAGTTTTACTTTCTTGCCTTTGCTTTCCGTAGTTGTTAGATGTTTTGCTTAGACTAGTTATCCTTTTGGTTTTGCTTTCGCTCGTTGTGCTTGCTTTTGTGGGGGGTCTTTGTTTCTAGAAAGTGGCGGCAGTTGTGCGGACCTGCAGATGCCTCTTGGTTGGGTAAATAATTTTGAATCTTTCTTTGAGAAGCCAAGGTTCTGCTTAAGTCTCTCCGTGGGTTCCGCTATTATGCTAAGGAGTATGATACCTGTTCATGGAAAATGAGTCATTAGTTGGTGTGCTTGAAGTATTTTCTAACCATATATCTCTCACTTTAAATGATCCTGAAGTAGCTGAGCAAGTCTAAGTGATCTTGTGTCAAGTGAAAGGGTTGACTTCCTATTCTACCACATGCACTATCAATCGAGAAGGAAGGCAGGTAACACTAAGTGTTGCTAGCCTATATTGGGTAAATAATAAAAGGTGTTTTTTAACACTAGACCGATTACAGTGCATCAGAAAAGAGACTACCAAATAAAAATTCTTACAAAAAGATATTGTCATAAATAATTATCATCAATTACCATTATATCAGAGGTACTAAAGGAAAATCTGCCATTTATTTTCCTCAAGGCTCATCACATCTCAACATTTAAGCATTTCTTGATGGTAGAATGGTCCCAACTTCATAGCTTGTCACAAAGGATTTTGGATGAACTTAGTTGCCAAAGGATGGGAATGAATACAATCACACACACTCAGGTTTTTAGGATGTGGATGGTTGCACTAGTTAGTGATCTTGGATTCTTTGATAGGGTATCCTGCTTTTTTTTTAATATGTGGGGAACACAGAGATTCTGGGTTCGAACTGAAAGTTTATCATCGAAATTCTTGGGAGCATTTCCCAGCAGAGTCGCCATTTGTTGTGCCTCGCATACATGCCCCATTTCAAAAAATAGGGACCCCCTCTTTCAAATTTGGTCTAGAGTGTCAAGTAGATTTTTTCATCTCCTAAGTAGTCAAGTGGTCAAAGTGCATTTCTGCCATGTTTGAATGACGATGTTGAAAATCATTTCAAGAGTTTGCTAAGTTAGATCTTTGTATCTCTTCCAGTGGCTTTGAATAGCCCTTTTGCACTAAATTTTTCCCTAACCAACCTTTACGTTGATTTGCCTCCCAAGCGACTTTGCGTCAAAACCCTTCATCACCGACTCTAGTGCTAGTTTCCCTCCCGATGGACTTTTGTGCTTAAATCAATTGTCTCCGACTTGCATTGTATTATTCATTCACTGACTATGTTAGAGGATACCAAAATTCTTGCAAGTCCAAAGGGACTCAAAGTCCTACAAATGGCATAAAGTTGAGTCTGTTGTCACAGCGTTAAAATAACCTTTCTCTGACCAAGTCTGTCATACCCAATTTCCCCGCCAAGTTGGAGCTAATGAAAGGTTGCGCGAAAACCCTAATCTGTCGACTGACACTACGTACGTCGCACAATAATGGCGATTTGACCGGAGACAATAAAAGGATAATCCACATTGTTTAACTCATTTTCTAGATTTTGATAAAGATTTTGGAGAGCCCCTTTGCAACCTGTCGAGCATTTTTCACTGCCGTTGCCCTCGAGTTCGATCCCACAACCGCTTCCTGCTTGTGCAACTCGAACACATTTTCTGCCACTAACCAGGTAGGGTTCCACCTCGCCTCTTTGAGCTTTTGTTGTATGCGGTTAGGGTTTCATTCAAGTACATTTTCCTTTTGAGCAATGAATTTGGGGTTTCAACTAGGGTTTTATGCATAAGTTGTTTGTTTCTCCCTCGAAACCTGTTTGAACTTCTCCATGAAAACATAGTTGCATTGCCATAGGCTAAATAAGAACAACTTAGCCAGGTTTGCTTGCAATTTAGACAAATTTAAACTTCTTCATAAACTGGGGAATCATCTAGCCTTTGCGTCAAACTTGAGTCCGACCGACCTGTAAACATTTTAGCTCATCCAGTCGGTCGACGGCCATGAAAACCTAGCAAACTTTGGAAAGATACTTAGCGCTAAAAATCTTTCGCACCGACCTTGCACTAAAAGACTCTCTCTGCAACTTGGTCGGATTCCTAGAATATCTCTGCAAGTTGGTGACATAAAAAACCCCGCTAGAAATAAGAAGAATAACTTTGCGCTAAAATTAATCCTGTCTGACCTTGCGCTAAAACACACCATCACTGACTCAGTCGGTTGACTTTAAAAATTGCGCAAGGTCCAACATGGCCAGATCCCGCGCAAGCGTAGTTAAGGTGATCTCAGTTGTCTTGTGCCAAAATCTAACTGACTGACTAAACAACCAACTTAAAGTTGGTGACCTTCGAAAGTCGTGCAAGTTGGTCAAACAAGAAACCCGCGCAAAAGTGAGAAAACATATAAACATTGATAGAGCATTGGGTCAGATGAGCTCGATTTCCCCGCTGAGGTCGGTGGACCTCAATAGTAGCGCTTTCTTGCATACAGGTCAGTTGACCCAGAAATTAGTGCAAATGGTAAAAAATGATTGTTTTTAAAGAACTTTCAAAGGGGAAGATGTCCAAAATGATGTAATTGAAGTTGCAAACATAGGTAATGATGTTTTTCATGCTTCCAATGAGATTTCTTGCAACATTGAAAGTTTTCTTTGCATGCATTAATGGTGATTTGCTATAAAGTGAGTGCAATGATAATAAATTGTTAGATTTATGATTCTTTAATAGACATGTCAGTAGCTTAGCAGATTCATTAAATTCATTTTAAACATGGCAAATAGTTTAGTAGTCCACTTGGTAATCTTAGATCTCAAACTTAGGAGTTTGTAGAAAGTTCTTAAGGTATCAAACTTATAAGGTCCAGTCCTGCAGATTAGATGATTGCCCGAGCTCAAACCATGAAGTAGGAATTCAAGGGCATCCCTCTAGAGACAAAGATTCACTCTGGATGGAGTGATATAGGGGACACAGATCTAGGTCACATAGACTTGGATGACTTCAGATTGAGAATCTTTGGCCCAAAACCAACTCCTCGGGCCAAAACACTTAAAGATAGTGGTATTGCACAAGCTGCTACTTTCCCCACCTCAGTACAGTGTGTAGAGCTGATAGTAACATGTGCAGATAGGTATGATGTCATGACAAGGACAATTCAAACTACCAATGGGGATATCCTGGCTGATTTAAGTCCACCCTCTCTGGCTGAGACTTTTGATATTCCATGGCACAAAGTTATGACCATGCTAGACAAACAAGGATCAGAGGAGACTTACAACAAGGATGTGAATGGATGCAGAAAACATATGAATGATCATTGGGCAAAAAGTAGGAGGTATGCCATGAGCAAGTTTCCCCAAGTGCTATACCAAAGTGACTTCCATGATGAGATTGGGGATTTGATAACCTTTTTGAGCAAAATATATGGGCTACCAATAGCCTCCACTTTTGAGGAGTGGATGCTCGTCATTATAATTGAAATACTGAAAGGGACTAAATTCCACTAGTCCCAAATCCTTAGTGATAATATTCATGAGGCCTTCAGCAACTTCAAAGAGAAGAGATACTTTAGATGGACATCCTATGTTGTCTACGCACTAGCAAGGAGAAATCACTATGTTGGGTTGTCCAAAGTAGGAGAAGTTGGAAATGATGAGTAGACTCAAGTGAAAGTATATGAGTTTTACCCTCAGCTGACCTCATCTCAATCCCTGATGCATTTCAAAAGGGTGAATGGTGCTTTTACAATGTATATAGCCAGATTGCTGCAAGGTAATATAGCCTTGAGGATTTCCACTGAAGAAATGAATGAAGTAACTAGATATGGTAGGTGATACATCCAGTTTGAAAAGTTCACATATCTAAGAGTGGAAGGTTTCACTGGGATTGCTTATAGACTTCCCAGATATCCTGATGATAAAACAGTGCTCTTAGTATTGACTAGGCAATTGATACCTTGTGCTGAGAAACTCAAGCACCTGCACAGAACCAATGTTTAGTTTCCCATCAGGTTTGGTAAGGGGAATTATGCATGCCCTTCATTGGCATCGACTGAACACTCTGATAAGGAACATCAACTTCTTAACCTCCACTACTACAATGCAAGGGATCACTTTGATCCAAATAAAGTAATGGAAAGGTTTGTAAGCAAAAAGTTATTTCACAAAATGCACATTGACGACTTTTGGGCCAATTGCATGGATGATTACGAAGTAATGAAAAAGGCTCATTCAAGATTATCTCTGGCCTTCATAAGGAAGTTCCACATTATTGTAGTACCCAACCAGTTGGAGGATGTTGAAAATGTTAAGGTCAGAGGAACCTGGGAAGCCCAATACCATCAACCAATACCACTACCAAATTGGACCAATGCAGAGAAAAGATCTTTAGACATTATAATGAGGGAACCAATCAGATTGAGCAAGGCCTGGGTAAGAGGCTAGGTAGCTGCTTTGGAGAGACAAGGAGTGCAGCTTACATACACTGCACTAGAATCAGACAAGGACTATGGAGGTGAAGAGGATGAACCAATAAACATCACAAATGAGGCAGAGCTGGCTGAAAAGCAGAAATCTGACAGTGAAGAACATACATCTTTAGCAGAGAAGGCAAAGAAAGTTAAGAAGCCGTCTATGAAGCCTCCTCCTAAGAAAGATCATCCTCCTCCTGCAAGAACAAGAGCCTCCAAGAAAAGGGATATGCCAAGTGGTCCTGGGGAGGGTTCCAAAACCAAGAAAATTAAGGTAAAGAAGGTAACTGAAGATGATGTTGCAACTCAAGAAGATACCAGTCTGCCAGCCTCCCCATCTCCTACTGCTCCAAGTGTAAGCACAACTGCCTCCACTTCTATAGCTTCTACTACTGCTTCTCCCTCCATTACTTTTGCTGCTGTTGCACCTACTTCACCGGCGACATCAGCTCTTGTTGTCAAAGAAACTACCCCTGCTACCACCTCTCTTACCTCCACCATTTCAATTGTTTCTTGTTCGGTGACAGTATCTTCCAATACCCCTAGCAATCCTATTTCCTCCATTGCTGCCACCTCATGTTCTTCCACCATTACTACACCTTTAGCTTCCATATCTTCCACTCAATTATCCACCACCACGGCACTACCTCCCATTTCCACCATTCTTTCACCTTCTCATGATTTACCTTCACTACCTCTTCCCTCACCCCTTGTCATTTCTTCACTCTGTCAGCAGTATTAGCTAATTTGACGCAGAAAAATTTACCTACACCACCTATATCCTCTACAATTCCTATTTCACAGATGTCTGCAGATTCAACCTCCTTAGTTGTAACTCTGCTGCCCAGAATTGATAAAGTGTGTGCAGAATTGGGTTTGCAAGAGCCTGAAATTGAATTGTTGCCTGAGGTAGAGAAAGATGCATTTGTGGAGGCAAGTAATGAAATTCCAAATGAACCTTTGGCTGAGGCAGTTAATACTGAGGTCATTAATATATCTGATAGCCCTCTGGAGAAGGGTCAGACATGAGAAGTCTTTAAGTCAGCTCAATAAAATGTGATGGTAAGCTGGAGAAACTTGGCCGATGAAGAAGAAAAGGAAAAAGAGACAAATAAAGATAAGGAATCAGAACAGGAGCAGGGATCACTTGAGGAGCCTACTAAAATTGATGATGACAAAACTACCGAATTAAGCAAGTCATCTTCTTTGGCACCCGAGTGGTTGCAAAATAGAGCGGCATATCCTGAGCCACAAGTGGAGATAATGCAACTGGATTTAAGCACTATCCTAATCCAAGATTAAAGGCCCAAAAGTAGAAGAAAGCAAAGATACAATCTAGAATTTATAAGGATGAAGCAGGATCTAGGATTGCAGAGATAGCTGTCCCGCCAACAAATGCAACTAGAGAACAAATTAGGGCGGAGGACTATGCAATTTCAATAGTTGATTTGGGACCTGCCACTCATGTTCAAAGAGTGGATGAATTTAAAGGATCAGTCACTTCAATTTTGGAGCAGTTAGATAAGGATGAGATGTCAAAGGAGTTAAAACAACAAAATGAAGAACTTCGTACTTGTCTCCAGTTTTTTATCAAACCAGTTGATGCAAGAGGAGATATAAGGACAGTGCCCACTTTCCTGTCTACAGATGAAATGGCAAAATTGGGTGAGGTAAGGGCTAAGTCCCAAGGGACTGAGATTTGGTTGTTTGGAGTATTTGAGAAAGGATGTGAGACTATTGATGCCTCTGCTCAAGCGCACAAGAAGCTGGTTGAACTTCATAAGAAATGGAAAGATCTGCATGAGGAATGTGATTCCTTTAATGAATATTACTCTTACATGTTTCCTCGGATAAAGAGCATCAGAGATTTTTCGGCTCAGACTCTGGTAGTAGAGAATATTCTATCTGGGGATAAGTTGTCCAAGGCCATTGAATGGTATCAACAGCTGCATTTGAGGAAAGAAACTTTCAAAAACATAAAAGAAGCATATAAGCCAGTAGATGAAGAGCTTCGGTCGCTTAGATATGATATTAATGATTCTTTGAAGGATTTCCTAGAAGAGTCCTATAATGACTATGCCCCTTATGATGTCAAAAAATGTAAAAGAAAATTACACAGGGTCATTTTCGAGAGTACCGAGCTAGCCATGGAGGACAGATTGGATAAGGTAAGTGACCTTAGAGCTGAATTTAAGGCATTCCACAAGGCTGGGGTAGAGATAGAAAAGATATACAATAGATTCAGCCAAGAACTGGAGATGTTCGAGTATCGGGTCAATCATCTGAAGAATCCAAACCCTTTGGAGATCAATCCTGCGCTCGAGGCATGGCTTAATTACCATAACAAGTTGGTTGAAGAGAACACATTTAATTTAGATGAAGAGTCTTGATATTTTTGAATATTTTGGAATGTAATCTCGTCATTATTGCAAATTGCTATATTCGGGACAACATGTGACTCTATTTTGTCTCTTCTATGCTTTAAAAATGTTATTTTCCATTAATATATTGAGTTGGCTAGTCAAATTGACTAGATTCATTGTATCTGGAGGCTATTTTTCGTCCTTTTCATAAAAGACAAAGTGTAATCTAGGAATTGATATGAGCTGTTGTTTATGCATTTATTGATGTAATCTGGACCGTCGGTGTTGAGTTAATCTCCACTGTTCATTTGAAAAACTTGGTATGCTGCTTTCCTATATAAAGGGCTACCATTTCTACTATTTGTAAGAGAGATTTTGATATCGAATTATTGACATTCTGCCATTTGAAGTAATACAAAGCAAGTTTCTGCAATTAGCTTGAGAATTTGTATCTTGTATTTTCTCATTTTGGTTTTCATGGTTCGCTTCTTGCTCTCCCATAGTTAGTTAGTTGTGCTTTCATAATGTTTATGGTTTGCTGAAAGTATTTGATGAATGCTCTAGTCCATACTTTTAGTTATTTGTTGATGGTAGATAGCTGTGTAAAGTTAGTTTGGACTTATCAGTTGTGCTTAGTTTAATTGCATTTTGTGAGTTAAATTGCACTAGTCATTGGGTATTTAATGAATGAGTGTGATTTGAAAATCTCTAAGTATCCATTGAAGGTAGCACCATTTTCTGCAGTACTGTAACATCACCTTTCATTTGGTAACTCAGAGAACTGGTTAAATTTTAGAGCATTTGTCTACTTAAAGTAAAATCTATGCATTGTAAATGTCACTTAGGATTCCTCTAAACCCTATACCTTTTGCATTTTCTTAAAAAAAAAACCCATTGTTAAATTAAGAATTTCAGCAGCATTTGACATTGTTTTATCAGCTGAAAAACATAAAGGGTTTATGAGTATTTTCTGTCCCAACTTTAAAAGATCTGTAGATTGCATGTAAGACCCCTTATAGGCATAGATAGAACATACCAACTGAGAGATTCCAAGCAAGCTAAGACCTAGCTGTATTATCCTTGGAGTAGTCTTACCTAGGGTAGGATACTTTTCAAGAGAGGTGTGAAACTAGCAATCACACCTACGTTGTTGCGTGCTAAAACACACATCAATAGTACTGTTGACATTGTTTTTTTATTGATGTCAATAGTAGTCTTGCTAATGTTTCTTTGATCAATAATTATTCACAAGATCAAGACTGACTTTGTGTCATTGAAATCATGGTAAATGGTTGGTGGGTTTAGAAAATTAGAATATCATTATGCCTTGCAATCATGTCACATTTGCAACAAGAGTTTAAAGGTTTTTCTTCTGCATTAGGGTTTTAAGTTTCATCACTACAAGGGTTTCTGTTGCTCATACATTTGTATAAGTTTTATATACCAGTCAGGGTTTAACATTTTTGTTTGTTTGTGGTCCTAAAACCCTAGGAACTTAATTCTCTCTAAGAGCAAAGTTCTTGTTTGTTTCAAGATCAAAGGAATCCCTATTCAATATCATGATATCTTTTGGTTTATCCTATGTAACAAAGGTTGTTTGCAGAGGCTTCTAGTCAATGATCCTTGATGGAGATTAGGGTTTGACAAAGTTTGAAGTCCTAAACTCTAAAGTTCTAAAACCCTAAGTACTTAAAAGTAAAGTTGTTCTTGTGATGGGCTATGCTTTTCTTCTTAATTCATCGGTGACTTGTTATCATCGGTCACTTGTCACTTAAGTGACAACTTAAACCTTTGTCACTGTTCGGTAACCGGTCCCTCGACCTAGTCAAAACCGGCTCTTCCCTTCACCTTTCTATGTAAAGGCACGAAGACTTAAATCAATGGCTCTCGTTTAATCTTTCCATGGCGCAAAATAGGAAATCGATGGTGGGCATTCAAACTATTAACGATCATCTTCGTGAGTATGATGTTTGATGGGTAGTTACCCATATTACTGGTTTTATAGCAATTTGAATAGTTTTATTAACTATTTTTGAATGCAATGACTTTAGCAATTTCAACAACTATATTAGGTTTGTTTCCTAAGCTTTTGCAGATGGTGTACCTCTATAAATCAAGTACATTTGTTTGTTTGGGGTTATTGTTAATATGTTTTGTAGAATCATTCATTAATTGTGATGGTAAAAGGAGGACTTCATTTAGAATGTGTAGTGCCCCTCATTTTGGCTTTCTGATAGTTGTTATGTTTAGACATTATGATATCTTGGATTTACTATTTTGATGATGATACTTGTCTATTGCTATGATGATACTATTAAAACTATTGGTTATGCTTATATTATGATTAGTTATGGACTCAGTTGATTATGTGGATCAATTTTATCATGTGCTTAATGCAATTATCTGATGATGTTTTCATTTAGTTGTTTAGCTACTAATGTGCATGCAAGTTATGGTTATTTGTTGATGCGATTGGGGGAAGGGACAGTGTCGCATTACTCATGCATGAGTACCCTGCTACGCTACGATTCTCTTCCACGGTGTCTTTGTTTGGATAGTTATATGTATATATATATGCTCAAAATTTTGTTTGTTGCAGGTTGTAGGTACCAGGCATCGACTCCACCTCAATTGACAAGTTTGAGAGTGCCTCAAATCCAATGGAGAATTGTTGATCGGAGATAACATAAGGTCCCTCAGCTTGTCATCATCCTCAAGAAGGTGAGTGCATGTCATGTGGTCTGTCGGTCTAGTCGGTTGGGCATGATAGTTAGTCACCCTAGTTGAGGCCATCTGGTTTTGTTCGGTATGTGGGTTTCAAGTTGTAATTGTGTGTTATTGTTTTGATTAATTTGCATTGCTAAAATAGAAATCATAAGTACACTTTGGTAAATAAATAATAACATTATGAGGTAAATAAGAGTCTTAAATTATGAGTATAATTGATAATCTTTGTATATGCAAAATTAATAGTACTTAAGAAAATGTTATATTGCGTGGAAGTGATTATAAAAATATAATATTAATAAAAGTCATTACTGTGTATGAATATAAAATATTCTATTTTATAATTAAGATTAATAAATTAGAATATTGTGTTGTCAAAAAATCTGGGTGTGCAACCCAAAATAAATAAAATTTGAAATTTTCTTGATTGGGGGGTAATGGGGAATTAATGGTGGTAGTAGTGGATGGTCTATTACAGGAAGGAATTTATTTTCTGTGCTATTTTATTCTTGGAGCAAAAAAATGGTTATTTAGGGAGTTCTCTGGGATTGGAGGGGATGGTTATTTTCTTTTATGGAAATTTTCAAAATTTGGGGAAGGAGCAAAGATCCATTCGGAGCTTATCTGGGTGATTCCTAAGGGTGCATCAGGGAGAAAGCGAGCTATGGTTGTGTATTTTGATCTACGCCTATCATTGGTGCTTGTGTATTGTTGTGGTTGTGTTATAATCTGGGTATGTCATGTGGTTCACACCCTTCTTGAAATCAAGTCTGTAGAAGTAAATTTACTCTATTGAATTTTTCTCTATGAATGATTACCATTGATTGATATATATATGTCTTCCATTGTAAAATGTGGCCGAATCATTTGCATTTACTTATCTTCAAATCCGTTGCTTGACAACTTTGTTGAGTCTTTTTTTTTGAGCCACAAGCTCCTCTCCACTTCTTTTATCTCTGCAACCAGTTTTGATCAGTAGCAGCCATAGCGTCTGATTTTTTACTTCTATCAATATTCCTATGTATCTATTCTTTTGTGATCTTCAAATATCAAGAAAATTAACCTACGTAATCACCATAGATTTGTTCAGGGTATCCGCTCAGCTATGCATGTATAATAATCCACTGTTATTGTAAAACCCTTGGGTTGCAAATGGGTCGATAGGCTATAGCTCTTGTCCACCAAACTTGTATGGCAGCATGCAATCCGACTGTCCTATCCCTGAGGCATCATACCTTATAGCCCACATTTCGCAGAGCCTGATTAAACACTGCAAACTACTTTTGCTTAAAAATTTTGTTCTAGTCCTTCGCATGCTAGAAATTGGGTTTGAATTTGTCTTGAACAATGTGTTTCTCAGGTCCAGTTATAAAAAGCACTGTATCCTATCGAATCAGATCTATCATCGTTGACCTCAAGCAAATGCTTGAATCTGATAAAATCTCAACTTTATATCTTATAACTTAAATCGATTCTTTAGTATGATTCAGTCATAGTAAATGCTTGAATTGCACCACGGTATTATGCCTGAGCCATTCGCTATGAACATTTCGACCCTCATCAAAAGATTATGGAGCTTCTAGTCTTCTACAAATGACATTCAATTGAATTTAACCTGCAATATAATCAGATTTAAAATTTTCCAGATCTCTTCCTATGGAGACTATGCCCTGATTTATTCCAATAACTAATTTAAATCTAAAAACTATATATATATAAGTAATTTTACCTTCTGCAGCTTCTCCAAAAAAAAAATTGCCCTCAATGATGAAATGGCTAAATCTTCTTAAAATTTCTGAATTGAAATGATTAAATTTTATTAAATGTTTGAGTTGCTTTTTTTTTTAGGTTTCTTAAGGAGGCCGTACGGTTTGTACGGCGCTCCCTTCTTATCCCCACTTTTCTTTTTAAGAAAGTTTCTTAAGTTTTTTTTTTTAAAAACATTAAGTTTGGAGATAGGAGAAAAAAAATATAAAGTTTAAAAGGCACGTTTTAATTTATTTAGATTTATTTTTTTTTTAAAAAGAAGAGCTCAATTAGCTAGGGAAAAGATAGGTAGGAAATTAGAAAGTATGAATCTCTTAAATTTTAGTCTTTTGTGATTTAAAGTTAAAATAAATTAATTTTAGTTTTAGTTTTATGTTTTTTAGAAAAGTATAGTTAATTAAATGAATTTTAGTTTTTTAATTTTATTATTTCTTAGTAAAAGAAATAAATAGTTAAATAAATGAATTTTAGATTTTAATTTTATCTTTTTTAGTAAAAGAAAAGGATAGTTAAATAATTAAATTTTGGTATTATTTCCTAAAGAAAGGAAAACATGTTTTATTTATAAATTTATGAAATTATGATTTATATGTAAATTTATGAATACGTAAATTGTGAAATATTTTGTTAGAATAAAAATAATATACTTAGTATTAAAATTATATAGTTGAGTTTTGCTACTTTGTGCTATAAGATGAATTTGGTATAAGTTGTTACTATCCATTAAAATAGAATAAGACTATTAAACTATTATTGATTTAGTTATAGGGAAGTTATTCTTAGATAATTGAAATCCTTGGATGAAGTTGTTTTGTAAGTTTACATTTTGGTTTTTGATTTTGTTAATTGGTTAATTATGAGTGAAATTTGTGTAAGTCGTATTAGTGGCCATATAAGAATCATGTTGTCAAGGTTAGTTCCAAAGGCATAGGTTTTAATGTTTTGTTTTCATGTATATGCTATGATTGTAAAAGTGTCATGATGTGGATTTAAGTCTTGCATGGATGATATGGTTCATTATGGTGTTGATTATGCAATAAGTAGTGTGTCAAATTTTGTAAAAGGGGAGGTGTTGGATAATATAAAAGGAATATGTTGGTTATGGTTTGCTTCACATGGAAGCTATGGGCAATGTTTTGTGAAAAATTATCCTTGTGATTAAGTTGGTATGCAAGAGGGTTAATTCCTTGCATGGTTCATGTATACTTGTTAATTGCTATGCTATATGAGTAGGGTCTTCTAGATGCAGGTAAGGGAGTGGCTCTCAATGGGGGCTGGAGCCCAAAGTGGCATCCAAGACAACCCATGTGGGAGTTTCTTAACTTGGTGATAACCTAATTAATGAATTAAGGGGTTGGGTAGTTAATCACACTAAACAAGATAAGTGAATGCCTCACTCATGGCTCAAGTGTTCGTTTAGGCTTGAGATTAGATGAGAAGGTCTGGAATGGCAAGATCAACGACCTTGTCCTCAAGAAAGGTATGTTGATTCTGCATGAGTTTGTATGGGGGCCGGAGGTCAGGAGAGGCTACCAAGACAACCCAAGATGGGGGCTGGGGCCTAGGAAGGCTTACCAAGACAACCCATGACAAACTATGTGATGAAACTTCTCCCTACTGCAGTCTAGCATTCCCTAGTTGTACTCTTTCTATTCATTGTGTGGTTGCCTTTGGAAGTGATGTTTAAGTTGCTTGTGATGTTTTTGTTGCCCTGTGTTGTTGTAGTCATGTGTAGTCCTTGTTCTTTATAGTTATCGTTTGCCTGACTGTTCATGTCGTGGGACCTTATTGTTATCTCCTAGTACGGGGGGTGGACCTCAGGGTTCCACATGGTCGGGTGGTTGTGCTTTATCTACATTGGTTCCTTTACTATTGTTCGAGTGCGAGGAGGATATATCATATAGAAGATCATTGATCTTGTTTTGTTTGAGGAGACATATATTTATGTTTATATTTTAGCCTTGTTTATTAGTTGAACCATGTATTGTTATATTGATGTATTCTCTCCAATGTAATCAGGAAGCAACATTGTAAACATTGTATTGATGTATTCTATTGTAAATATATTTGTAATCTCATATGCTAAGATCTTGATGTTATTATCTGATGTCTTATTATGATGGAAGTATATATGTGTTGTCTCTTTGATGCAGTTGGTTTCAGATTGAATCATGGATGTTAATTAGATTATGTTAGTAAGTAGTAATGCAGTCATGGATACCCTAGAGAATAAAAGTTAACTTGCATGTTAAGTGAGTATATGATTTACACTTTGTTATTATTTCTTCTTTAAAAAAAAAAAATTGCCCTTTTGTAATGCATAGTTAAGCTTATCTCTAGGGTTTCGTGGCGGGGCATTACATTTGGTATCAGAGCCAAGTTTTCAAACACTATGCACTCTTGGTACATGCAAGCCTATTATGTTTTCCTAGTTGTGTAGATTCTGTAAGGTGTGTTTTCTCTTTTGTCATCCTCATCTTGCAACCCGAGGTTGTCCTTTGTTGGTTTAGTGTAGAAGATACCTAGAGGTCGAGGTCGAGGTCAAGGTCGAGGTAGGGGATGCGGAAGAGGTGGTGGTGGTACACCTCCTCCTAGTTCCCCTCATGAGAGTGTTCAGGAAGGCGAGGGTCAGAATATGGAGAACCAGGGTCAACCGGAGGGAGCTTAGTTGCGCCAGTTGCTTGAAGAGGCTCTTGCACGTATGGGCCCTAGACATGAGGTAGAGCATCCTGGAGGGGGACATGAGGTAGATAAGCCAGAGGCTAGGGAAAGAGAGAGGTCACCTAGAAGGAGAGAGATGACAATAGAGAAGGAGGCTACCTTAGCTAGTCATATGAGAGATCTTTTTAGGGCATGCCCTCCTACTTTTGATAGAGCTAGTACTGGATTGGAGGCTGAGACTTGGTTACTAGATTTGGGTAGGTGTTTTTCCATGCATCCATATGGTAGTAACACCAAGGCGAGATCTGCTATATTGCATCTTAGAGGTTTTGCTTATACCTGGTGGCGTTTAGAGGAGCAGAAGCTGCACTTAGATATTAGTACTGTGTCTTGGGAGTTGTTCTTGCAGAGGTTTAGAGCTTGTTTCCTGTTAGATCATTGGAAGCAATGTCGTGCTGACGAGTTCCATGAGTTGAGACAAATGGCGATGTCAGTAGAGCAGTATGAGCATAGATTTTATGAGCTTAAGTAGTACGCAAGCATTGGAGATAATGAGGCTATGTTGGTTCAGCACTTCATTAGGGGCTTGAATGTCCGTATCAATGGAGGAGTCCATGTCTTCGAGCCTAAGACCATGGAGGTGGCAGTTGAGAAGGCCCGTCTGGTAGAGGAAAATTTGGCCATGGCTCTTGGAGGCCATACAGGTGTGCAGATTGGTAGTGCGCCTCTGACAGGTGTTGGGTCTCGTGGTGGTCAGTCTTAGGCAGTAGGCTCTTCTAGAGGCCATCATACACTCGCTAAGGGTGAACAACAGTAGCAACAATATTCCCATAATCAGCAAGGTGGTGGTACCTAGTTGGGAAAAGACCGTAATTAGTGGCGGGCCAAGAATTATCATCCCAATCAGCCAGTTCAGAGCACATAGTCTTAAGTTAGTAGAGATAGTTTTCAGTAGTCCAATGCTTTCTTGGGTGGTGGAGGTTACGGCAGAGGTACAGGATGTTTCTCTTGTGGTCGGTAGGGGCATATAGCCAGGCATTGTCCACAGAAGAGCACTGCAAGATTTGGTCAGAGATCGGCAACTTTAGATCCAACTGTAGGTGATGCAGGGAGGTCTCATAGAGTATTCGTAGTGATTGAACACCACCAAGAAGAGCATCAGGAGATAGTTTTGGAGGCCGCAGGGAGAGGACGGGCAGCTTTCTTTGGAGCTCATGTGCATTCTACAGCATCGAGTTGACCCTCAGGGGTAGGGGCATAGAGCAGGTAAGGGTCCAATGGAATCCTAATGTTGAGTCTTTAGATTTTTGGGAAGTTGTGTCAGGATGCGAGATATCTACCCTTATTTTGTTGCAGGCTTCTAGGAGTAAGCCTAATCCTAGGGGGGGAGGATGTAGTGCCCCTCATTTTGGTTTTCTGATAGTTGTTCTATTTAGACATTATGACATCTTGGATTTACTATTTTGATGATGATACTTGTCTATTGCTATGATGATACTGTTAGAACCGTTGGTTATGCTTATATTATGATTAGTTATGGACTCAATTGATTATGTGGATCAATTTTATCATGTGCTTAATGCGATTATCTGATGATGTTTTCATTTAGTTGTTTAGCTACTAATGTGCATGCAATTTATGGTTATTTGTTGATGTGATTGGGGGAAGGGACAGTGTTGCATTACTCATGCGTGAGTACCCTGCTACACTACGATTCGTTTGTTTGAATAGTTATATGTATATATATGCTCGACATTTCATTTGTTACAGGTTGCAGGTACCAGGCATCGACTCCACCTAAATTGGCAAGTTTGAGCATGCCTCAAATCCAATGGAGAATTGTTGATCAGAGATAACATAAGGTCCCTCAACTTGTCATCATCCTCGAAGAGGGTAAGTGCATGTCCTATGGTCTATCGGTCAAGTCAGTTGGGCATGATAGTCAGTCACCCTGGTTGAGGCCATTTGGTTTTGTTTGGTACGTAGGTTTCAAGTTGTAATTGTGTGTTATTGTTTTGATTAATTTGCATTGCTAAAATAGAAATCATAAGTACACTTTGGTAAATAAATAATAACATTAAGAGGTAAATAAGAGTCTTAAATTATGAGTATAACTGATAATCTTTGTATATGCAAAATTAATAGTACTTAAGCAAATGTTTTATTGCATGGAAGTGATTATAAAAATATAATATCAATAAAAGTCATTACTATGTATGAATATAGAATATTCTATTTTATAATTAAGATTAATAAATTAGAATATTGTGTTGTTAGAAAATTTGGGTGTGCAACCCAAAATAAATAAAATTTGAAATTTTCTTGATTGGGGGGAAATGGGAAATTAATGGTGGTAGTAGTGGATGGTCTATTATGGGAAGGAATTTATTTTCTGTGCTATTTTATTCTTGGGGGAAAAAATGGTTATTTAGGGAGTTCTCTGGGATTGGAGGGATAGTTTTTTTCTTTTCTAGAAATTTTCAAAATTTGGGGAAGGAGCAAGGATCCATTCGGAGCTTATCTGGGTGATTCCTAAGGGTGCATCAGGGAGGAAGCGAGCTATGGTTGTGTATTTTGATCTACGTCTATCATTCGCGCTTGCAAATTGGAAATCTTGTTGTGGTTGTGTTATAATCCGGGTATGTCATGTGGTTCACACCCTTCTTGAAATCAAGTCTGTAGAAGTAAATTTGCTCTATTGAATTTTTCTCTATGAATAATTACCATTGATTGATATATATGTCTTCCATTGTAAAATGTGGCCGAATCATTTGCATTTACTTGTCTTCAAATCCGTTGCTTGACAACTTTGTTGAGTCTTTTTTTTGAGCCACAAGCTCCTCTCCACTTCTTTTATCTCTGCAACTAGTTTTGATTAGTAGCAACCAGAGTGTCTGGTTTTTTTCTTCTATCAATATTCCTATGTATCTATTCTTTTGTGATCTTCAAACATCAAGAAAATTAACCTATGTATAATAATCCACTGTTATTGTAAAACCCTTGGGCTGCAAATGGGTCGATAGGGTACAACTCTTGTCCACCAACCTTGTATGGTAACATGCAATCTTAGTGTCCTGTCCCTGAGGCATCATACCTTGTAGCCCACATTTAGCAGAGCTTGATTAAACACTGCAAACCGCTTTTGCTTAAAAATTTTGTTCTAGTCTTTCGTATGCTAGAAATTGGGTTTGAATTCGTCCTGAACAATGTGTTTCTCAGGTCCAGTTGTAAAAAGCACTATATCCTATCGAACCAGATCTATCATCATTGACCTCAAGCAAATGCTTGAATCTGATAAAATCTCAACTTTATATCTCATAACTTAAATCGATTCTTTAGTATGATTCAGTCATAGCAAATGCTTGAATTGCACCACAGTATTATTCCTAAGCCATTCGCTATGAACATTTCGACCCTCATCAAAAGATTATGGAGCTTCCAGTGTTCTACAAATGACATTTAATTGAATTTAACCTGCAATATAATCAGATTTAAAATTTTCCAGATCTCTTCCTATGGAGGCAGTATGGCTTGATTTATTCCAATAACTAATTTAAATATAAAAATAATATATATATATATATATATATATATATATATATATATATATATATATATATATATATATATATATATAAATATAATTTTACCTTCTTCAGCTTCTCCAAAAAAAATATTGCCCTGAATGATGAAATGACTAAATCTCCTTAAAATCTCTGAATTGAAATGATTAAATTTATTAAATGTTTGAGTTGCTTTTTTTTAGGTTTCTTAAGGAGGCCGTACGGTTTGTACGGCGCTCCCTTCTTATCCCCTTTTTTCTTTTTAAGAAAGTTTCTTAAGTTTAAAAAAAAAAAATATTAAGTTTGGAGATAGGAGAAAAAAAATAGAAAGTTTAAAAGACACGATCCTTTGGTTTTAATTTTTTTAGATTTATTGAAAAAAAAAGATGAGCTCATTTAGCTAGGGAAAAGATAGGTAGGAAATTAGAAAGTATGAATCTCTTAAGTTCTAGTCTTTTGTGATTTATAGTTAAAATAAATTAATTTTAGTTTTAGTTTTATGTTTTTTTAGAAAAGTATAGTTAATTAAATGAATTTTAGATTTTTAATTTTATTATTTCTTAGTAAAAAAATATATATAGTCAAATAAATGAATTTTAGATTTTAGTTTTATCCTTTTAGGTAGAAGAAAAGGATAGTTAAATAATTAAATTTTGGTATTATTTCTTAAGGAAAGGAAAATATGTTTTATTTATAAATTTATGAAATTATGATTCATATGTAAATTTATGAATACGTAAATTGGGAAATATTTTGTTAGAATAAAAATAATATACTTAGTATTAAAATTATATAGTTGCATTTTGCTACTTTGTGCTATAAGATGAATTTGGTATAAGTTGTTACTATCCGTTAAAATAGAATAAGACTATTAAACTATTATTTATTTAGTTATAGGGAAATTATTCTTAGATAAGTGAAATCCTTGGATGAAGTTGTTTTGTAAGTTTAAGTTTTGGTTTTTGATTTTGATAATTGGTTAATTATGAGTGAAACTTGTGTAAGTCATATTAGTGGCCATATAAGAATCATGTTGTCAAGGTTAGTTCCAGAGGCATAGGTTTTAATGTTTTGTTTTCATGTATATGCTATGATTGTAAAATTGTCATGATGTGGAATAAAGTCTTGCATGGATGATATGATTCATTATGGTGTTGATTATGCAATGAGTAGTGTGTTAGCTTTTGTAAAAGGGGAGGTGTTGGATAATATAAAAGGAATATGTTGGTTATGGTTTGCTTCATATGGAGGATATGGGAAATATTTTGTGAAAAAATATCCTTGTGATTAAGTTGGTATGCAAGAGGGTTGATGCCTTGCATGGTTCATGTATACTTGTTAATTGCTATGCTAGATGAGTAGGGTCCTCTAGATGCAGGTAGGGGAGTGGCTCTCAATGGGGGCCGGAGCCCAAAGTGGCATCCAAGACAACCCATGTGGGAGTTTCTTAACTTAGTGATAACCTAATTAATAAATTAAGGGGTTGGGTAGTTAATCACACTAAACAAGATAAGTGAATGCCTCACTCATGGCTCAAGTGCGCGTTTAGGCTTGAGATGAGATGAGAAGGCCTGGAATGGCAAGATCAATGACCTTGTCCTCAAGAAAGGTATGTTGATTCCACATGAGTTTGTATGGGGGCTGGGGGTCGAGAGAGGCTGCCAGGACAACCCAAGATGAGGGTTGGGGCCTAGGAAGGCTTACCAGGACAACCCATGACAAGCTATGTGATGACACTTCTCCCTACTACAGTCTAGCATTCCCTAGTTGTACTCTTTCTATCCGTTGTGTGGTTGCCTCTGGAAGTGATGTTTAAGTTGCTTGTGATGTCTTTGTTGCCCTGTGTTGTTGTAGTCATGTGTAGTCCTTGTTCTTTATAGTTATTGTTTACATGATTGTTCATGTCGTGGGACCTTATTGTTATCTCCTAGCACGGGAGGTGGACCTCAGGGTTCCACATGGTCAGGTGGTTGTATTTTATCTCCATTGGTTCCTTTGTTGTTGTTTGTGTGCGAGGAGGATATATCATATAGAAGATCATTGATCTTATTTTGTCTGAGGAGACATATATTTATGTTTATGTTTTAGCCTTGTTTATCAGTTGAATCATGTATTATTATATTGATGTATTCTCTCTGATGTAATTAGGAAGCGACATTGTAAACATTGTATTGATGTATTCTATTGTAAATATATTTGTAATCTCATATGCTAAGATCTTGATGTTATTATCTGATGTCTTATTATGATGGAAGTATATATGTGTTGTCTCTTTGATGCAGTTGGTTTCAGATTGAATCATGGATGTTAATTAGATTATGTTAGTAAGTAGTAATGCAGTCATGGATACCCTAGAGAATAAAAGTTAACTTGCATGTTAAGTGATTATATGATTTACACTTTGTTATTATTTCTTCTTTTAAAAAAAAAATTTACCCTTTTGTAATGCATAGTTAAGCTTATCTCTAGGGTTTTATGGTGGGGCATTACAAAATGAAGGTATTAACATGGTAGAGCAATGAATGAATAAATGTTTGTTGCAAGAGTTATATTTGATCTATGATTCCATTGTAAAATAGAGTAGTACTCTGTCCTTGAATTTTTGTTTGTGATTCGAGTTGGTGCTCCCAAGTTGATTAGAGTTGGTGCTCCTAAATCTAGGTGTTAAAGTGTAATCAATGAGATTTGGTCAGTGAGGCCTAATAGTGATTTTCTTGTGAAGTTGGATTGATTAAGAAAACCCAACCAACATTTCACACAATGGTTTTTTCCCTTTTTAGGGTTTTCCACATACATCTATGTGTCATGGTGCATTTTGTGTGATTTCATTGTTCTCTAAGTATTTTTGTGTGTTTGAATTAATTGTTTTTACAAGTATTGAATCACTAGATGAACTAGTTTTTATTGTACCATTGATTCACCACCCCCCTCTCAGTGGTCTAGTGTATTCCAACAATTGGTATCAGAACAACAGGTTCCTTGCAAAAGTTTAATAAACTTAGGTTGATCTTGGTAGTGAAATACTATGGCTAATCAGGAAGGATCTTCTACTGCTAGAGCACCTCTCTTTGATGGCACAAATTTTTCTTTTTGGTGTATTAGGATGGAGTCTTACTTATCCTCTTTAGGATTTGGTGTGTGGATGGCGGTAGAAAATGGGTATATTTTACCTTCTCAACCACCTACTACTGCAGATGAAAAAAAGCCTATGAATGTAATGTCAAGGATAAGAATGCCATTCTTTGTGGTCTGTTAAATGAAATCCTAGTTAGGATTATGCATTGTAAAACTACAAAGGAAGTTTGGGACAAATTAGTTAGCATTTATCAAGGTGATGTCAAAATTAAAGAAGCCAAGTTGCAAACTTTTAGAGAAAATTTTGAAGGATTAAAAATGAATGAAGAAGAGAAGATTGTTGATTATCTTCTAAGGGTAGATGAGATAGTTAATGCCATTAGGGGTCTTGGAGAGGAGGTGAAAGTGTCAGTACTGGTTGAAAAGGTCTTAAGATCATTGCCTTCTAGATATGATTCTAAGGTGTTTGTAGTTTAATAGGCAAGAGACTTGAACAAGCTCTCTTTAGATGAGTTACATGGTACATTCATTGCCTATGAAATGAGAACACACAATGAAGAATCCACAAATAGAGAAGTTGCTTTTAAGACTGTGAATAAGTGCAAGGAAACAAATTCTGACTCTGATGACATAGATGTAAAAGAATCAAACTTTGTTGGAAATTTGAAGAAGGGATCTTCAAATGCTGCAATTGTGGCAAAATAGGACATTTTTCTGCCAAGTGTCCTTATGGTGAACCTGAAAGTGATGTAGAGGATGATGGAAAGCAAGGCAAAAATAAACAATATAATGCTAGAAAAAAGTACTCTTTTAAAAAGAAGAGGAGCGTATATATCAAAGATGATGATGTGTCTAATAGCAACTCTGAAGATTCCATTGATGAAGAAGGAGAGATCTTGTTTATGGCTACTGAAAGTCCAAATGAATCTAATCAGAATGAAGAAAATAAAGTTGACCTTGAAGGTGAACTGATTTGTGCCTTAAGGGAAATAAAAACATTGAAAAAGGAGGTCTCTATTCAAAAAGATCTAGCCTTGAGAAATAATGAAAAACTAATTAGCACAATTAAAGAATTAGATCAATTGATTATAGATCTGAAAACACAACTTGAGGAATGTAAAAGGGTTGAAGAAATGACCAAGGTAGAGTTAGAAGTCAAGATAAAGGATTGTCAGAGTTTGGAGGCATAAATTGTCTCTTTTAGAAAGAAGTTAGAAAGGTGTGACAATACCAGTAGATTGGAAGACTTTTTGAGTAAGCAAAAGAGGTTTAAGGCCAAATTTCAGAAACTTGTAATCTTCAAAAGAAAGAAGTTGAACAAAGCAATCAAAATGCTTCAAAATCTTATCATAATAGTCCAACCAAGGGTGCTGATGTAGATGGTTTTACAAAATTTAGAAATAAGAAGTTCAGAAGACCACCTATTGCAAGAAGGAGCACTCCATTCAGGTTCAATTCATACTTTTATGGTTATTGTTTTTATTGTAATCAATATGGCCATAAAGCTAGTGATTGTAGGGTTGTTCTTAGAAAAAGATCTAACTTTGTTAGCAGAAATCCTTTTGATATCTTGAACAATCTAAGATGCTATAACTGTAATAATTATGGTCATATAGTCAAGTATGTAGACCTAATCTTGATGAACAAGAAAAGAAGGGTGATGCTCATCCCATGGAAATGGAAGGAAAATGAAAAAGACATGAAAGTTAAAAAATCAATGTTGGTACCAACTTCCCTGCATGCTAAAAAGAAAGATCTACGGGTCATAGATAGTGGATGCTCAAATCACATGACCGGTGATAAGAGAAAATTCGCCAAACTTGAAGACTATATTGGAGGTTCTGTCAAATTTGGAGACAATACTTCCATTCAAATCAAAGGCAAGGGAGCTCTATTTTTAGATGACAAAACACCTATTCATAATGTCTACTATGTAGAAGGACTAAAACATAACCTATTAAGTGTTAGTCAGATTTGTGACAGTGGGCACAACATCCTATTTAATGCTCAAGGTTGTGAGATAAAGAAAAAATTAGGAAAAACAGTGGAAAAGGGTATGAGAACAAAAGGTAATGTATATAGTCTCAAAGGAACTAAAAACAGAGATGGACATGGAAGAATCTGCCTTATGGGATAGGTGGAGGAAATCTGGTTATGGCATAGAAGACTTGGGTATCTAAACTTTGATAATCTAGTCAAAGTTAGTAAAAATCAAAATGCTAGAGACATGCCTCACATCATCAAACCTGTCAACAACACATGCAAAGAGTGTCAACATGGAAAACATACCAAAATTAGTTTCAAGTCAAAAGAGCATTCATCCATAAAACCATTACAGTTAGTACATATAGACTTGTGTGGTCCTACAAGGACAAAATCTCTAAGTGGAGAAAGGTATTTCATGTTATTCATTGATGACTACTCAAGAAGGACTTGGGTAACATTTCTAAAACACAAATTAGAGGCATTTGAAAGATTCAAGATTTTTAGAAAGCTGGTTGAAAAGGAATCAAACCAAAAAAATCAAATGCTTGAGGTCTGATAAAGGCAGAGAATATACTTCAAGATAGTTTGAAGACTATTGAGAGCAACATGGTATCAAAAGACATTATTCAGCCTCAAGGACACCTCAACAAAATGGTGTGGCAAAAAGAAAAAATAATCTAGTCAAGGATATGGCTAACACAATGCTAAATGAAGCCAATTTGTCAAATATCTACTAGAAAGAGGTAGTCCATATAGTTGTATACACCCTGAATAGAGTCCAATTGAGGGTAAATTCCAATAAAATTCCATATGAGCTTTGGTATGGTAAGTCAACTATTGTTAGTTATTTTAGAATATTTGGTAGCAAATGTTATATTAAAAGGGATGAAGAAGGCTTGGGTAGCTTTGAGTCTAGGTGTGATGAAGGAATATTTCTTGGATATTCCACTCATAGAAAAGCATACAAATGTTTCAATAAGAGGCTAAAAAGAATTGTTGAAAGTACTAATGTCAAAGTTGATGAACAATGGCAGCTTGACAAACAATAGTTATAAGATGTTGAAGAGAAATTTGAATAAGAAAAAGAAGTAGAAGTTCCAAAAGAAGAGTTGACACTTGAACAACCTATTGAAACTATAGTAAAGACTCCCTCAAGAACTATACAAAGAGATCAACCTGAAAAGTAGATTATTGAGAACAAAGATGCAGGAGTACAAACTAGAAGAAGACTTGCTAAATCAAATGACCAAGCTAATGTTTGCTTGTTATCTACAATAGAGCCAAAAACATACACTAAGGCTAGCCAAGATAAGTGTTGGATCAAGGCCATGGAGGAAGAACTAAGTCAAATTGAGAAGAACAAAACTTGGGAACTAGTTCCTAGGCCTGAAGACAAGAATATCATTGGAGCCAAATGGGTATTTAGGAAAAAATTAGATGAAAATGGTAAGGTTTTTAGAAACAAAGAAAGACTTGTTTGTAAAGGATACTCTTAGGTTGAGGGTATTGACTTTGAAGAGACATTTGCACCTATGGCTAGACTTGAGGCCATAAGAATGTTTTTAGCCTTATCTATCTATAAGAACTTTAAAGTGTACCAGATGGATGTGAAATCAACTTTTCTTAATGGGAACCTGGAAGAAAAAGTTTATATGGAGCAACCTAAATGTTTTCAGTGTGATGGAGGACATCATTATGTTTATAGATTAAAAAAGGCCTTGTATGGTTTGAAGCAGGCTCCTAAAGCATGGTACTCTTGGTTGGACAAGTATTTGCAAGAGCAAGGATTCACTAGAGGTGGAGTAGATAGAAATCTATATTTCAAATCAAAAGGTGAGGACTTACTAGTTGTTGTAGTTTATGTGGATGACATCATATTTGGTAGTGGTGATGATGATATGTGTAAAGCTTTTCTTAACCCAATGAAATCAGAATTTGAAATGTTTATGCTTGGAGAGTTGTCCTTCTTTCTTGGATTGCAGGTTTCACAACTTGACAAAGGTATCTTCATTTCCCAAACTAAGTATGCAAAGTAGATACTTAAGAGGTTTCAAATAGATGAATGCAAACCAGTCAGTACTCCCATGATAACCAGTTGCAAGTTGAGCAAGGTTCATGATTCACCTGATGTAAATCAAACTATGTACAGGTATATGATAAGTAGTCTATTATATTTAACAACATCTAGGCCTGATATCATGCAGATAGTGTGTTTGGTAGCAAGATTTCAATCATCTCTCAAAGAATCTCATGTGAATACAGTGAAAAGAATCTTTAGATACCTAAAAGGCACATTAGACTATGGTTTATGGTATCCTAGAACTGATGACTTCACATTACTTGCCTATACTGATGTTGAATGGGCAAGGTGCATTGATGACAGGAAGAGTACTAGCGGAGGAGCCTTTTTCTTAGGTGACAAATTAGTATCAGGGCATAGTAAGAAATAGGAGTCAATGTCTTTGTCAACTACAGAGGCAAAATACATTGCTAATGCTTCATGTTGTACCCAAGTTCTTTGGATGGTGCAAACACTTAAAGACATCAAGGAAGAAGTGCCTAAGCCTATTTCAATTCTGTGTGATAACACTAGTGCTATAAACATTTCCAAAAATCCTATTATGTACTCAAGAACTAAGCATATTGCTATTAAATATCACTTCTTGAGAGAGAAAGTCATAGCAAATGAAGTTGCACTGGACTATGTTGCTACTAAGGACCAAGTGGCAGATATTTTTACCAAGCCTTTAGCCAAGGATGTTTTTGAGCACTTAAGACAGAGGTTGGGTGTTCACTCTTTTTCTTCTATCAACTAACTTAAGGGTTTTAGTATAGTTTCAGGGGGAGCTTATGATCTCATTTCGATATCTTTGAAACTAGGACTGCATATATTGATGCCTTTTTCTCTTTCTGTCAAGAAAGTATGGGTTTACTTTTTGTCCTTATATCAGGCATGTTAATAGTTTATTATGTCATTAGCAATTGTTTAGGACAATACTTTGTATTGTAGTGTTGCAGTGTTGGTTTACAACCATTGGAAATGGTTCATGGGATCCATGTTTGTATGACACACTTAGCCCTGTTTGTGTTTGATGGTTTAGTGTCACATACTATGTATGCACATGCTAGTGATAGTGTGACATGACTACATGACAACAGTGCCTAGGATCACCCTTTGTCATTGATGTCAAAGGGGGAGTAAGAGCTCAAAGTCTTATGGCATCAGTATATGTTTGGATCAACAAAACAATATATGATATCATATTGTGCATCATAGAGCAGTATATGGTAACTTGCTTAGGGTAATCAGGATGATAGGGTAGTCAAGTATACTATATATATTATTGCATCACATGACATGACCAGTCAATGTCCTTTAGATTGTATATATTGACATTAATGCCAAAGGGGGAGTTTGTTGGCATTGTTTTGTCATTGATGTCAATAGTAGTCTTGGTAATGTTTCTCTGATCAGTAGTCATTCACAAGATCAAGAATGACTTTGTGTCATTGAAATCATGGTAAATGGTTGGTGGGTTTAGAAAATCCACTGATTCACCCCCCCTCTCAGTGTTCTAGTGTATTCCAACAGGTACATATTGTATTGATGTCATGCACAAGAAGTGTTTCCCTTAGAAAAAAGTATTGCATAGATGTTGCAGAAGAAGACTATTATATATGCTCTCCCTTGAATTTTCAAGTTGTTGGGACATGATCCGGTATACTTTAGAATATATACTTAGTGTATTTTTATAAGAGTTTTTGGTTACTCTAGATCCATATTTTACTTTGCACTTTACCGCTATTGAATATATGACTTTGCGGATTTGAGGACAGGAAGATAATGGTATTTTGAATGTTTGTTTCAAATTTCATATCATTTGGACTTGCAAAAGAGTATTTTTGGTTTAGCAGTTTGTAAAATAGGGCTTCAGTGCTTAAACAGTCATAAAAGAGAATGTATTCTGCTCCGCATTTCTTCACAGTTGTAGATAAAGCTTTGTAGTTTAAACAGAAGGTCTATTCAGGTGTTTTATATGTTATATCCAAGTATCAAGTGTTTTGGATCTCTGTAAACATTTTTACAGTATTGAAAGGCAAAACAGTGTATTTGGCCAAGTATAAAGGAATAGTTTTTCAATATTCTATCAGTTGTTGTTGCATGAAGTTTTGGTAATGCTTTCAAGGACTATAATGATTATATCCTGCTCTACATGTTGATATTCTGCATAGCTCTTTGAAGGCTGACTGGGATTATTAATCACACATTTCATCTAAAGGTTATTTTGGCGCTAACCTAATTGAGGCTTTATAGCGTTGCAGAGGATATATATAGAACAAAAATGGTCATTTGTGAAGAGTATGGAAAAATAGAGATGAATATAAAGCATGAAGTGCACAAAGCCAGTATAATGGAGTAATGGTGCAGAAAATGGGGAATACAACAACAACATAAGTCAGATGCTTCTTTGCGAGCAGTTCATATCTATGTTTTCATTGTAATTTTCATGTATCCTACTATCAGACAATGAGTCTCTTCAGCAAGTCTTTGTATCTTTCTCTAAGGTTGTAGCCCTAGTTTGCAAGTCAGCAGGGAGTAGCACCTTCCTTGGGTTGTAGCCCTAAAATAAAGTTGTAAATATTTATAACAATGAGCATTATATATTGTGAGCCAATACTCACCTTGGTTTTTCCCATTTTAGGTTTTCCACGTAAAAATCCTGGTGTTATTGTGTTGATTAATGTGGTGCATGCTTTACTTTCAGTTATTAAGTAATTTGATTTAATCTGGAGATGAAGTAGTTAAATTTTTGCATAGACTGATTCACCCCTCCTCTCAATCTCCGAATGTATTCAACAATTGGTATTAGAGCCAAATACCTTTCAGAAGCCTAACCGTTGAGGTAGATCCTTCATTTGAACACATGGAACCTGAAGTAGTACCTAATGATATATTAACTCTAGAACTGGATCTAGAGTCAATGGAACCTGAAGGTTGGGACTTAAATCTAGACAAGGTAGACCTTGAAGTAGAACTCCAATCAAATCTTAATGATTTGGATGAAGCAAGAGGATTGAATATGAAATATGAGGTCATGCTTGAAAAATCATAGGAGAAAATTGACAAACTGAAGACATAAGATAGAAAATTAAAAGAGGAAACTAGCAAATTGAAAGTTCAAATAGAAGAAGAAAAAGGGTGTGGGGTTAACCTCAAGAAGGCACAAGAAATGATCTCTGATTTGAAAGTCAAAATTGAAGAAGACAAGAGGATTGAAGATTGCTTGAATACCAAGCTCACTAAGAAATAAAATGAATGTTCAGAACTTGAGGAAGAAGTTGTCACTCTGAGAAAAGAATTGGAAAAAGCAAAAGAACAAATTGACAAGGGGTTAAAACTAAAAGGAGGTTCTGTAATTCTTGATGAATTGATTAACTCTCAAAATCCATCAAAAGAAAAATTTGGTCTTGGTTTTGAAAAAGGGAAAAGTCCTATAACTAGTACATCTACAAACTTATATGTTAATTTTAAAGCAGGAGGAAAATCTAAAATAAAGGAAGAAAAGTCCTAAGAAGAATGTCTTTAGAGATGCAAAAGAAGATGAATTCACTCTTGTCTGGAGACAAAGAACATTCAGAGGTCCTCCACCTGCAAGACAACCTGCTCCTACCAGGTACTCTCAAGATTTCAATGGTAATTACTATGCTTGTAATAAGATTGGTCACAAGGATGTTAAATGTAGGAGCAAGATGAATCAGAATTCATTTAGGCCTTCAAGGTACAATGTGGTGAACTCTTATTTATTTCATGGTCATTGTTTTTCCTACAATAAATATGGACATAAGGCTAGTAACTATAAATCTAAGGAAAAAAGAAACAACATGAGAAAGATTTCCTTCATATCTCCCAAGTATAATGCTAGACTCTCTCACTCCTTTTATGGATACTGCTTTGTATGCAAAAATTTTGGTCATAGGGCTATTGATTGTCAATCCAAGGCAAAGTACAATAATTATGGGAACAAAAATACCAGTGCATCACCAAAATATAATGAGGTGTGCTACAAGTGTAATGGTTTTGGACACAAAGCAAAATTCTATAAAAATGGTTTCAAGAAACCATCCGGTCAGCATCAGGAGGTGGCAGAAGAAAAGAAAGTCAAACAAGTGTGGAGAAAGAAACTAGAGAAGACTCATGACGTAAGGTTGGAAGACATATTTCTTCTGCCTAAGGTAGAAGATTTCATTGTTGATTAAAAAAATGGCATGGATTAGGGGGAGAAATTCATTGTATATTAGCTTAATCCTCTGATCTGCTAAGGCTTCTCTTAACAGAAGCAGGTCATACAAAATGACTGACATGGAACCCTCTAGGGAGGACACAAGAAAAGCAATGAAGTTTCATATCCCCAAAAATTTGGAGAAAAAGCTTTCAATGCGACACATTGCAGAATGATTTAGGGTTTTAGTGATAGAGCATCTACCAAAAGGAAGTGCATTTATGACAAAAAGTTGGATCTATTTATGCGATTGTCATATGATTCACTCTCATTTTGTATTCAAATATTTTGAAGATCTTTGCTAACAAGAAAAAGGAACACTTAAAGCGGTTGGTATCTTGGAGCAGTAAAGTGTAAAAGCAAAATCCTTGCAGTGAATTTTAAAGGTATTCATCTAATTGCTTAACCTTAGTCCCTGTTATCATAGTTGTTTATGATGGTTGTCCCTTTTACCCCTCAATTGATCAACATTGTTGATGAACCCTGACCAAAATATAAGAAATATCTGTATAAGGCAATGGAAGTCGACAAAATAGAGCATTATCTAATGTTCTTGCATTTGTGGTATAAACAGAAATTGTTAGGATATATATTCATGCAAAATTGGATGAGATAGACCATGTCAAGTTTGAAACCATAAGGTACAACCTATTAGATGATGATGACATTCATTACAAACCTGAGTATGTCAACATTGGAGAAAAACAATTCGATGTGTGGAAAGATCTTCTGGATTTCTGTGATGAGCATGAATGGGTTAGGTATTGTTATGTCATAAAGTGTCCCCCTAGGACTTTTACCTCCTAGTGTAAGGACACCTAAACCCTACTTATTAATTGTAATTATTGATATTGTTAAGATGTTATGTGATTAAGAATGTTTTGTAAATAGATCAAACAATTAATTAGTTAATTTAGGATTAGAAATTATACCTGGATATCAAATCACTTTTACATTTCAAGAAATTAATTGTCCGTTTAAAAGGAAAATAAAGAAGTTATTTTGATAGAATTTCTCTTATATCAATAGAGGATTTTTATTACTACTTTTATTAAAAAGAATAGGAATTGTATCTATAAAATTATTTAGTAAACATATAAAATTATCCATTTATTTGATTATGAATTTTTATCTTGATATTATAAATAAAAGTATAAAATCCGTATTAGTATTATTTCCTCAAAGGAGTAAATGGTTTGATAATTACGACCATAGTATCTAGATTTATGTAACTTAGCATTGGATGCATCTTGTTCTTAGAGAAAGGAATAATAGATTTCTTTGTTAATATTGATACATTATCTTAAATTTTTTTAAGTTTTGCATTTACTATTGATTGACTTAGAGCTATATTAGTAATAATGCATTTTAAATTTATTACTTTGAAAGATTCTTTAGCTCCATCATTATCTATCATTATTTGTTAGAATGATTGGGTTCTATTTAAAGTCACTTGCAAGGAATGGCAGTTACTCACCTTATTGAGGGAATCTTGAGTATTATTGTTTTTACTATTTTGGATGGGAATTCTCTGATGAAGATTTTCTGAAGAAAGTGGAAAATTGAATGTATTTTTGGAAGATGCTCTCTATACTCCTTTAATGGAGATAGAAAAAAGAATTATTTAAAGGGAGAGGGAGTGAGAAAGAAAACACATTTGGGGAAGGACAAAAAACTTGGGAAAAATAAATTTTGTAGAAGGCTCTAGTTGGAAATTCAGAGAGAAGAAAAGAGGGAACTTGAGGTGAAAATCAGGTATGTCATTTGATTTTTGTAAGAGAGTTTTAAAATCTTGATATGATTATAATTATTTAAATAATTTCTGTGTTAGAGATAGATTGGATCTCTGTGAATAATTTCTTTGTGGCTCTCCCCCTCTCTAATCTCTCTTCCCCTATAGATCTCTTGTCATGTAGACAATGGTGGAAGAGAAATAATTCTTTTCCTATACTTCCACAGCATCAAGCAAATGTCTTGAATTTGGAAATTACCTTGCTGCCTTCATCTTCCAAGCCAATTTCTCCAACATTGCATATATCTCCTTTGTCTACAGATGGGATCTGTCTCCTACATTTCTATTATCTATGAGGGGTTGTCTTTAAAATTCAATTCCATATTATATCAAGAATTATTCTATAAGTCTCTGTATTTCAAAATATAGATATTCTATTTATGTTTTTATTTAGGACTGAAATTTAACAATGTTGGTTAGTTTTTTAAGGTTGAGTTTTTATATTAATTGTTTTTTGTGGATTGAGGGAAGAAGGTAAATTGTAGAAAAAAACTGCTCACACCTCGTAAACAATTCTTTTAATTGCTTTCTGGGTTTTATTGCCTCATGTGTTAGCTTTCCAAGACATTTTGAAATTTTGAATTTTGTTTAGAATGAAGAAAGTTATCGTGGATTTATGGCAGGATAACTTATTTATTTATTTTATTATTTTATTTTGTTGTTATTTCTTTTGATAATTCAATTCATTAAATTAAAATTGGGACTAAATATGCCACAACTAAATTATATGAATATATTTCCTTTTGAATGCATTATATTTTCTTTGTTTTATCTTAAGTCTAATTTTTAAGAGATTAATTTAGAATTCCATTAGGTTATTCTTAAGAAATTACACTTGGTCTCTCTTTTAATAAAGGAAATAAATTTTATTAAATATTAATAGGACTTATAGAATTCTTCTGGTTAATGAATGAATATTGATTAAGGGATTTTGAATATATGCATGTAGTTTGGTTTATATTGTAAGTTATATATATATATATATATAGAATAGTTTAGAAAATAATGAGATGGTCTAATCTTAGAATAGTAATTTGATCTTGTTTTTTTTAAGCTTGTGTAACAATGATAGAGGTATAAAGAGTAAGATTTGAAGTTAGATAAATGTTATCTATTAGATCAAACTGGTGTTAATGCTAGTAATTAGTATAAGCATGCTTATATAATGCATCTTTGATTTTAATATTGTCATTTTAAATTTGCTGTCTAAGCTAGATCATAATTTTATATTGAGAAATGTTAAAGTTTCCTAATCATGATCTAATATTCTTAATGGATTCTCCTTTTATTAGTTAGTTTAGAAACTTTAAGTTAGAAGCTAAATTTTAAATCTTCTTTATTTAGAAACTTTAAGTTTCAATCTAAGTTTACTTTTAGTACTCCTTGTTAACTATGCTAATTAATCATTGATGTAGTCATTATATCTTTTATTAGATAACTAATTCAATTAGTTTCTTTCTAAAATTTTAATATCTTGTATACATTTCCATTAGCTACACCCTATTAATATATTGGTAGTAAAAATATGTTAGTAAGTGTAAATAATATTGTCTTATATTATTCTATTTAAGAATAGATCTTATTTTCATATTGATAATTTATGTGTTAGATGTTAATATGGTATCTTGCTCCTTGAACCATGGTAAATGTTACTGTAAGCACAAAAATCACGCACTGTCTCCATGAGGACCCCTATGATGATTCAAATCCTTGTCACGTACATGTAAGCGTGAAAATAAATCCTTTGAGTAGCAGGCCTCTTGATGATGTGTCCTCTTTTCTCGTCTTGTGTTGTTTCTTCCTTGTTGATTTCTCTCCCTCCCCGTTTGTGACGCTTTTCGACACTTGTTGACTTGCATTTTCTAGCTTTTGACTTTGATCCTAAGCCTTGTGAGAGTCTTGTAGGTGAGTTCTCACCTCTCCCCTTTGTTTTTCCTCTTGTACACCTCATAGAAGCCTTCTAGAGGTCCCCCGATCTATCTCCCACTGACAGTTTTTATTTTCGACCAACCAATCCAAATCTCCTCCTATTATTTCCAAATCTCCCCTAGAGATCCTGCAGATGCAAGTGGAGATTTGGATTCTTCCACATGACTGACCTGTTTCTTGATGCAGAACCTATCGTTTTCCTTTCTTCTACCATCTCCCAGCCTATTTTTCTACATCTGACCCTGTCCAGCCCGGATCTCCCCCTAGGTTGCTCAGGGGAGACTCTACTGGCAAAAGGGGCAACCCTGCTATTTTTGGACCCACGGAAAAACTTGAGTTTCTCTCTCATTTTTGCTCTGTTTTCACCCATTTTTCTTTCTGTTTGCATGATTTTTGATCCTTGATATAGAGTTAACTATTTCATGCACCCACACATGCATAATTAGCTCTATTTGATCTCAAATTAACTCTTCAATCAATCTCATGCATTCCCTCACCTCCATTTCCTCTTTAGTGATAAGCTATCATTGCTTCATCACTCTCTAATTAGCTGAGTTCACTGGGTAATCAACATTGTTAACTCCCCAATCTATTCTTGTTAACTCATCAATCAAATGAGTTAACTCTTCAATCAATCCCTTCTTCTAAACCTATAAACACCCCCTTCCCTCAAGTACAAAGGGAGGCAAATTCGTTGTGCATACAACTCTTGCCAATTTTGCTCTCCAACTTAGCATTCAAATGCTCTTACAGGACGAAGGTGCCTTTTGCTTTTATTGTTCAACCAAGTAGCATCACGCTGCTTCATTCTATGCCATTGTGCTCAATCCAACCTCTCACTGATCTCATACAAACTTCATCAAAGCTTCTTTTTGCTTCTTTGGGTCATTTTGTTGTCAAGAGGATCACCTGCTGCCACAAAAGGATTCGAGGTTGCCTATTACAAGGATTGCTAAGGGTAGTGGAGTCAACAAATCTTTTTTTCTCTCAGGTTCCTTCATTGTTTTCATCACTTTCATAGTAATTAGATAATCATATTTGCTCTTGGGAATAGTAACACATTGCTTTTTCCTTGATAGATTAGATCTTACATGTTAGATTGATCATTGTCATATCTCTAGATCTACATTGTTAGAAAAAGCATTTTTCCCTTTTCTTAGATTAAATTGCATTAAAAACATCGAAAACCCAAAAAACATAGGTTAACATTGCATTGGAAAAGTCATATAGGATTGTACACATATTTCCTTTTCATAGATTAGAAGCATTTCTATTTCCAAAATACTCTAAAAAACACCAAAAAGATGTTTTGCATATCATTTAGTTTGCATGCATATAGAAACATTAGAATAGACAAAATTGCAAACCCTTGATTCCATCACGAGGTAATCACGGTTCAAACAATTCCAAACAAACCCTTGATTTCATCACAAGGTACAAGTAAAGTCAAAACACAAACCCTAGGTCAACAAAACCCTAGGTCAAAACCCTAGATCTGGTTAAGATTAGTAATCACATGACTTCCTCTCTTCTAATTCACGAATGTGCTTAGGAGTGAGAAGAGAGTGGGTGAGGGCTATCTGTGACGAGATCGAGGAGATCCATCCACGACCATAGCAACAGACGTTTGTTCTACCACAAGGAGACCCATTTGTCCTCTTGTTGTTAGAAGAAACTAAACAATGACAGATACAACAAGAATTCTTACAATGCCTACAAAGACAAGAGGCCATCAATGAAAACAACCGCTCACCCACCCAAAGGTGGAATTTAAGGAATCCAAACAAAAGAAGAGAAACCAGTGACCCTTCGAGTCATAGGGTTATCTCAACTACAATAGTAATTGAGCAAAACATACAACAAAATGCACAACAACAAAGGCCAAAGTAGTTGCCGACCCCTCTCTGCGAAGTACAGCTCTCCAATGAGCTAGACTCCCGCCATGTCTCACCTCCTCTCGACTGGGTAATTCCACGTGAGCAAGAGTGATGTGGCGGATCACCCCGTGGCAAGGAGGGAAAGGGTCCGTGTGCATGCCGAAATCTGACCCGACAAGCCCAGGTAACCGGAGTCATGATTTTGAACGTACAGTTACGAGGAAAGAACTTTATGTGGGTTTTGATATTCAATTAATAGAAATGAGATCTAATCAAAAGTATAGACTAATGTGATCTAGGGTGCTATATAAAAATTAGGACTAGATTAACTAGGTTATTTGTTTTTGATAAAGGTAAGTAGGGATTTTGAAAGGGCCCAGACCATTGTACAAAAGAATAGATAAAGCAATGAGGCCCAACCAACTACAAAGAACGAGCACAAGACGCCATCAGTACAACAACCGCACAACAACAAAAGACAAGCAAAAGGGCATAAATACCCAAAAAACCAACCCCAAATTAGGGTGGTTTGAAACCAAATTGTTCCAATGAACTTTGAGTAAATCCACCCAACTTGTCCAAATTCTTCTGCTCAAATCTCCCTTTTTTAAAGGTCCCTTTTTCATTTTGCACCTCCATCAAAGGAGTCACAGGGTCCTCATAATCCTTCTCCCTACTTCACTCTTCTTGGATATCCTCATAAGAGGCTTGCAAGCATTTTTAGGGGTTTGCACCTTCTTCCTCCACACAGAGTGATTTATTTTGAGGCTTGGACACACATTAGCTATGTGACCCACTTTGAGGCAACAGATACAAATAAAAGAATTCTCGAATTCGATCTGCTGCACCCACTTTCCCAACTTGGAAGATATAGTAATCTGAGAAGGGAGCACCCTATCAGCATCCACATAAACACAAAATCTAGCAAACAATAACCATCTTTTAAATTTTGTAACAACATCAGCAGCAATATACTGCCCAAAAGTATTAGCAATGCTAATAAAAATCTCCTCATCCCAGTACTCTAATGGCAGCCTTGGCAGCCTAATCTAGATTGGATACTTGAAGCAATCTAACCTTGAGTTGAAACCAGGAGACCATTTTATTAAGAATAGGCCATTTGGTCCAATGAACTAGGGGCCTCCCAAAAGGATACTAGAGCTGTCTTCCAGGTTAGAAAATAAAAATAGGAAGAAATTGTTCGGTAGAGCTATCACCTCTACCTGACCCCTTACCTTCCATTTATGAATCACCCATCTTCTGACCACGTCAATATTAGGACAGTTCCCACAGAATCTCCCCACAAGGGATCTCCCAAGCTAATTAGCAGATCTGTCAATGATAGAGTCTGGAATGCAAATCTGAGACTCCTTAAGTGCAGCCTTTGAGAAAAGTGCCTTAGGCAGACTGTTGTTGTTCAAGGCCCCTGGCAAAAATCCCAACTCAGGCAACTTGACATAGCTTTGAGCCTTGGTGCAGGTGTCTCTACCATCGCAACCCATGTTACCAGTAGGGTAAGTAGGCCCAGCACGCATTCCTTCTACACAAGTAGGTAGAAGGAAACCTCTACAAAGGCCATGGCTCTCAACACCATCAATGTCCTCCATTCTAGCACCTTGTAGAGCTTTGGGATCCACATTAGATACTTGGGTCTTCCTAGAACCAACAAAACTAGCACTCTTGCAAGCTTCAAGCCAAAGATCTAGCAATTGCACATCTTCTTCCTCTTTCAAAGGCCCACACCAGTCTTCTTCCTCCCTCGCACTGATAGTATCTTGGGTCTCAGGCAGATTGTTGTTGTTCAAGGCCCCAGGCAAACCTAACTCTGGTGGCTTGATAGAGCCCTGAGCCTGCAAAGGAAATGGAGGACTCCCAACACCCTGTGGAGAAACCACAGTAAGAACATCAGAGGGATTAAAGGAGGCCACCTTAGAATCTTGCCCTTCCACCTGAATAGGGGAGGGCACTCTCTTTCCCAAGCCATCCACTTTCTGTAACCTGAGATAGCAAGGAGACAAACCCTCCTTGGTATAGGGCTCGCTTCCCTCATAGTCCAAGTTACTAGCAAGGCAAGCAGCCCTAGTATGCACTCCTTCTGCACAGGCAGGCAGAAGAAAACCTCTATGGAGGCCATGGCTCTCATCAATATCCTCCTTTCTAGCCCTTAGCTGAGCTCTGGGATCGGTACAGGATACACAGCTCTTCCTAGAACTGATCGAACCAATAGCTTCAATCCAAAGATCCAGCAACTACACATCCCTGTCTTCATCCAAAGACCCATACTAGTCCTCTTCATCCCCCGCACTGTCAGGATCATCAATTCCATCCTCCATGTGGCTCCCGTCTGTAGAAGTTTTCCCACTCAAACCCCTACACCTTCCTCCGCTCCTCTCCATCATTTCAAAAAAATCTGCATGTGGCTATTAACTAGTTTATTTGTTATATTAAGAAACTTAAAGAGATTTTGTTGTTTACTCTTTGTATGATGATTATGGAATTATTATTGTGATTATTTAGTTTATGAATTACATTGATAGGAATTATGTATCTTGGAAAATTATTGTTTTTGATTGAATAGCTTTACATGTTTTGGAAGCCAATTTAATTTCTTGTTTATCTCTATTATATGATCTTGAATCTCTAGTATGTATAGACAATGTGATGGTGTTATGATTAGAGCCCTATAACAAAAGAGGTAAACTTAGGAACCTTTATTAATGTGAACTAGATCATGGGGGAACTTGTGGGATTTATGTGAGAATGATTTGGATTGGGTTAATTTAATCTTGTAGAAAAGAAGACTAAATTACATCTTAGAAGAAGTTATTTAGACTTTTAATAAAGATAGATAACTATCATATTGTTTGTTAAGACTTGTTTTTTGAAATGTACTTACTGTAATGGCTTGTGTTTATGATATAATGTATAACTTCTTGTACCGATATGTTTTGGTTATGAGAATGCATTGTTGGATGTTGTATATGTTGTGTGATTATAATGCTTCTATTGTATATGATAACCCAAGTTATAAATTGTATGACACCATCTTGTGGCTGTAAGTTCAAGTACTGAACTACGAAGTCTCTACGCTACACATACGTAGGCAAGGCCATCATGGATGAGCCCCCAAGGCATTAGGTCGACCCCTTAGGGTCTTTAGTCTTGTTATCTTGTGCATTAATATCTAATATGTTTATTTATTGACTTTGCGAGACTAATAGTTATATTTAGTTTTACAGATTCAAGATTGTTACCTGTGTAGGGTATTGGAGTTAAGAAAGTATTCCCCACCTTGCAAACATATGATCATATGGAGATTACTGTAGTTGTGTATAATTGTATAAGAAAAGTTTAAATCTTGATTTTCATATAAGATGAATGTTATAATCTTATGTTAATGTATAATTTTATTAAATGTTGATTGTACTTATGGAATATCAATTTAAAATTTTTGTGTTATAATGTTTTGTATTTTTAAATTATAGTTAAAATTTGACATTAAAAGTATGATATTAATCTATGTGTTGAGGTTCATGCTCTAGTGTTACAGGTTGGGCGTGACACCTAGTTTAGCTCCTAGGTCCCCTTAGTTTAATCATGCATGTGTAAAACTTATCCCAGAGCAAATTCCTCCTATACCCATGACAAATGGGGCTTAGGGGCCTATCTCAATGCTTAATCAAGACCAAAAATAGGCCTTTGGACTTGGGCTCCCGTGCCCTAGTCCAGACCTATTTTGCTGAGACCAAAATTTTAAAGTGTCGGTTTATGACCGTTAAAAGTTTTCTCTTTGTCGGCCTTTTTAATTTAATTTACAAATGTTAGTGGGAATGCATATATAAACATGTTTAGGACTTCATTTTACTCCTAGTTGATTAAGGAAAACTTATGATCATCAAGCAAAGAGCATTCAAGGCATTCATTGTGTTGCAGAGTAGTATTCTATTGTGTTTGTTGCAGATTTGGCTTCATCAACTCATCTCCTCATGATTTGAAGGATCTTCATCTCCATGAGGGTTTTCACCTCCAAGGTGATACTTATTTTGTGTTTCAATCAATCTATCTTATCATTGGATTTTGCCTCTGTCCACCAAGGACATGCACTCTATATAACAATGGTGTTGGAAGGCTTGAATTCCATTTCGGGGCTTGACCAAGGCAAGCTCCTAAACACCACAACCCCCAACCCCTCTCTTTTGATTGCAGGTTACAGGTGCAGGATCTTGCGGAGAGGAGTTGCAAAAGGTCATAGCAGAGGATAAAGATTCAGGATCTGAAGAAAAGAGTGGAGAATATTCCTTTCTAGACAAGGGTGCCCGCCCCTATGTCCTCCTAATTGTCAGTGCTAGAAACTCTGAAGTAGGTTGCTGTCGACATCACCTCATAGTTCCAGATCTATAGAAAATATGACCTATTGGACTAGGGCGCCTGCTCTAGTGTCCCCAAAGTTTTTGCCTTTCAGAATCCAAATCCTGGTATGTTTCTAATATGAATTTAGTGCCTTCTTGTGTGATCATTTGTCATATCTTGTTTGTTTGTAACCGAAATCATAAAATTATGGTTTAAGGCTAAAGTGGACTAGGGTTTGACATAACTATCAATCTATTCTATCTTTCCTATCATTCCTAAGTGACACTCAATCTGTAGATGAATTTCTCTTCATCTGTCGTGACTCGGCTTGATTGTTGTTCTTGAATGTATATGTGAAAGGAGGGTTTGATTGAATCTAATTAACCACACTTCAACCTCAATCCCACTTTTCATAGATAACAAGTATATCCTCAATAGAATTCATGACAAATTCATGTAACTTGACAAACCCTACCAGATAACAAAAGAAGCCATTAGGGAAATAATAGGGTTATGTTCCACTGGACCTATACCGCAGCTAAAATCAATCAAGAATGAAAAGGTCACTGAATTAACAGGTGTCAAATTTGACAAGAGGGCTTCAACTGTTGATGACATTATTGACCCTAGTGTGAGAAATGCAGCAATGGGCATTTCATACAAGGTGTATTACTCCAACAAAGAGGGGTCTACAACTGCTATAACCATACATATTGCCTATCATATGGCTAAGGAGGGTAAGGATTTTGACTTATGTGAATTCATGAAGGATCACTTGCTAGAGAACCTGAGAAGAACAAAGGAGACAGGCTACAATTTTAGGTATGGCTCCCTGATCATTTGTCTGACATTTTATTTCATGAATGAGCTACTTGGATAGAAAGGAAAAATATGGGAACAAGATAGGCCTATAGCAACATAGATTAAAGAGTATATGAGATGTGTTGATTCAAAAACTATAAAACTATCTTCTAGGTTTTTTCAAAACCTTTCAAACTGAAATGCACAATAAGGATAGAATCTCTTCTAATTTGTTCAGAAAATATAAAGATGAAATAACATTTCTTGTGGATAAGGATTTTTACTACATGGTAGTAGTTGAGCCTAGGACTTCATGGATTCCTAAGCTTCCATATGAAGTACCTGATGAGGAAGTTAAGGCTTATGCTAGGATCTTGCTAAATCAGCCCAAAGATCCTAAAGGTGAAATATTTGGAACATATGAAGAGATTCTAGATAATTATGCAAGCAAAGTGTTGAATAAGATGTAGAGAAGAACAAAGAAAATTTGTTCAAAAAGGTTGGCATCCCACCAGGAAGTTTCACTACTCAGAATGCTGCAGAATATTGTGCCACTTACCACTGAGCATTCAACACCAAGAAGGTCAGGTAGATCTACTTCTCAATATGTTACTAGTGGTCCACAACCTACCTCTTCTGCAAGGACAACCTCTACTAGACGTACACATGTTTCTAAGATTCAAACACAGATGAAATCCAAGGGTAAATAGAAAGAGAAGAAGAAAGAAAATGTTGTAGAGGAGATTAATAGTGATGAAGAAGAAGAAGTAATTTCAAAGAAGCAGAAGGAGGGAGAATATAAAAAGCAACCAAGGGTCAAGGTGAAGGCCAAAAGGAAGAAGAAACAAGGTGTTGAAGCAGGTGAAGAAGAAGAAGAAGAAGAGGAGGAGCCAACTCCCCCGCTCAAGAAGAACAAGAAGAGTACCACGCAAGTACCAACACCTCCTCCTAGAGAACCTATGTCTCTAGATGTAGTCTACAATGCCATTATTTATTTCAATTTGTTTGATGAAACTATGGAATTTCATCTAGGAGCTCCTCCTGAGGATCAAGAGACTATTGAAAAGGCAATTGCTATGTATAAGATGAGGTACAACAAGTCCCTTGATGAAATTCTGCCCAAAGTACTGGAAAGTTTACAGAAGGCTCTAAGAAGGGATAGAGAAGGAGCTTTTTCCCTAGATGAGAAACTCAGACAAGAAGCTTTGGATAAAGCTAGTGCTTCCTTATCTAAGAAAGAAAAAGAAAGATTAATTCAAAGGCAAGCACAAGAGCTTAGAAAAAACATAGAGTAGATACTCTTATGCAAAATAGAAAGGAAGACATTGAAAAGATTACAAAGGAAACTAAGGAAATTACTTAGAAGTTACTTGGAGAGGTAAGAGGAACAAATAAAGTGGAGTAGCCACATGATTCTCCACCACAATCACCACATCAAGCTATTACATCTTCTCCGCAAAACATAGAACAGGTTGGAGAGGAGAAGGATGATGAAAATGTGCAAGGAGATGTGAACACTTTTGCTGAAGAAAATGTTGAGTTTGCTCTGCAGAAGAATGTTAAGGTGAAGAGGAAGGAAGACAAAGTGAGCAAATTTCTGAGAAAAATGAACAAGTTAAAAATAATGTGGACAATACTCCTCCTCCTCTAGAAAACAATGAGTATTGTGCCACGGACCAAGAAGATAAAGGGGCACATGATAATGTACATGTTGGTAATGTTATGGACAATTCCCCTCCAGAGAACCCAAAATCACATAATGTCATTGATTTAGGAAAGAAGCAAGTGAATATAGATCCTGGGAGCTCTGCTCATGACTCAACAATCTCCCCAATTGAATCCATTAAACAATTCTTAGCACAACAAAGACAAATTCAGTCTATTGCCTCTCCTCAATTATTTCAATCACCTACTCTAGATGGACAAATTAATTTATCCAATATTTCTCCTCTGCAGAAGCTTCAATTGGGAAATGTATTCCAAGCCACTGCTCAAGAAGAAATTTTGCAGTCTTAAGTAGAAGTAAATGAGCTTCTAGAAGAAGCAATGAGAGCCATTGAGAAAGTGGTACCAGAAGCTAAAAGGGATGCTTCCATGACTCCTACTCAACAAATGAAACAACTACTAGAGTCATTCAACAATCATTTCATGATTTTTGAAAAAGAAGTTGAGAAAAAGGTATTGGAACAAATAAATAATAAGAGATTGACAACTCTATCAAACAAATGTTTCAATGCACATAATATGTTTGTAGAAAGTGTAAAGAGCATTCAAAATGCTCTAGAAGAAGCAAAAGTATTATATCAATTCTTCCTATCATGGCCTATGACAACAAAGGGTCTAAAAGACCAAATTGATAGCCTTGAGTTGCATATATCCAATATTTTTGCAACATATGAACCTTTAAAGGATAAAAATGGAGAATTAAGGGTTCAAATTGAAAAATCTCATGCACTCATCAAACAACTTTAGAGTAAAAAGAATAGATCAAGGACCAAATAAGTCAGTTGAGAGAGATTGTTAGCTTGAGAATGGTAGCACTGATAGGAATGCTAACAGAAGTTGATAAGGTATTCCATATGGCAGTTGCACCATCTTCAGTAGAAGAAGCAAAACAGTTATATCTACAGATCATTGGGCAAGCACAAATACTTACTTCTGTTAAGAAACATTGGGACTCTGTGCTACTACACCTGAAATCTATCTACAAGAACATTATTCCTACCGACAAGTAAGGCTTACTCCTTTTTGTTTATGTCTTGATGTAATATACATATGCGGAAGAATAGGATATATCAATTTTGTTACATAGATCCAATTCTAGGATAATATAAGATACCTCTTAGGGGGAGCATGCAAATATAAATAATAAGATCAATTTTAAGATAGGGGAGAAGTTTTGATCAGTGTATATAGTGCACCCTTTGCCCTTGATGTCAAAGGGGGAGAAGTTTTGGCGTGTGTTGCCATCAATGACAAAGGGAGAGATTGTTGGCATTGATTGTCATTGATGTCAACAATGGTTGGAGATTGCATTGAATATTGTCTACATAGGTTGTCATTGATATCAACTATGTTTGAAGATTGATGGTACATATTGTATTGATGTCATGCACAAGAAGAAGTGTTGCCCTTAGACACAAGTATTGCACATATGTTGCCGAAGAAGACTATTATATATGCTCTCCCTTGCATTTTAAATTTGTTGGGACATGATTCAGTATACTTTAAAATATATACTTAGTGTATTTTTATAAGAGTTTTTGGTTACTGTGGATCCATATTTTACTCTGCACTTTACCGCTATTGAAGATATGACTTTGCAGATTTCAGGACAAGAAGATAATGGTATTGTGAATGTATGTTTCAAATTTCATATCATTTGGACTTGCGGAAGAGTATTTTTGGTTTAGTAGTTTGGAAAATAGGGCTTCAATGCTTAAACACTCATAAAATAGAACGTATTTTGCTCCGCATTTCTTCTCAGTTGTAGATAAAGCTTTGCGGTTTGGAAAGAAGGTGTATTTAGGTGTTTTATATGTTATATCTGGGTATCAAGTGTTTTAGATCTCCACAAAACATTTTTGCAATATTGAAAGGCAGAATAGTGTATTTGGCCTAGTATAAAGGAATAGTTTCTCAATATTCTATTAGTGGTTGTTGCATGAAGTTTTGGTAATGCTTTCATGGACTATAATGATTATATCCTTCTCCGCATGTTGATATTTTGCATAGATCTTTTAAGGCTGACCAGGATTATTAATCACACATCTCATCTAAAGGTATTTTTGATGCCGACCTAATTGAGGTTTTATAGTGTTGCATAGGATATATATAGAAGAAAAATGGTCATTTGTGAAGAGTATGGAAAAGCAGAGATGAATATAAAGCATGAAGTGTACAAAGTCAGTATAATGGAGTAATGGTGCAAAAAAGGGGGACTACAACAACAACATATGTCAGAAGCTTCTTTGCAAGTAGTTTATATCTATATTTTCATTGTAATTTTCATGTATCCTGCTATTAGACAATGAGTCTCTTTAGCGGGTCTTTGTATCTTTCTCTAAGGTTGTAGCCCTAGTTTACAAGTCAGAAGGGAGTAGCAGTTGTTGGGATAAGGTGCCATTAACCTTGTAAATCCCATTATTGTATTATTCCATTTATTATTTGTAATTACCCATAAAGGATGTACTAGTTTCATCGGCGGTGGTAAAAATTATTTACTTTCCACAGTAATTACGGAGTTATTGCACCGGTAAGTTCCAAAGTTACCGGTGGTAGTTATGGGATGTCATTTACTATGGTAAATGGTAATTGGTCAAGGTGGGGTGCCCAAGTGGAGAATCTACTATTTTTAGCTTGTATGATGCATGTCATAATGTTTGGTGGGTGCATGTAAAGAATCTATGACAGTTGCAAGTTTTCATAAGATTCTATGACACTATGATGCATATGATGGTTATTAATGTGTTGTAATTTGCTATGTTTAGCCCCAGACACCTATCTTGGGAAGATTATTTTTTAGTGGTATCTATGATGGTTATGACATGTCATAAGATGTTGTAAGTGGCCATTTTAGGCCCTAGGCACCCAAGTTTGCATGGGCATCTTTTGCCAAGTGTAGGATGCATATATGATGACATTTAATGCTTGCATGTGGGGGAATTTTGGAGAGAGGAAGTGGACGCCTATCTTGAGGATTGCAAATTCTATATAAACCATGGCATAGTAAATGAGTTGCATAACAGTTTACAGGTACCCAGGTTCTACTGGAGTGAAGGTTGAAGGACAGAGGAAGTGAATGTATTTGTAATCTCCTTTTGTGAAGTTAATACAACTTGGCCTCTTTTATTGGTTGAGTTTTTTACCCAAAAGGGTTTTCTCCATGTTAAACACTTGTGTTATGTGCTTCATTCTGCTTCTGGTATATTTTTGTGTTGTGGGTTTATTTTATGTGTTACAATCTCCATCTCTAATACTTTGTTAAAGATTGTTAAATATACATTTGAATCAGATTTCCGTTGAGTAGTTGTGCTTTCATTTCTAACATTTGGTATCAGAGTCTGGCTAGCTTTGACTCTTGGGTGGTAGTGTGGAAGCTGTAGCTATAGTGGGAGATTTGGTTGTTTTTGTTTTGTAGATCTTGAGTTGTTATTATGGCTGCATCCACTGTTGCATCAACCTCTCGTTTGGACATTGAGAAGTTCAACGGAATGGGCTATGAGTTGTGGAAGCTGAAAATGGAGGATTTGGTGGAAGAAAGAAACTAGTGGTTGGCTATCCAAAAAGAGAAGAAACCTGATGATGTCTCCCTGGATGCGTGGGCTAGATTGGATAAGAAGGCACGAGGAACCGTCTGTTTGTGTCTTTCAGATTATGTCCTGCTGAATGTTGCAAAGGAAGAGACCGTACATAAATTATGGAATCGGTTGGGTGAGATGTATCAAGCCAAGAGTATGGTAAATAAAGTCTATTTAAAAAGAAAATTATTTTCCTTGAAAATGAAAGAGGGTAATTCAGTTCCAGAGCATTTAATTTCATTTAATTTGTTGTTGAGTCAACTTGCATCCGTAGATGTTGATGTTGATGAGGAAGATAAATGCATCTGCTTCTTTGTTCTTTACCTAAGTCTTGGGAGAATGTTATCCTGGCTATCACTGCTAACCTTGCAGATCCCAAGTTGGATGCCCTTGTTGTAGTTTTACTGTCACAGGAACTGAGGAAGAAGAGTTTTGATAGTTCAAGGAATACTCTCAGTGTCAGGGGAAGAAGGAGATCAGAAAGGGGCTAAGGACAAGTCCAAGGGCTGATCTAAGACTCCTAGGAAGAAGAATAGAGTTAAGAGTTAGAACTGCGATAAAAGGGAACATGTGAAGGAGTGCATAAACCCAAAGAAACAGTGAGAGAGTGCTTCAGATAAGTCCTCAAATGCAAGTGAAGATGTTTTACTTTTTGCATGCAATATTGTTTCTAATGATCACTGGTTGGTTGACTCAGAATGCTCATTTCATATGACCTCGCATAAGGAATGGTTCTCCACATATGAAGAATATGATGGAGGTAATGTGTACCTTGGGGACAACTCTACATATCCAATAGTTAGGAAAGGCAAGGTACTACTATGTTTCAATGATGGGAGGATTAAAACCCTCAGTGATGTTTATCATGTTCCTGGATTAGCTAGAAATTTGATTTCTATTTCAAAGCTGAATGATTTGGGAATGCATGTGACTTTTGACAAGCATGACTGCAGATTAGTGAGAAGGAACTTGGTGGTAGTGAAGGGGAAGAGATTGGGAAACCTGTTTAAGCTTGAAGCCACTATAGTTTGTAATGCCTCCTATGTATCTAAGGCTAGTAATGAAAATACATGTATGTTGTGGCACCATAGATTAGGTCACACAAGTCATAATGTTTTGAAAACTATTAAGAATAAATATTTGTTGGATGGTTTCTCTTATTCTGATGAGCACTTTGATTTTTGTGAGCATTGTGTGTTTGGTAAACAAAACAAAAAATCATGTCCTTTAGGAAGCAATAGAGTAAAAGAGAATTTAGAGATTATTCATATGGATGTGTTTGGACTTGTGGATAATGATTCTATAAAAAAGTCTCATTATTTTGTTACCTTCATTGATGATGTGTCCAAATTTACTTGGATTTATTTTATGAAACACAAATCTAAAGTTTTCACTAAGTTTAAAGAATTCAAAGTCTTAGTAGAGAACCAATCAGGTTTGACGATAAACATATTAAGATATGACAATGGAGGAGAATATTGCTCTAAGGAATTTGATGAGTTTTGAAGGCATGCAGGTATTATCAGACAAAAGACAACTATGTATACACCACAACAGAATGGTGTTGCAGAAATGATGAACTAAACAATCATGCAAAGAGCCAAAAGCATGTTGAGTGATGCACAGTTGGATAAATGCTTTGGGCAGAGGCTGTGTGTACTGCTTGCTACTTGATTAACAAATCTCCTTGTAAGGCTCTTGATTCAACACCTTATGAAGTGTGGACAGGTAAGAAACCTTCTGTTTCACATTTAAGGGTTTTTGGCTATGAGGCTTTTGTTCATGTGCCTAAGGAAAAGCGATCTAAGTTGGATCCAAAAGCTGAAAAGTATACATTCATTGGATATGGTGATAATGTCAAAGGTTATAAGCTTTGGAATCCCCTAACCCATAAGATTATCTACTCTAGAGGTGCTATTTTCAGGGAACTTAGAGTTATTTCTTAACCTGAGCAGCCAAAAGAAAAAGATGAAAACGTAAAGAGAATGCACTTTGAGTTAGAGAAGCAAGATGCACCTTAGGAAGAATAGAATGATGGATTGGGGGTGAAGAAGAAGAAGAAGATTCAAGTAGTTCTGATGAAGATGAGTCTGTTGTTACAGAAGAAGTTGGTACAGATGATCATGTAGAAGAATAAGTTGAGACTCTTACTCCACCTTGAGGAGATCCACAAGACAATGGAATCCAATTGATAGGCATAGCCCACTAGATTTTCGTTGTGTGTTTGCTTTATTGAGTACTAATGATGAGCCTAGATTCTACAGGGAAGCTATTGTTTCATATCATAGAGAGTCTTGGCAGTTAGCCATGCAGGAGGAGATGATGGCTTTAGACTCTTGTAACACATGGGATCTTGTTCGTTTGCCCAAAGGAAGAAAGGCCATAGGTTGTAAGTGGGTCTTCAAGAAGAAGTTTGGAGCAGACTGTTCATTGGAGAAGTACAAGGCTAGACTGGTAACCAAGGGCTACTCCCAGAGAGAGGGAGTTGCTTTTGGTGAGATTTTCTCTCCTATTGCTAAATTGACTTCTATTAGATTTCTTTTATCCATTACTACAGCTTATGTTTGGGAGATTGAGCAAATGGATGTTAAGACCACGTTCTTACATGGAGATCTTAAGGAAGAAATTTATATGCAACAACCTACAGGTTTTGAGGTAAAAGGAAAAGAACATTGGGTTTGCAGGTTGAAGAGGTCACTTTATGGTTTGAAACAGTCCCCCAGAATGTGGTATCAAAAGTTTGATTCATTTGTGTAGAAATTGAGTTTTGTTAGAAGCTAGGAGGATCATTGTGTTTACATTCATTGTATTGATGACTCTAGATTGGTTATTGCATTATATGTTGATGACATGTTATTTTTCAACAATACTAAGAGAATGATCAGTGAACTTAAAGCCCAACTTTTAGGTGCATTTGATATGAAGGATCTTGGAGCTACCAGGTATATTTTGGGAATGGAGATCAGAAGGGATAGAGGTAACATAAAGCTTTGGTTGTCACAAAGTAAGTATGTGAATATCATTTTGCAGAGATTTAGTATGCAGGACTGTAACCCTGTTAGAGTTCCTTTACCCATTGGTACTAAGCTTTCATTAGATATGTGTCCAAAGACTGAGGATGATCTTGAGGACATGTCTAATGTGCCATATGCTAGTGTAGTAGGGAGTTTGATGTATGCAATGGTTTGCACTAGGCTAGATTTTGCCTAAGCAGTGGGAGTTTTGAACAAATTTATGTCTAACCCTGGTAGACACATTGGAATTATGTGAAGAGGGTGCTTAAATATCTTGCAGGTACTCCTGATTATTGTTTGGTTTACTTTGGTACTAATAGTGTTGATAAACCTTTGGACATATAGGGATTTGTTGATGTAGATTGGGCAGGTGACTTAGATAGTCGAAGGTCCACTAGTGGCTATGTGTTTACTCTATTTGGAGGAGCAGCGAGTTGGATGAGTAAGAGGTAGCCCATAGTTGCTTTGTCCACCACAGAAGTAGAGTATATGGCTACTACCCATGTCTCTAGGGAGGCAGTTTGGTTGAGGAGATTGTGTATAGGTATTGGTTTTAATTGTAGGATCATTCAGATTGGTTACGATAGCTAGAGTGCTATCTGTTTGGCCAAGAATCATATGTATCATACTCAGACTAAGCATGTTGATGTTCAATATCACTTTGTTCGAGAGTTGGTTGCAAATGGATAGATTGAGCTGAAGAAGATAGACACTCAGGAGAATGTTGCAAATTCATTGACCAAGCCTGTGAGCACAGAGAAGTTCATGTGGTGTAGAGAGGCCATGGGCCTTGTTTCTAGTGCCTAATTATTTTTCATACTGATTTCCTATGGGTTGATTTACAATGTATAATGTCAAGTGGGAGAATGTTGGGATAAGGTGCCATTAACCTTATAAATCCCATTATTGTATTATTCCATTTATTATTTGTAATTACTCATAAGGGATGTACTAGTTTCACCAATAGTGGTAAAAATTATTTACTGTCCACGGTAATTACAGAGTTACTGGCGGTAGTTATGGGATGCCATTTACTATGGTAAATGGTAATTGGTCAAGATGGGGTGCCCAAGTGGAGAATATACTATTTTTAGCTTGTATGATGCATGTCATAATGTTCGGTGGATGCATGTAAATAATCTATGATAGCTGCAAGTTGTCATAAGATTCTATGACACTATGACGCATATGATGGTTATTAATGTGTTGTAAGTTGCTATGTTTAGCCCCAAGCACCTATCTTGGGAAGATTATTTTTAGTGGTATCTATGACTGTTATGACGCGTCATAAGATGTTGTAAGTGGCTATTTTAGGCCCTTGGTGCCCAAGTTTGCATGGGCATCTTTTGCCAAGTGTGGGATCCATGTATGATGACATTTAATGCTTGCATGTGGGGGAATCTTGGAGAGAGGAAGTGGACGCCTATCTTGAAGATTGCAAATTCAATATAAACCATGGCATAGTAAATGAGTTGCATAACAGTTTACAGGTACCCAGGTTCTTCCAGAGTGAAGGTTGAAGGGCAAAGGAAGTGAATGTATTTGTAATCTCCTTTTGTGAAGATAATACAACTTGGCTTCTTTTCTTGGTGGAGTATTTTACCTGAAAGGGTTTTCTCCACATTAAACACTTATGTTATGTGCTTCATTCTACTTCTAGTATATTTTTGTGTTGTGGGTTTATTTTCTGTGTTGCAATCTCCATCTCTAATACTCTGTTAAAGATCGTTAAATATACATTTGAATCAGATTTATGTTGAGTAGTTGTGCTTTCATTACTAACAACAGCTTCATTGGGTTGCAACCCTAAAACAAAGTTGTAAATCTTTATAATAGTGAGCATTATATATTATGAGCTAACACTCACCATGGTTTTTCCCATTTTGGGTTTTCCACGTAAAAATTCTGGTGTTATTGTGTTGATTAATGTGGTGCATGCTTTACTTTTAGTTCTCTAAGTAATTTGATTTAATCTGGAAATGAAGTAGTTAAATTTTTGTATGTATTGATTCACCCCCCCTCTCAGTCTTCAGATGTATTCAACAATCTTGTGAGCATGTTAGCCCAACAAAGGAACAAGGCTTGCGAGATCTTCAATCTAGCGGGGGTTTGAACTTTGGTGGCCACCACAAAAATCTTGCAACTTGACCACTGAACCATGCCCTTATCAGATTTGATAGTTGGTCTCATATTGTACTCTTATTTTATGTTATTTCTCTAGGTTGGTGCCCCTATAAATCCCCACTACTATTATCTAGAGAAAAATTGATTACTTGATTCGTTGAAGTTATTATGTAGGGCAGTATTGGAAATGACAATATGTATTTCCAAAGAACAAATTTGAGGACTTAGAAGCCAAATTGTGATGTCACCTATTTAGTTTATATATTTATTTGACATTTTTTTGTAATTTGAAAATTAGACAAACTAGATACATGTTCCCATGAGATATTTTGTATCCTTGAAATATCATTTGCAAAACTTGGGTAAGGTTTACAAAATATCAAGCATTTATATAATAATCACTCTTACATTAAAGAAATGATTATATTAGCGAAAATGTAAATGTTCTCAAATTTTGTGTATATAAAAAATCATTTTTAATGTACTTTTATTAAAATTTTAATTTGGAAGTTTCTTATATCATAGCTATTGATATATCGTTTAGTTAATAGTATTATTGAAAAAGTAAATCACACATATCTTATGAGTGTAAATTTAGGGTAGTTGGGGTAGTTCAAAATGTAGAGAAAAAATGTTATAAGTTTAAATCTTTCCTCTATATTTTTTATTTTTTTTACAATTATAAAAATTTAGATATATGTTAAAATTATGTTGGCTATGTATATTCCTTCTATAAAGTTATTTATAAAGGCACTTAAAAGTCCACATTGTCCATTTCACAATGTTTATTTATAAAGGCACTTAAAAGTCCACACTATCAATTTCATATTTAATTATATAGTTATCATTATCATTTATAAAGGCACTCTAAAAGTCCACTCTCTCTATTTCACATTTTATCACGTAGTTACATCATTATTAATGAGTGATTCTCTAGTAATCCATCCAAATGAGAACTAAAGTCAACTAGCCAATTATATCATTGTATTTTTCTTATTCTAAAGTTTTGACAATACTTTATAATATTAATATTTTAAAAAATAGCAAAATATTCCAAGGGATTGAGCTTAATTGGTTCAAGCATTGAGTTCTCGTTGTGGACACCCAAGTTCAAATCCCAAAGGACATCTAATATGGAATTCTAAGTTGTGACTCTTGGTCTTCCATAGTTGGCATTCTAGTGTGGAGGTGGTTTCTAAATAAGTGGATTTCTAAATTGTGACTCTTGGTCTTCCATAGTTGGTTACTAATGTGGTTGCTCAAAAGGAGCTTGTATTAGTCTCATGGTTATACTCTCAAGAGCTTGTATTGGTCTCATGTTAATGCTTGTATAAAAAATAGCAAAATAAGTTATTTTTGTCATACCTTATTGCCTATGTTGAATGAAAAGACTATTTATGTCTTTGTTTCAATCTATCTTTCATTTAATTTTGCTTCATTTTTTCAAAGACCAATCATATGGTTATTTTTTCTCAACTACAAAACTTATACAATTGTTATGATTTTCTACCATATCATATATGTGTGAAATGACATTGAAAACTATTATTTGTACACCCCATACCTACACAAGCCAAAGAAGTCAATTATTCATGCACCTAGATTAAACACCCACTCCTTTCTAAAGATGAAAACATAGTAAATGAAAGCAAGTGGAGGACCTATCTAGATATGCTCATTTTTTGTAATAATTTGTCAATGCTAAAGTTTAGATGTTGTTTAGAATAAGGTTTGGTGGAATATCATAGACAAGTCACGAGAGAATCTAACATATAAGATTTTTCGAATTGTACAATTTAAAATTGAGTTATAAGGATGCGATATGAAAAATCAAATCAAATCAAAAGAAGATTTGGTTTTCAATAATATTCACAGTTTTCAACAATTATCATAATTTTGATGGAGAAAGAAATGGTAACCCATATTAAGAAAAACTTGGTACCATTTAATTGCATAATAGATTTGAGATCTTTAATTTACCACATTTCATTTCAAATGCCAAAAAAAACTTCAATACAATTATGTACCTAAAAATATAATCAATCATTATCATTATATGTCAAAATATATAACTTTATATTTAATGTAAGCGAGAATAATGATATTGGTAGGCCTACTTGTAATACGCTTGTGGTGTATAAAAATTTGAGATTTGTCACCATTATTACGAAAGGAGCCCATACTATTTCTATAAACGTGTATATAAAAAATATAATGTGTTTCAATAGACATCTTTATCTCATAAATCCCTCCTTAGCTAAGAAAAATTGACTAGTGATGAAAAACCACAACCTGTCTTCAACGAAACTACTTTTAAAGTAGTACATTTTGTTAGTTAAGGTGGAATTTTTATTCTTGCTTTTAATTGCAATTTGAGTCACTTTGAATGTCATTGTAGATAAATTCATTATGAAATATTATTAGTTTTCTTTTTCAAGACTCATCTTTTCTCCTAATTTCCATCTATTACAACCACATTGATGTGAAGTAAGGAAAACATTTAATAGTTGAGTTGGGAAAGTATTTAATAGTTGGGTGGACTCAATATTTTCAATTATTTTTGTTCACTTTGTCGGTTTTTATTTAGTGATTTAGTTATATGCTTTAATTTTTAGTTTTAACATGTGATCTTTTATATAATATTTTATCAGATTTTATTGTGTAATTTTTAAAATTTAAATTTATTGATTTATATTAAATATTTATTTAATTATTTTAAATTATTAGTTGTGAAATTAAAGTTATTAATTATGAGTTTATTATTAGTAATAAAAAATTGTAAAGAAAAACTAATCCTATATAAATATTTAGATTAAATTAATTATAAATAAGTGATCATATATATACAAGTTTAGGCATTTGAGTTAAGTTGGAAATATTACATAAATACATTTATAAATTTGACATAGGTTTAGGGTTCTTAGCTCTAAGATTTGATGAATATTATGTTATAGATGGTGTTCTATTGATTGTTCTTCGCTTTGGATAAATCACATAGTTATGGATCTGATCTTTACACCTATGGTCTTGAACTTTTTGTGTGGAATCGACCTTTTTGTATAGTTTTGAACTAGTTGTGTGGAATGTTTGTAAATATGTTTACCTTTGAAATTTAAACATGATGGTGTTGATAAACATTATTAGAGTTTGTTGTGCTAGGCATGGGGGTAACTTGCTCATGTCTGCCTTGGTCAAACCCTTAGATCGATTTAATGTTTTCACACAATTTGGAAGACATGCTAAGTAGAAAGTTGTTGTCTAGTATCTCTTTATCAATTTAGATGTTGATGTTGTGCTCTTTTTTATTGATTATGCAATGCTAGATCATGATGATACTCAATGATGCCTAGTAATCAAAATGAATTATTGTTTCTCATTTTAAACAACACCCTAGCATGAAAATTTAAATATTTTGTTCTTAAGTCAGTAGGTAGCATCTAATTGGCATGAGTTGACTTGGGTCACGTTTATATTTGGTTTTAGAAATTTGGGGGTCAAAATCATAGTTGCAGTCTTGAACTAGGTTATACTTGCACCTATGGGTTTGACCCTGTAATGCCCCAAGCTTTTGCCTAAGAAATTAGTGGATAAAAAATGAATGAACATTTTTTTTGCATTGCAATTGCAACACTTGTGTGTCATGATTGAACTGACACACTCCAAGATGCTACCTTAGAAAACAACAATGCCTAAGGTACGCAACGCCAGTGCACTAAGCATGGCTACACCAACAAAAGACTAAACCATGTTGTGTGACAAAGTTACCATTATGTTCCTATGAGAGGATAGAGTTTCCTCTACGATAGACATTGAACATAGCCCGTGATCCCATTCTTTTGTGATCACAAGGATGGGAATGAGAGTGACACATCAACTTATTACACATCCCCAGATGACTCGAACAACATCCAACACTAGGAGTACCTCCTCAAGAGGCAAATCCACTAGAAGATATGAGGCATGTTAGTGATCAAACATGTGGCTCCACAAATCCTAAAGAATTGCACTAACACTTAGGGTCGGGGTGTGTCATCAAAGGTGAAAGCAAGGCTTATGATCATATTACAACATGAAAGGACCAATGGATAAGGATGGATATCTCCTTCTTCTTTAGGCTCTACTAAACCAAGGGATGTATTCCCTGAGGTGTATTTTTGGAGAAGACTAAAGATAAATAATGATGGAATGGACCTTAAGGAAAACCATATCTGAAACATGTGAAACTTTGATTAATTTGTCACTAAGTACCAATGTGTTGGTTTACCTTGAACCAAGGGTATAACACCTTTATGAGCAAATTTAACAAGCATTTGAAGACTGGGATATATTCTTCTTAAACCCTTAAGATTTTTGGTACATTATCTCACTTTACACATGGATGCAATAATGATAACAGTGTAGATTTCACTGTGGATGACCTCCATGAGGTTTTCAGACACTTTGTAATAACAAGGCAATGAAATAAAGCAATATGGTAGGTCAACTAACTTTACTTTAGCTACTAAGGTTGATATTTGATGTTTAATGTTTAATGTTTAATGTGATATGGCAATGTCTTGTTAAAACACATTGTAGATAAGTGCCTTCATCTAGTAAGGGTAACAGAGTTAGGTTTTCACCAACAAAGGACATTACTCAAGTGAACCACTATATGATGTACCTTAAATAAAAAGGCACAAAGAACTATGTTTGACAAATCCACACATAAGCTAGGCTCTAGATGTAAAGATGAAAAAAAAAACATTGTAGATAAATCATATGAACATATCTTATACATCCATCAATAGATCCATACACTTCCTACATTAGTTTGAAAGGATATCTTATAAAAACATTTATAAGGGGTTTTATAGTCTTTGTGAAGATAAACTAATCAAAGGCAACACTCAAATCAGAAAATGTGATTAAGATAGTCTACTAGACCATCAAAAGAATACAAAACATTCATGGAGACATTCAAATTATTGAATCTAGCACTTTATACTCTTTCCTCTAGTTAATTACAAAAGCAACATCATAATGATGCAATAAAAATTAAACTTATACATTCACTAATGTTTAACACAATACAAGACACAAGGTAGACTCTACACTTTCTCTTCTCTTTTTGGTTCTATAACAACACCTAGAAATAATCTACTAGGCTACCAACAAACCACCAACTTTTTTTCTCTCTCCAACATGCCAATATATAGCATTTGGATTCAAATGTTGGGGGGAAATTTAAATTTATGGCATCTTATCATTATTAGGACACATACAACATCATTCCAATAAATCACCTGGGATCACATGAGATCAACCCAAAGATGACCTTGGGACATGACATTATGAATGCAAATTAGTAGGATGGCCTAAGGCAAAGGTGAAACCATGAAACCACTCAACAAATAGCTTTAGGCCACTTTCCTTTCAAATTAGGATTAAACATTTCACCATGCCAAAGAGAGAAATTTTTGAAATAAGCAATCCCACCATGATATGTGGAAGGCTCAAGGTGAACATCTAATCCATACCCTATAAGAGCATACAAAATCCCAATAAATATTAGGGACAAACCATTAAAAATTGAAAATATTGCCAACCACCAACTAGGTTGGCCACAAACTTGAAGCATAAGGTTGTGGTAGGTGAGGATGAATAGTGGACATCAAGGTAGGTAAACATTTTAAATCCCATTTGAATATCAAACATCCATGTGGAATAAATCATATCAACTAGTAGAAAGGCATGTGAAATAGATCATAGACACCAAGATGATGAAAAACTACCTTAGATGAGAAAAATGTCAATGCATCATGAAGTCATCATTACCACATTCCTATGGGAAAGATGCAAATCTACTACATAGATACAAATCACCTTGATAAATGTTGTAGGAAAAAGGGAAACCATAAAAAACACTAACCACCATACACCCATAAAATCACCATCAACCAAAGATAGGCCATTGTTGCACTACTAAGAAGGGGGAAAACCATTACAAGATGAACCAAGGTAACCATGGCAACTACAAAGTGAAGAAATTTCCATGAGAGACCAAAAATACTGTAAATCTAGAGAATATTATTAGAACATCATGGGCATCCATCGTAAACTAAACATAGTCACCACACAAGAATAGTCACCACAAAGGGAGATAATAGACTAGCAGTTATAACACAAGCCTATGTGGTAACAATAACAACATGAAGATACTGTGCAGTAATAACTTAAAACTATGGTAAGCAACAAAAGGTTGCAACAAGGTAAAGAGAGGAACCACAGTGCAAAACAAGGCATGACACAATAGAGAGAAGATGTATTAAATTAAAAAACAACACTACAATTGGAAGATAACACAATTACAAGACTTGTGGCACACAACAAGGAAAGATAAGGCATGTAGCATGTATGTAGGAAAACACAAAGATACCACAATGAGTTAGAACACTAGAATTAGTCATGAATTTGGATGTAGGCCAACAAGGCCTCAACAAAGCAAATTGTCCACTAGTTGTTTACACAAAAAGGTATGCAATCTAACAGAAAATAGTGGACAAATTGCAAGATACATTGTATATCTTCAAAATGAAATGATAGGAAGGAAAGGTAGACCAAGGGGAACAACTTTGGTTTAGAAAATTTTCCCAAAAATGTTTAAGAATTACCTGATGTCCTAGGGTCTCAAAAGGCCAAGTTGCCAGTGGGGTTTCCCCTAGTAAGTCGGGTGACCCCTAGTATTCCCACTAGTAAAATTGGGAGACCCTAGGGTCCCCACTTTGGCTAGGCAACACACCCTTAGTAAATTGGGCAACCTAAATAAGGGATATGGAATGGGGAATCTAAAATTTAGATGGAGGTCCTTGGGATGTGTGGAGTTAGGTTCATTCAAGGCTCAAGTGAATTTGGTAATCTTTTATGCATAAATATGGCATGTGCATTCTAGACCATTTCACTAAGGATAACCATTCAAAGTGAGTCCAAAATGAATAGGAAAAAGTGTGAGTATGTGCTTTTCACTCTCATATTCCCCCCACTTTGAATTACATGTGAGGTACTATGAATCATGCATGCCAAAGTAAACAAGTAGCATCTAACCAAAAAAAATAAAATAGGCACAAACAACTACTTAACAATGTCAATAATAACATGTAAAATAAGAGATATAGGGTTGCGAAGCATCTATTAAAATTGTGGGGTTGTAAAGGACATTGTAAAAGTAATTGATATATGTAATTGGAAAGGATCTTGCAAAGAAATTGATCTATGTGTCTATGAAGGATTTTGCAAAAGAAATTGATATATATCTATGAAGGATCCTTCACAAGAAACAAATATATGTGGTTGTAAATGAGTCTACACATGAAATTTGTGTATGTGGCTAGGAAGGAGCCTATGCAAGAAACTAATATATGTGATAACCAAGGAGCCTACAAACAATTGATATATGTGGCTATGAAGGAGCCTACAAAGTAAGACCATATATGGTTGCGGAATATTCTTCACAAGAAATTGATATATGTGGCTATGAAGGAGCCTACAAAAAACTAATATATGTATGTACCTTCAAAAGAACCTACACAAGAAATTGATATAGGGTTATGATCTAAATCCATCATAACTAAAAATGATATGCAACTATGAAGGGTACAACACAATAGAATCAACCCTTGTTGTGAATAAGCCATCATACACAACATAGATTGATATAAGGATGTGAAGGAACTATCATAACCATGATAAAATGTTGTAGAGTAGTGAAGTCATCAAAAGTACATTAGTGATATTATATCTACCCTCTAATTGGTTGGATATGATTGATGCAATGAATTGGAGGAGAGGAGAAAATGTAACATGTAATTATATGATCATGTAAAGCTCAATAAAAAGTGTCATAGATATAACCATGTGACAAGCATGAGATAAAATAACAATATGTAAGCATGAAATCATATGTCTTAAGGAACAAGGTGATCCCCAATGTTGCCTCCAATGTTGATAGATAATGATCAATTGAGAATAGAAAAAATACTAGATAAAAACATGTAATTGTAGACACTTACCATGTAAAATTTGTCATCATGTACGCATAAAGCATGTCATATGAGATGTTAACATGTAATCATGAGATAAGCATATAATTATAATGATCATAAACCATAAAAAGGATGCCCCCAAGTTGGGAAACATAACATGTAACATAGAGAGTAACCATGTGTAAAAATACACAAGTAGACAATAGACAAAAAATAAGAAATAATAAAGAAGGTGAAAGTTGGCATGAATTTTCCACAGTCCATGAAGTTATCTATGAGTGCTTTTGGGTTTAACTATGTATATTTTTTTATTGACATTTTAGATCACACTCAGTGATCCATCATCATGAAGAGGAGTATTAGGAATTGGACCGCAGACTTGACCTTTAAAAGTAATAGAGGGGTTACAAGGGGAACAAAAAATGAAGAACGAGAGGATAGGGGAGGTAAGTTAAAAATAGATACTAGAAAGAGGGGGGCTAATTTTACTTAAAACTGTAAACCAGAAATATTTATAAGTGGATATATGTCTATAATATATTTATATATAGTATCTATAAATATATTATATTTAATATATATATATATATAGAATTAAATAGAACATAAATGAATAAATGTGTATATGCATATTTAAATATACATGTATATACTATATATTGAATTATATAAATGCATAGATATGTATATATATGTATGTATGTATGTATATGTATATGTATACATATATTTACATACATATATAAACCTAGATATATAAATATACATATAAACATATACAAATACATATATACATACAATCTATCTATATAGATGTAAACATATATGTATTTATTTAAATACATATGTATATACTAAATACAATTATAAAAATACATAAATATACATACACACATACATACATATAAACATAAACATAAACACACACACACACATATGAACATGTACATATATATATACATATACATATATACATAAAATCTATCTATATGCATGCAAGCATATATGTATATGTATGTATTTAAATATATAAATATGTATTATATTATATTATATAATATGGGATAAATAATATAAATATAATAAGCATGCAATTAGAGATGAAACAAACAATTACATTTCCAAGGAAAGGAAAAGAAAACTACCAGAAAATGTGAGGGGCCATGGGAGTAATGAACAAGAAACCAAGGCAGGATACACAAAAGAGAGGAGAGGGAAGGGGGGAGGTACAATCTATTCTTTATGAGAGGAGAGGAAAAATTGGGTGGAGGAGGGAGAAGGGGAGCTCAGGTAAGAGGTTGAAGGAAAGGGAAAAAGAGAGAAGGGGAAGAGGAGCAGATCAAATGAAGGTGGTAAGGGAGGAGACCATGTGGAGAGGAAAAAAGGGAAGGAGGGGGAAGGCAAGGCAGGAAAGAGAGCTTAAGTGTAGAGAGGGTAGAGAAACGAAAGGGGGAGGTAGAGATTATTAGGGATGAGGGTCCACATGGAAAGGTGTCAAAAAAGGTTTCCAGGATAGGATTATATACCACCCTTCATCAAGATTAAGATGAGTAGGGTGACTTCTAATAAGGATGGCTTCCTTGAGTTTCCTTTTGAAAAAAATATCTTCTTTGACTAGAACTTGTGTGTTCTCAAGGAAAATGTGATGCTTATAAATATGCGAGTGCTTCGATAGGGTAGATTTTGAGATGTGGTCATGTCTTATGTCAGCACTATGTTCTTTGATCCTAGTGTTGATAGATCAACCTGTTTCTCCAATGTAAGGTCTCCCAAATGAGAAAATGACTCTTGAGTTGATAAACTTTTGTGTGGGGTATTTGGTAGAAGGGATAATTTTTCTAGTAGTGTAGAGGGGTTTGAAAGTATAGGAGAGGCCTTTCTTACAAATGATTTTAGAGATTTTATTAGAAAGGCCTTCTATATAGGGGAGGGTGGCAACTTGAGGAAAATTTGGGACGTCAGGGTTAGGTTTAAGATTAGCAAGATATTGAAAACTTGGTGTATTTATTATGGTACTCATTCATATTGAAAACTTGGTGTAGGTCAGAGAGCTCCTGATCAATATGCTCTTTATCACATACGTGATAAGCACATGTGGCTAGAATTTTTAGGACACTAGCTTTCTAGGAAGGATGGTGGTGAGATGACGCATGGAGGTAAAGGTTAGTGTATGTGGATTTTCTATAGACTTGGTGAGAAAAGGAACCATCCTTTTTCCTAATGATAAGGACGTCAAGGAAAGGAAATTGGTTGTTGGGCTCAAGTTCTTTGGTGAATTGAATGCAATCCAGAAAACTATTTAGGTGAGAGTGGAAGCGGCCTAACTGGTCCAAGCCATGAGGCCAACAAATGTTGGTGTCATCAACATAATTCTTCCACCATCTGGGCTTGAGGGGGAAGGAGTTTAGGGATAACTCCTCGAGATGCTCCATGTAAAGGTTGGCTACAATAGGGGACAATAGGGAACCCATGACAACTCCATCAAATTATTCGTAGACCATATTTTGGAAAGTGAAGAATGTGGAATGAAGGCACAATTCAACAAGAGAAGTTATTTCATCATTGGTTTTATGTTTAATTAGCTCCATTGAGTCACACACTAGGACTTGTAAACAAGGACACCACATTGAAGCTAAGGAGGATCTCGTTATCTTATACCTTTTTGTCTTGTATGTAATCAACAAAATGGGTAGAATCTTTTATGTAGGAATCTGACTTTCCTACCAGAATGGAGATCAACTTAGCAAGGATGGCAGCTAGCTTGTAGGTGGGGGAATGGGTAGTGTCGACAATAGGTCTAAGAGGTGTTCCTGATTTGTGGATTTTTGGGTTGCCATAAATATGTGGGGTTATTTCCTTAGGAGGGACAAGACTCTTCTTGGTAAGATCATCAAATGATGAATGGGTGATGGTCTTACATCAAGGAAAAATGAGTTGATCTATCAACACTAGGATCAAAGAACATAGTTTTGACATAAGACATGACCGCATCTTGAAATATACCCTAGTGAAGCACTCACATCTTGCTAAACATCACATTTGCATTGAGAGCACCCAAGTTTTGGTCAAAGAACATAATTTTTTCAAAAGGAAACTCAAGGAATCCATCTTAATCATGATGAAGGGTGGCATCTAAGCCCAACCTGGCAACCTTTGTTGACCCCCTCCATGTGGACCTTCATCCCTAATAATCTCTCCCCCCCTTTCGTTTCTCTACCCTCTCTACACATAAGCTCTCTTTCCTACCTTGCCTTCCCTCTCCTTCCCCCTATTTCTCTCCACGTGGTCTCCTCCCTTACCACCTTCATTCAATCTTTCCCTCTTCCCCTTCTCTCTTTTTTCCTTTCCTTCAAACTCTCTTAACTGAGCTCCCCCTTCCCCCTCCTCCACTCCTTTTTTTCCTCTCCTCTCATGATGAATCGATTGCACCTCCCCCCTTCCCTCTTCTCTCCTTTGTGTATCCTGCCTTGGTTTATTGTCCATTGCTCCCATGGCCCCTCATGTTTTCTTGTAGTTTTATTTTCCTTTCCTTGGGAATGTGCTTGTTTTCTTCATCTCTAACTGCTTGCTTGTTATATTTCTATTAGTTAGCCCATATTATATATATAATATAGTACATGTTTATATATTTAAATACATACATACATACATATACATATATGTTTTCATGCATATAGATAGATTATATGTATATATGTATATGTATATGTTCATATATATATATATATATATATATATATATTTGTTTATAGGTATGTATGTATGTATGTATATTTATGTATTTAAATAAATACATATATGTTTGCATCAATATAGATAGATTGTATGTATATATGTATATTTATATGTGTGTATACATATATATACATATGCATACATATAAATGCATATACATACATACATACATACACATGAAAACATATATATAGATGTATACATATACATATATATATATATATACATATATGTGTGTATGTTTATATCTATATTTATATAGATATAAATACATATCTATACACTTATATAATTCAACATATAGTATATACATGCACACATACATTTATTCATTTATGTTATATTTAATTCAATATATATATGCATTTGTATTTAAATATAATATACTAATAGATAAGCCCTTAAGGGCGTAATGTGGTGGTGAGTTCACTTGGTTGCAATGATCACCACTAGGGTTCAAACCCCCTGTTGGGCCAAAGATCTTGCAGGCCTTGTGCCTTTTTTGGGCTATCATGCTCACATGATATGTGCCTTCATAGATCCTTCGTTGGGTTGGCGTGCTCGCAGGATGTGGGCCTTCTCTGGGGGAACAAGATAGTGGGTTTCAACTAGGACACTAATGCTTAGGCGATAATGCCTTGGGGATTGAGACCCCCAGTAGTGGTCTTGGTAATAAAGCCATGGGAAGAGATCCCCCGTAAGGGTCTCTCTGGGCTTGTACCAAGCTAAAACCCAAGGAACCGTAAACAAAAAAATACTTATAGATAATATATAGTATATATAGGTTGAAATATTTGTATAAATATATTATAGACATATATTCGCTTATAAATATTTTTGGTTTACATTTTTAAGTAAAATCAGCCCCCTCTTTTTTCTAGTATCTGTTTTTAACTTACCTCCCCTAAATGTGCCTTTGCATCATCCACATTATAGTTAAGAACATGAAAACAATACAAGAATAAAATAAAATAAAATAAAACAAAACAAAATAAAACAAAACACAAGAAGAAGATCCCATCTAATTATGTTAAAATAATCTACCTCTTCAATAAGATGGACCTCAGTGTACTCATACTCAATCTTTGAATTCCTATGTAATCTAACACCATTCTCATGTTGTTTAGATGGTCTCATAGGTTAAGTAAATGGAATCATATGATAAGCATAGCCACTTTATGTTCAAATATTAGTATCACTATAGACACTCATGAGGGTTAAAAGTGAAATATTCTAGAAAATCATATATAAGACCCACTAATAAAGTGTAAGAAGAATGATACAAGTCAAATTTTAATAAAGCTTCATCAACTAAAGTATCTCTAAATGTGTGAATTAGAAACATCTTGTCATCAACATGTGCATGATATATGTGAAAAAGTTTAACATGTAAGTATGCACCTCTATGATATCCATTTATATCACCACTAAAAGCATTAATCAATGGATCACTAATAGAATGAACACCATAAAGCATAGGATCAAAAATATCATGTGTATCACTAGCATTTGTTATTTGAGAAGACTGATCATCATTTGTAACATTGTGTAATAAAGAAAGCAAATCATCACCATCAAGAACAAGCATCATGAAAATCCTCATTAGATAAATCATCAAGAGACAAGTAGGAAACATAATCATCATTAGTGATAAGAACATCATCACATGAAGCATAAACCCTATATGTTTCCATGGAAGTTAAAGCCAAATCACTAGATTCATATAGCACAAGTTCAAAAACAATGTGTGCATTAGAAACATGACCTATGCTATCATCACATAATAAAGTATCATGAACAATAATTTCATCATGAAGTAAGGAGTCATCAACCACATTATAAGAATATAAAGGGCTATTACTAAGCTCCTCACCTAATACATCATTAGTAGACTATGAGCCAAAAGATATAGAAGAAGAACTATCACTAGTGGTAGAAGGAATAAAATCATCATAAAACATGTTTGTACATAACATTTCTAATTCATCTCAAATATATAGATTCATGTATTTATAATTGTTCATTTAAAAATTAATTTGGCCTAGATATTTATGTAGAGTTATCTTATTTCCTTACATAAATTGGTGAACTTGATTAATCTTACACCCCCTAGGGTTTTGCCTTTGGTTTTTATCCTTCTATTTTGCTATTTCTAGTTGCTTTCATCTTTCATTTCATATATAATTCATGTTGATTAGGGGTTGGATCCACCCTTGTGTGCTTTCATTATTAGACCTTTAACCATGTATGAATTTTGAACCCCTCTAGCCACATTTGTTTCCTACCTTTATGATCAATATAATTTTGTATACGTCAAAGGGGTTGTGCTCAAATGGCAAGGCCATAGGGTTCTCGAGATGGAGATATAGGTTTCAATCCACCAAAGTAACATCACATCACTAAAACACATGTTGCAATAGTATTCCTATAGCTAGAATTGTTTCCCCATAGTTGTTATGCCCTATTGGAATTGTAAAGTCTCATTATGGATATGTGGTCTTTAGTAGATGTTTATATTGAGTGTGGGCCCTAAAACCAAACCTTGACTAACTAATCTAAAAACAATCATTTTATATACATGTGGTACATCTAGAGAAGTTATTTTAAATGTGATGTGATGTTATGTTTGGTGACCATATTCTTCCTACATTTCATGATAGTTCCATGTCCCTAGGTTTGTATACTTTTGATGTTTTGAACCTATCATGTCAATTCAACCTTGCCATGTAGTTTTGAACCTGTTCTGCAAATCCTTGAAAATGTGTTTAGCTGTAATATTTGAGCATGATGGTGTTGATAAGCACCATTAGAGTTTGTTGTTCTAGGTGTGGAAACAATTTGCTCCCCTTCATTTTCCTTAGACAAACCCATGGATCAATTTATTTATTTTGCATTGGAAGACACACCAATAAAAATATAAATTCCTTGTATGTCCTTATTAATGTAGATGTTGATATTCATTTTGCAATGATTATGCAATGCTAGATAGATCATGATGATACTCAATGATGACTAGATAATTAAAATGATTTAGAGTTTGTCATTTTATACAAAATCCTGGTGTGTGAATTTAAATATTTCATGCTTAAGTTAGTAGGTAATGGATAGTTGGGATTGTGTTAGCTCGAGTCCATGTTTAAATTTGATTTTATAAATCTAGGGGTCAAAACTATATTTGTGGTCCTAAACCAAGTTCAAATCCACACTTGTGGGTTTGGCCAAGGTTATGGATTGGAGAATTTGCAATTAGTATTTGGATACTTAGGATGTGTGGACTCAGGTTCAATTAAGGCTTAGGTAAATTTTCCAACCTTTTACACTAAGATATGCCATATGCATACTAGATTATTGCACTAGGGACTACTAATCAAAGTGAGTCCAAAATAAATGGGGAAAATGCTAAGTATGTGTTGTCATATTTTGCCCAGCCCAAAATATTCCAAAATCCCTCCTTCTATCAGAAAGACCTGATAAGAGAAAGTCCCAAATAGAAGGAGGTAAGATCTTAAACCCTTCAAAATCCAATGATATTCCTTTGCAAATATCCCCAAAATTTCTTGTGGAGAATCCTTACATAAAACCAAAAAAATATGGGTTCTTGCCTTAGTTTTTGGGACCATTTTGGCCTTTATCGGCAAAAGTTTAGGTTCCTGAACTTGCAAAAAACCAAAAAAATGGCTAAGGAATTAGAGAAGATTCTTCCCCTTTGTTGGCAAATTTCATTTTCTATGAACTCTTCAAAAGTTCACTTTTTCACTAGTTCGTTGACTCGGCGATTTTCCAACACAAGGGAAAGGGATTAGGTTTTCTCAAAATTGTCTAAGGCATAAGATAGGCAAGGAATGCCTTATCAGTAATGTTCAAAAAATTTGAACTATTCATGAGTTCAAAAATCTTTCGGTTCACCGACAGGGTAAGGCAAAGATAAGTTTGGTTCAGTGCAGGTAGATCCCTGAAAAAAGAAGAATGAATACCTTTATCGGTGAACTTATGGTTTGGTGAACCTTAAGTTCGTCGATCGGTGACTTTGCCGATAGAATGAAGAAAAGAGCCGAGCTTCATAAAAAATTCCTAAGGCACTAAAGAGCAAAGGACTACCTTTATCGGCAAAGTTCTAAAGGGACGAATTCTTCATGAGTTCAAGAATCAGCAGATTTGTCGATAAGGCAAAAGGAAGAGATCACCAATCAAGCAGGAGATCAAAAAATAGTTCTAGAAAGTAACATTCAGCTGACAAGGCAAAAAGATGGAAACAAAGTTAGAAACAGTTCTAAAATTGAAGAATGGCTGACTGAGTGTAGAGAGGATGCTGAGGAGATAGGAAAAAGGTTCAGAACACATAAATTTTGCAGATAGGCAAGATAAAGAAGGAAATCGTGAAAAATGGAGCCCGATAGTTATGAAGAAGTCGCCAACCATGAAAATTACAAAGGTGCCATAGGTACAACACATTGAATTGTTGTAAGATCTTCCTTCTTCCTGAAATCATGTCATTTTTTTAGGGAGAGTACCCCCAACATTCAATTCACAGGACAAGGTCAAACCTAGTCAGTTGAAATAGTGGAACTCTTCAATGTCAAAGTACAAGCAAAGTTGCAGATTGGATTTTTAGGTACACAAATAGGACTTCCATCCTTCCTATGAGGCCTACCTTTTCATTCCCATTTATTTGACTACCTTATTTTACTATTGGTGATACATATTAGACTTATGGGACTATTGATCCCAATTTGTAGGACTTTTAGACTATATGCTTTATGTGGATTTATTATGTTTAGCATGATTACGATGTGATTGGACAATGATATTGATTCACTGATGAGGTTAGACATGTGATTTACATTATGATGTTATTTGGATACTATGCATGTGATTTTAGTTAGGAATTTGTTATGTAATTATATCTGCTATGGATGTTTGAAATGCAGAATTTAGAATTTAATTATAATGTGATTTCCTTGATGCTTATATGAACATGTGATGTTGTATGTACTTGTTTCACTTTGCTTCGGCTATCATATACATGCCAGATTAACATTTCATTTGAGTGCGCAGGTGTTTCTAACGAAGCCACAGATACTTGGAGACCATCCCACATACTGTGTTGTTTTCCCTTGTGAAGCTGATCTAGTTCCAAGAGGAACCAAGATCAACTAAGTTGCATTATGAATTTTTGTAATGTTGTTGCATGGTGTTAGTTGGCTTAGGTCTACCCTTCTTTTAATTGATTTCTAATTGGTGTTGTAAGTTGTAATGTCATTTGAATTTCAATTTTTGAGTTTTAATTTTGAGACCCCTATTTATGTGTTTTTACTCAACCTATGGTGCTCAAAATGGGTTGAAATTGACCCTGGGTTGTACCCCTCAGGTCTAGGGGTCATTTGGTCTTGTTTAACCTTAGGTAAACTTCCATTTGGTCACTTTAACTTCACCCTAAAGTAAAGTGACGAAAATGGAAGCTTGGGAGGGAAAGGATGAGTGGGTCAAACACTCAACCTCTTCCTTTCCTCTTCCCTAGGTTGGGGGAGTATTCAAGATCCTTTAATTGTGGAGGACTCAACTCCAAGCCTCTCCCACAATTGGTGAGGGTACCTTGGGGTTGAGTGGTCCTTATTAAGAAGAGAGGATTGGGGTACATGTGGCACCCACTCCTTATTTGGCTCCATCTTTTTCTCTCACATAATCAAGAGAGGACAAGTGGATGGGAGAAAGACTTAGTGGATTGGGTGAATGACATGTGTCACCACCCCATTTCAAGAGTCTTTCTAGTAGTTGGGTGGAGGAGTGAGGAGGTGACATGTGTCACCTCCCCATTCGTCAAGGCTCATGAGAAGAGCCTACTTGAATCCCTCTTGAAGGGAGGGATGGGGTTGTTGAATTTTTTGCAATTTTTTATTTTAATTATTTTGGGGAAAAAGTTGGAGGAAAAATTGGTGTGGCTCAACTTGGAGAAGGAGTTAGAGGAGATCTTATCAACTATCTTCCATTTGGGCTTTATAAGGTAGGATTTAAGGCAAATACCTTTCCTTATGCATTTTCTTTACTTGCATGTGGTGTGTGTGTGAGTTTTATTTTGTTGTTTTCACTTTGTGGTTGTGGGAAAAATTGGGTATGGGAGCTGTGAGAGCCTCTCCTACTTGGGAGAAGATGCTCAACATGTGTGGGGTGGGGGAGGAGTGAACCTCCTCGGGGTCACATCCTTGGTTTCATGGAGTTTTAGCCTTGAGGGCAAATTGAGAATTTTGAACAATATGTGTATATGAGAAAATTGTGATATGGCTTGAGAGCCAAGAGAAAGTTGTGAAATCATGTTTATATGTGTGGGCTTGAGGCCTTGAGGGATTTATGTTTTGGCAAGTTTTGGAGTGGCACTCTCGAGTTGAGTGATGTCCACTCCCCTACCCCATTAAACTCATCTTGAGTGAGTTGTTATGTGAAAACCATGGGAGTATTCTTGTTGTTGTCTTGAGTAAATTTTGTTGTGAAGTGGTGTGTGCTTACCTTGTGTGAGGATGACCTCCTGGCTTGGGGGTGACTCATGAATGAGTCAATGGTAGGGTGGAGAGCATTTTGTTGTGGCTTCTTCCCTTTATATTCTGTCTATCCTATCTGAGTTTAGATTGGCTCAAATATGTGGTTTGAACATCATTATACTCAAAATGATTAAATCTTGTTAAAAGCTTGTTTTTATGAAAGGTTATTCATTATGTGTTGTTTTCCTTGCAGATTAAGTAGGGCAGTGGGATGGATGCAATTGTGATAGGAAGGTTCCCAGATCAAGGAAGTTGATTGTCAATCCAACCTCAGAAGCCTTCACCACATACAGCAACAAGAAGGCAGAAGAAGACAAAATATATTTAGAAGGAGATGAATAAAATAGTAGAATATTTAAAAATTGAAAATGTAATCCTGTCACTTATGACTAATGCTATATTTAGAGGGTCATGTGACATTATTTTGTCTCTATTATGCTTTAAAAATTGGCTTTTCCGTAAGTATAGCTCAATGGGTATCCAAAATGTCCAGATTCAATGTATTTAGGAGTTGTATTTTGTCTTTTTCCTACAAGACGAAGGGAAATCCAGGAATGGACAATAGCTATTGTATATGGTGTAATCTGGTCCATCGATGTTGAGGTAATCTCCACCGTCCATTCAAAAACTTAGTATGGCACCTCTTCTATATAAAGGGTCATTTTCTCCTTCATTGTAACTCTCTAGATAGTGAATTGTTGACACTCTACCAAATTCTGGATTAATACAAAGCAAATTGTTGCAGTGATTCTAAGAATTTATTTCCTTGTATGGTCTATTTGGTTTTCATGGTTCACATCTCGATCTTCATTAGTTAATTGTGCTTTGCAATTTTAATGGTTTGTTGAAGGTATCTCATGAAAGCTCTAAGTCCATACTTTTAGTTGCTTGCTGACTGTAAGTGGCTATGTAAAGTTAGTCTAGACTAATCATTTTGTGCTAAATTCAATTGCATTACATTAGTTAAGTTACACCATTAACTGGGTATTTAATGAATGCATGCAATCTAAAAATCTTAAGAATCCATAGAAGATAACATCATTTTCTGTAGTGTTGTAGCAATCAGTTAGCTTGGTTACTCAGGAAGTGGTTAAAATTTTGAGTATTTGTCTCCCATTAGTGAACTATGCATTGTGAATGTCACTTAAGACCTCTCTAAACTCTACTCCTTTTACATTTTCTTATTGATGAACTTTTAATATTAGGTTTCAGCAGCATTTACATTGTGATATCAACTGAAAAAGTCATAAGGGTTTGCATGTATTATTGTTTAAACCTACCAAACCTATTATATTGCATGTAAGACCCCTTGTAGGGATAGCTAGAACATCCCACTGAGAAATTCCAAGCAAGATAAGACCTAGCTATATTATCCTTGGAGTAGTCTTACCTCGGGTAAGATACTTTTCAAGAGAGGTGTGATACTAGCAATCATACCTGTGTGGTTTTGTGCTGAAACCACCATCAACAATACCCATTAAAGTCCCTATCCTCTTGCAATATCCATATATTTCTGTACCCTTTCAAACATGGCCATAAAATTATGAACAGAGTGGAGTTCTTTTCTTTGCAACTCAGGGGTTAAATTGTTCCATCTGTCTTGCACAAACTGATAACAATGGTGGATGAGTCCAATAGTTAAATGTTGTATTCTTTCATAATCCTGCGGTCTCAAGATCATGATTTTCCTTCCTACACCTTTATGATCCAAAAGTTATTTTTGTAGACACCTAAAATTGGCCCAGGTTGAATTAAGTAAATATTCTAATATTTATCTTAATTCATATTTTCTTTTGTCAATTAAATAAGTATTATAAGTTTATTTGATTGGTTCATTATCCTACAACTAAATAAAATTATTTTATTTAATTAAAATCCCTAAATTCTTCTAATGTCTCAAATCTTAAATCCACCTCACAAAATCCACTTCATCAATCCACCGCATCTCTTCCACCTCACCATGTTGCACATATAATTAAATATTCTTAATATTTAATTAGCTAATATCCTCCAAAATCTAAAAATAAATCTTTAATTCAATTATTCCCCACTATCCTCCACTATTGAATTCTTAATTCAATTGTTCACCACTATACTCCACCAATTGAATTTTTAATTCAATTGTTCCCCATTATCCTCCACTATTGAATTCTTAATTCAATTGTCATAACCCACTATCCTCCACTATTGAATTCTTAATTCAATTGTCATAACCCACTCTTCTCAAAAAAAAAAAATTTAATTCATCCATTATGAATTAAAGATTCACAAAAAATGAGAGCCATTGATCTCATCTTTTGATCCTCACCCTCCATTGCTTTTTCAGAAAATCTATAAATAAGACTCCTCTCTAAGCAATTGGGGAACTTCATTCTTGCATCAAATCCATGTCCAATTTCCTCTAGGAAGATCTCTTCTGGCATCCCCATCATGCCCAATTTCTTCTCCTCATTCTAGTCATCCCATATCCTCCATCATTAGTGTGTTGAAGTTCATCTTCAATCACATATTGTATCTCAGCCATTTCGTTCTTGTCACTGTCAACAAGTAAGGAAGCAAGCTCACTGAGGGCCAATCTTCTTTATCAAGGTCGAGGACAGATAGGCAAACAATGGAAGCCGCAGGGTAACAAGTTTGTAAGTTTTGTGCTTTCATTTGTTTATTCTTGTTACTCGCATATTTATCAGTTGGCAACATCCGAGGGTGAGCTGTTCAATGATCCAATCAACAGCATGCATCTTCGCCGGTTTTATACCTAGGAGAACCCCAATGTAAGGGAGGCACAAAATACAAAAAAATCAAAAAATTAGAAAAAAGTACAAAAAATATCAAAAAATCAGAAAAAAGTACAAAAAAAATATCAAAAAATTAGAAAAAAGTACAAAAAATATCAAAAAATTAGAAAAGAACAAAAAAAATCGTCCTGTGGTGAAAACCTGGAAAACAGGCGCCTTGGATAGGTATCATGATGAAAACCTGGCAAGCAGGCGTCATGTATATTTTCTAGCTTTCGTGCCAATAAAAGCAAGTGGTGAAAACCTAGTAAACAGGCATTACTTGTGATAAACCGCCTTCTCCATCTTCAGGAAATCAATCACCTTGAGTCCATTCTTCCTTGTGTCCCATTCGACCCATATCTGTCCCATAATAAAATCCTGATAGTTACCTATCGTGGATTGATACTCTATCTCTTTGTTGGCCTTGTCAGCCAAAGTTTTGTCCCATACCGCATCTATTGTGCATGCCTAAGCATAGTGTCTCTCATTGGTTTTCCATGGTCCAAGTCCATGAACTACGTTGCCTCTGCGTTGTCACATAGGCAAGGCCATATTCCTATGCGCCCCCGAGGCTCGCACGGTCCCATCCATCCCATTTCTTGTTGTCTTTCTTGTTGTCTCTCTTCTAGTCCATCCATGGTCCATTAGGGTTTACCCTGAACTATGTTGCCTCTACGTCATCACGTAGGCAAAGCCATTTAGCAATGAGCCCCCGAGGCACTAGGTTAGTCCCTTAGGGTCCGTCTCACCAATAAGGATTGTGCAAACTTCTCACCAGATAAACAAGAGCAGCAAAGCAAGTTACCAAAAAAACAAAAATCTTAATGAAAAATATCAACCTATCCAAGGCAAAATAGAGCACCACACTAAAACACTCAAGCTAAATCTCATATCAATTATGGAAAAAAGACACATCTAAATGCAAGAATGTTTTGTGTTGGTTAGATTAAGAGTCTTGACTTATTCTATCATGCCTTTCTATGCTACTTGAGGATGCCAAAAGCTAGAGATGCTATGATGGGGGCATGATTATTTTCTTTGTTTGCTGCTTGTGGATCAAACTTTAGTAATGTGATGACTTTTGTCTAACGACATGATCGGCAAAAGATCATCGAGGACTCCGAGGTCTAAACATGAAAAGGGGCAATCCTTGTCTGTTGAAAAATGCAAGAAGTACTCAGGTCATCTAGATTCAATTTTGACTAGATGCTTGTATTAACTTGCTAAATCAAAATCCATGTAAGTAATACTCAGGTCATCTCGGTTTAATTATACCTAGATGCTTGTATTTTCTTACAACATAATAAAGCCCAATGATGAAAGCGCTTCAAAATACTTGCTATATCAAGGTGACAAATATCCATATCCATATCCATACCGTATCCAACTGCAGTTCATATCCATCTCCATATCTATACCATATCAAATTGCGTCTCATACCTATATCCATGTCCATATCCATACCGTATCCAATTGCAAGTCTATCCTTAATCCATGTCAATCAAGTCAAGTCAATCTTGTCAAATGATCCAATCACAATCAGTGGTCTTGATCCTTGTCTGGTCGTAAACCAACTCAATCAATCAATCAATCAATTGTCTTAGACAGGATGTTGCATTGTTGAAACTAGACCAACACACGCGTCTTACACGACATGCTTCATTTCTTGAAACCAGACACTATCCTTCGTGTTTCTCTAGGGATATATCATTCCTCGCCATGACAACACTATCATATCAAATGTCTTAGACAGGATGTTATATTGTCAAAACTAGACCCGAAGTCTTATACGATATATCTCATTCCTGAAACCAGACATCATTGATCCATATCATTGGTTTACCGCTTGACAGGGGCAATACCTTGGTTATTCCTGTATCATTTGAGCATACTTGCTTACTTTCTTGTGTGTGTTATCATTTTTATCTTGCATTCCATATCATTCATCCCTTTCTTCTGCATTCAACCATTTCATTTCCTGTCAACATATCTTATCATGAGATTGTCCGTCTCACGCCTGCCACCTTCTCCCCATCCAATCTCCCAAGGGGGCATCCTATCGTCATAACCTATACCAGGGCAAACTGGGGCATGTATCATTATCAGACTATTTATTCTTTGAAACAACGTGATAAAACACATTGCTTCAAAAAGGGGCAAAATGTAGACACCTAAAATTGGCTCAGGTTGAATTAAGTGAATATTCTAATATTTATCTTAATTCATATTTTCTTCTGTCAATTAAATAAATATTATAAGTTTATTTGATTGGTTCATTATCCTACAATTAAATAAAATTATTTTATTTAATTAAAATCCCTAAATTCTTCTAATGTCTCAAATCCTAAATCCACCTCACAAAATCCACTTCATCAATCCACCTCATCAATCCACCTCATCTTTCCACCTCATCTCTTCCACCTCACCATGTTGCACATATAATTAAATATTCTTAATATTTAATTAGCTAATATCCTCCAAAATCTAAAAATAAATCTTTAATTCAATTATTCCCCACTATCCTCCACTATTGAATTCTTAATTCAATTGTTCCCCACTATACTCCACCAATTGAATTTTTAATTCAATTGTTCCCCACTATCCTCCACTATTGAATTCTTAATTCAATTGTCATAACCCACTATCCTCCACTAGTGAATTCTTAATTCAATTGTCATAACCCACTCTTCTCAAAAAAAAAAAATTTAATTCATCCATTATGAATTAAAGATTCACAAAAAATGAGAGCCATTGATCTCATCTTTTGATCCTCACCCTCCATTGCCTTTTCAGAAAATCTATAAATAAGACTCCTCTCTAAGCAATTGGGGGACTTCATTCTTGCATCAAATTCATGCCCAATTTCCTCTAGGAAGATCTCTTCTGGCATCCTCATCATGCCCAATTTCTTCTCCTCATTCTAGTCATCCCATATCCTCCATCATTAGTGTGTTGAAGTTCATCTTCAATCACATATTGTATCTCAGCCATTATGTTCTTGTCACTGTCAACAAGCAAGGAAGCAAGCTCCCTGAGGGCCAATCTTCTTTAGCATCAAGGTCGAGAACAGATAGGCGAACTATGGAAGCCGCAGGGTAACAAGTTTGTAAGTTTTGTGTTTTTGTTTATTCAATCTTGTTTACTTGCATATTTCATAGATGTTTGGGTTTAATATTCTTTATTGATCAATCCATTTCACCCCTCACAATTTTCATTCTCCAATGATTAAGTCAAGGGTTTTAGATTCTCTCCTTATTGGGAGAGCAATTGATTTTTCTCTCTCTATATGCTTGCATGATTTCACCCCTCAACTTCTCATTTCTGAAATAGGATGCAAGTGCCCTCAATTATAAATCCCCCACAAAACATAATGGGTTCCATTCTGCATCTTCAGGCACAACATAGTTATGCAAGTAGTACTCACATAACTGATCCTGTTCTTCTGGTGTGGCATCAGCAAAAACCTTTAGAAAAGTCATTTTTCCACTCATAGCAACTGGCTTGTTACTAATCAACTTATTAAATTGGAATCTTAAAAACTTTTCCTGTAAAAGAAAAGCATATGTTCTGGCTGGAGGTCTGCATTTAAAAATTTGGGCAGCTTTATCTGCTACCTCTTCCATCCTGACTGTCAATCTTCTCAATTCAATATCTTTTCTCTCCAATGCCTGAGTATGCTCTGTAATCATTGCTTCTTTTTCTTTCTTCCACTCCTCTTCTCGTTTAGAAAAGTTTTCAGTAACTTTCCATAGTTGGTACTCTAGGGACATGATTGTATGACAAGTTGGGGTTTTTTTAATAGGGGGTCTCTTTTCCTTAGCTACCAGTTCCTTATTTCCTACTACAACTATTGCTAGTTCTACAAGTATATCTAATTTTGATCCCTGTCCATAAGTATTGACTTTTTCCTCCAACTCCTAAATCTTTGCTTTTCTTTCCTTGTCCCTTTTCTCATATGTTTTGATCAGTTCCTCCAGCTGCTTGATCCTTTCAAAAGCTTCCTATAATTCTTTTTTGACATTTCTTTCTTCAAGAAATAATTCTTCATCTCTTAAAGACTGTTCATCACCACCCCACATTGATTCATAACCCTCACTGTCAAGGTTATCTGGGGTTTTCTTTCTGGTTTTCATGGAAACAAAAATATCCTCTGACTCTGATTTAGAGGTGGTGGATATATGCCATTTCCTTTTTATGGGAACTTGCACATTTTCAGTCACATTGGCCTCTTGTTCATGGTTAGTTTCCACTGTCACAACATCTTCTTTTTCTTCTCTTGGCTTCTCAACACCACCCCTTGTAACACCTTTCCTCTTTTGACGGTGTGAACGCCTTAGTGGTGTGGGTTTCTTCTTCAGCCTTTTTGAAGGCATGGAAGAAGAACCACCTTTCTTCTTTCTGGTTTTTAGTGTTTTAGTGTTGGGTGTTTTACTAGAAGATGGGGTTTGATATACTCTTCTGCTATAGGTTGATCAAATGTTGCATGTGGTGAATTTGGTACATCTTGCTCCCCTATTTCTCCCTTTCTACAGGTAGGTGAAGCAACAGGTATAACAGGAGGAGTTTCCCTTAAAGATGCAGCAGGTGACTCTATATTCCCTGGTACTACTGGCTCCTCAAGATTATCATTAATGTTTCTACAATTCAAAAATCTTTCCCAGGGCCCCTGTGGGTACTGAACCCCAAGGCTCCTTTTCACTAACAAGGTAATCAAACAATCATGTGACAGAGCTAACTTATTTGACTTCCGATGGTATTCATATCCCATTCTTTTACAAATTATCTAGAAAATTGGGTACATTGACTATTCTATTATGGCGAAGGTGACTCAATAACTTAAGATGCACATTATACAAAATGGATTGTCTACCATCACAAGTAATGTACTTAATAATATGAATAGCACAAGAAGCCCATACCCGTGAAAGTGATAATCTCTTAGTAGCTTGCGATGTTGAGTCCAAGTGCTCCCCTACCTCGCTAAACTCATCCCTGGTAGCTACTACATCTACCTTGACAGGGAATTCTTCTCCATTCCTGGGTAGACCAGACACTTCTACAATTGCAGCCTCTGAAGCATCCACTTTCAAACCCTTGATAGTGGATTCATCATGGGGTCATGCCTTCATTATATTCTGTGAGCTTCAAAAAATAATCGAACCATCCCGCTCTTCTAAAAATTAGCAAGGCTAACTGGTCTTCCAATATTATCTAATGTATTATTGGTTCCATCTTAATAAGATCACCCCCCATGCTGCCAATTTAACTCAAATTCAAGTTTTTCACAACCCTCTGCTTAACCCTCTGTTATACTTGCATGCACTTCAAATTCAACAACCCTTTGCTCAACCCCATGTTATACTTGTATGCACTAAGCTTGAACTAGCCTGAATTGACTTGGGATTTTAGGAAGTTGACAAGACAAAAGGTTATAGATGCAAGAAGGCTAATAGAAAAAGGTTGTATTTGTCTATGTTTTGGTAGCTTTTGGTGGCAAACAAAAAAATTGTTTTGAACATATACTAGTTCCCCCCCCAACTAAAATCTGGAAGTGACCTCACTTCAATACATGTACGAGATGGAGGGTAATGATTTCAAGAATATGGAAATAAGATCAATAATGAGAATTATGCTGAATTAAATGCAAGCACATATAGAATGTATTGAAAATCTATGTTAATAATGGAAAGTATGCATACCTGTTGAGGTGAAGTGAACGAAACTCTGCACGAGTGTAGCTTTGTAAAATGTATCTGCAGTATGAATTTGATTGGACATGAAATCATTATTATAGGAGACAGAGTGAATGACATGTTGGTGTGTGTGAACAAGTTGAGGAAGCTCGCATGTAGTGATAGGATGGATGGAGGTTGCCTGCACTGGAAAAGTGGAGTAAATGCTAAGGGAGTGCAATTAACTCAGCGTGAAATTTGAATGTTTTGACAGATAGTTGTTGCATGTACCTTCATCAACAGGTCCCGAAGTGAACTGTGGTAGCTTTTATTTTGCTTGTTGCAGGTCCCTACAACATAGTGAAACTATCTCTATGAAGATTTTGGCACCGGTGTTGTGTGTGCGCATGAAGAAGGTTAAGGAATTATACCTGAGTGACCGTAGGAGGTCAGCTGTGTAGCTCATCTACTGAGTCACTATGAGAACCGATAGTGACTACTGTTGAGTTTATGTCGGTAGTAGAATTAGGGCTTGGACCATAGAAATGCATTAGAGAAAGAAGAAAATCATCCCGTTTTGTTGGCTTTGTGTATAACTTCAATCTGTGACCATTAACTAGCAATGAGAATCTAACTGCATCTATGGTTTGCAATTTAACTGCTCCATTGGGGAATACCTGTTGTATTTCATAGGGGCCTAACCATCTAGACTGTAGTTTGGCCTTATAATCTTTATATTGAGTCATATAATAAAACCCAGTCACCCACATGGAATTCTTTGGTCTTGATAAACTGATCATGTCATTTAGTCCTCTATTTTTGAACTATCTCTATGTGATGGATAGCCTCCATTTTAATTTCATCTAGCCCATTCAGAATATGTAGCCTCTCCTTCTATGCTATTGTCAAGTCCATGTCAAGTTCTACCGTTGTCCTTAGTGTCTTATATTCGAATTCAATTGGCAAAACTATTGTTTTTCCATACACTAATTCATAAGGTGTAAAGCCTATAGTTGTTTTCCATGTTGTCCTATATGCACACACTGCTTCTAGTAATCTAGCTACCCAGTCTTTTCTATGAATTTGCATTGTTTTGGTCAAAATGTTTTCAATCTCTTTGTTTGTAACCTCCACCTGCCCATTGGCTTGGGGGTGATAAAGTGTTGACTTTTAATATCTGATTTCATACTTTTAACCAATGCAAAAATTAGTTCAGAAGTAAACTAGGGACCTTGATCAGTTACATTTTCTCTGGGTACTCCATATCTAGTAAAGATGTCTTCATACAAGAACTTGGCTACATTTCCATCTCTTGCAAACTGTAATGCTTTGACTTCAATCCACTTTGTCAGATAATCTTTGCAAACCAAAATATATTCCTTGTTATTAGATGCTGGTGAAATTGGCCCAATGAAGTCTAGCCCCCATTTGTCAAATGGTGCTAGTGCCATCTGTGGCTGTAAGGGCATCTCATCTGTCCTTGTTGGTCTGCCCATCCTCTGACATCTGTCATAGCTCCTTGTATACTTTATTGAATCCTTATGGAGAGTTGGCCAATAATAGCATGTTGTTAAGATCTTAAAAGATATTCTTTTGGTTGTAAAGTGACCCCCACAAGGCTCATCATGACAAGCTTTTAGGATGTCAAAGACCTCATCTTCTCTTATACATCTCATCATAATATGATTTGGACCAGTGTAGAATAGATAACCAGCAACCCAAGAGTATGGAAAGCTTTTATGCTCTAGCTGTCTCTTTTCTCTAAGAGAGAAATGTGATGGTATCTACCCTGCCACTAAGTAATTTGCAATGTCAGCAAACCATGGTGTGTGTATATTGAGAGAAAACAAATGCTCATCTGAAAAAGAGTCATCTACAACACATCCTTCTAATTGTGTAGGCAATCTAGTTATAAAATCTGCCACCACATTAACTTTCCCAAGCTTATCCACTATTGTTATATCAAACTCCTGTAGTAAGAGTAACAATCTGAATAGCCTACCTCCAATCATAGGTTTGTTCATTAAGTACCTGATTGCAGTATTAATTGTGTGGATAAAGACTGGTAACTAGTGATGTAATGCCTAAACTTGTTAATGGCATGGACAACTGCTAACATCTCTTTCTCTATGACAGTGTAGTTAAGTTTTGCTCCTTGTAAGTTCTTGTTGATATAATAGATAGTGTACTCCTTATTACCTTCCTTTTGTCCTAAAACAACTCCTATAGCAAAATCAGAAGCATCAGTGTGTATGTGGAAAGGTAATGTTCAGTTTGGTCCTCTCAAGATAGGTGCTTAAGTCAGAGTTGTCTTAAGTGTCTCAAAAGAGTGCTGACATTTTGTGGTCCTGTCAAATTCTATATCTTTTGTGAGTAAAGTAAACAAAGGTGCTATAATTTTGCTGAAGTCCTAAATGAATCTCCTATAATAGCTTGCATGGCCCAGAAAGCTTCTGACATCTTTTTGTTTCTGTGGTATAGGAAGTGTAGAAATGATCTCAATTTTATGGGGATCCACTTGAATTCCTTCACTTGATATAAAATGTCCTAGAACAATCTTTTGAGTCATCATCATAAAACATTTCTCATGACTCAATGATAGATTGTGTTCTTGACATCTTTTTAGAACTTTCTCTAGATTGTTGAGTGTTGTTTCATATGTTTCTCCATAGGTGGTGAAGTCATCCATATAGATCTCCATGGAATCATGTGCATAATCTGAGAAGATACTTAGCACTTCCCTCTAAAAAGTGACTGGGCATTACATAAACCAAAGGGAATGAAAAAATAAGTATAAGTACCCCAAGTCTTATCCTAATCTTTTGGAGCTATCTTTATCTGGTTATAGCCACTAAATTCATCTAAGAAGGAGAAGTACTTTTTACCTAGCTAGGGAATCTTGAGTACTTGGTCAATGAAAGGCAGTGTAAAATGATCCTTTCTAGTGGTTGTGTTTATCTCCCTATAGTCCACACATACCCTCCATTTTCATCCTTTCTTAAGATCAATGACTAAAGGTGACACCCATTGACTGTCAGAAATAGGGTAAATGAAGCCTGCATCAAGTAATTTTTGTAGTTCAGTTTTAAATATTTCTCGTAAGGTAGGGTTCATTCTCCTTTGAGGTTGTCTAATTGGCTTGAAAACATCATTTATGTAGATCTTATGCATGCACAGGTCTAGATCAATTCCCTTCATGTCATTGTAGTCCCATTCAAAGGCTAATGCATGTGCCTACAACAAAACTATTCAGGGAATTTTGTTGTTCTTCAGTTAGGGCATTGTTAACATTCAACATTTTACCTGGCATCATTTACAATGTTTTGGAAGCTAATTACACAAATGAAAGATCATATCCACTGATGTTGGGAACACACTCTTGTGGAAGTAAAGAGTGGAAAAGTTGGGATATTTTTTCTGAGGAATTTGCAAGTATAATGTTCTGCAGTGGATCTTGCAGACATGCCAAACAGTCTTGTTGCTGCGGGTCCCTACCACAGTTATTCTGTGTAATGTGGTCAATTAAGTCATCCTCATCTTGGTTTGCCAATAGGGGGCTACATTTAATGGTCATGAGAGTTTGTAGGGAATAGTTGTCTTCTTCCAAGGTATGCCATATAACTTGTTCTAGATTTTCATGAGGTTGGGCTAGTGGATAGAGGACCAATTTCTTGGTTATAGTTCCATTTGAGATTATCATGTTCCCAGACCTACAACCTATGAATGCATCATCTATTTCTAACCATGGTCTGCCTAAGATAAGTGGATATCCTGCAAGGTTAACCTTTAGCTGCAAGACTATGAAATTTGTAGGATACTCCCATGAGTCTAATGATATGACTATGTCTTCAATGATCCCTTTGGGTTTTACTATGGACCTATCTACCAACTATAAAATAGTTGGTGTAGGCCTGAGGTTAGGTAGCTAAAGTAACTGCATTGTTTCCTTAGTCATGACTTTAATGGTTGCCCCTAAGTCAATCAAGGTATTTTTGATAATGGTCCCATTTATCTTAGCATCCACTACTGGACTACTAGGGTATGTGTATTTAGGGATAGTTATATTCCCTAACATAATATCAGCAAGGTTTCCTAAGACATGTATTGTCTAAAGATCCTTCCTTTTTCTCCCTGGCTTTTTAAGACAGAGGTTTCTTACTATCTTGGTATAGATTGGGATATCCTTGATAGCTTGAATGAGGGGGATTTTGATACTGACATTCTTGAGTTGTCCCAATAGATCTGTCTCAACTTGGGTATGATGTTTTGTAACAGCTAAACGCTCAGGGAAAGGAGGCTCTGGACTTGAGATAGTCTGATTGACCTAATTTGACTCAGGCTCCAGAGGTGAATTGTCTAAAGCTTCAGCTATGGGTTCTTCATCTACCATCTCAATGATTTGGGGGGATGAAGGCCCAGCTAGTGTTTTCCTTGACCTGAGGTGGACATCACTCACCTCTACTCCATAAGTGGGGTGTTGAATAGCCTCGTTAGTGTATGCATGTTGGTCATGCTTGTTATTTGGATTAGGTACAGGTTAGGCTAGCAGTTGTGGTGCTCTTGGCGGCTGAGATGTTGGGTTTGATGGATTGGGCATAATAGCCTGTTGTTGTGGCTGAGAAGGCAGCAAATGTTATGGGTAATTCATGTTTTGGTTTTGCCACTGTTGTCCCTTTTTCTATTGTGGTTGCCATTGATTTTGTTATACTGGCCATTAAGGATTGTAATTGGTACCTTGGAAATTTTGTTGTCACCATACATTTGGTTGCTGTTGGTTCAAATTTTGCTAAGGGTTTTGCCATTGTTGAGGGTTTTTCCATTGGTTTTGGGTATTTGGCCAAGGCTGGGGATTCTAACTAGAGAAACTATGATTACCAACTAGAAATGATGCATTGAAACTTAGAGGGTCTTGTGGCATACCTTGTCTTGGTTGCCATGGATTTCTTGTGCAATATAGAATAGCTACCCATCTTCACTTTCCAATGGTTGAAAATGTGATTTCTCTTATTTGTCTTTTGTAATCCTAGCCACCCTTTTACACTTGCAATCGACTTTCCTTTCTCTATAGTTGGAGCAATATTCAATAAGTATTGCTTCAGCCTCTTCTTGCTTCTTTTTCAAATGTAGAGTGTCCAACTGAGTAGCTAGGTGACTTATAATATCTTCTTTCATGTTGTTCAGCAGCTTACTCAACTCCACCCTTGAAACTGAATTAGATGTCTTGCCAATGGTAGATGTTCTTTCCCCCCTTATCTTCTTGGTAAAGGACCTTGAGTAGTTTCTGCAAACTTTGCAGATATCATCAAAGGGTAATTGAGACACATCTCCTACCCTAATAAGATTAATGGCATCCATGTAGACATTATTGATTCCTCTCAAAAATACAAGCTTCATGGATTCATCTGAGAGTCGATTCGGTGGGTTTTTTGTAGGCAGAATTGGAACCTCTCTATATAATCTTCCAATGATTCATCCTCTTTCTAAGTCATCCTGAAAATATCATCTCTTCTTCTATCAATTCCTCTACAATAATCCTGGTGCTTCTCCAAGAATTTTGTTTTCATTGTGTCCCAATCTAGAATACCATCTTTGCCCAGTCCCATAAACCATCTCAAAGTAGCATCCTTCAAAGTAGCAGGAAATAGCTTGAGCCTATGAGCATTAGTTGTGTATTATAGCTTATACATAGGACATCAAACTCGAATAAGAATGTAATTGGATCCTCAGTCACCAAACCATAGAAGACTAGCAATGTTGAAGGAGGTATATTCTTCAAGGTAGAAGCCCTCTCTTGGTTGGTTATTGGAAATTCAAAAGTCACATGTTCTGGTGGATCATCCACTACATCAACCATTTTTAGGAAGGTCCTTTCTGTATTATCAGTAGATGTTGATGAGAGGGAAAATTCTTCAGTAATACCCTCACTCTGATCACTGTAGTCACCAATATCTGCTCTAGCTTATTGGTTTGAAGGGAGAAACCTTCCCAAAGCATCTCTCTGCCTCCACATACAATAGGTATGACTTTGTATAGCAACAACTCCTGCACAATGTTAGTAAAATGTTCTAGTATTGGCGACATGAAACCTAAGTATCCTATTCTCTGAAAGCAAAATGTTTAAACTAGGAAAGCTTGGAAATAATAGGAACTAATCTCTGAAAGTAGCACCATTCCCAACAACGGCGCTAAAAATGTAGCGTCTTTACTATGTCTAGTAAACTTGCTGGCAATCACATAATTCAGAGGAAAAACCTAGCTGAATAGTCCACTTGGACCTTTGGAAAGACCTTCATTAAATTATCGACCAAGGCTAGTAAGCTTGTGATGGCACTGGCATTGTATGTGCTTTCAAAGATTCAAACTACCTAACTCATCCTAATACAATGTTACACTTGCTAGGAAATCTCAAAACTATATAACAGTAAGGAGAGTAATGTTGGTACTATTGCTACAAGTGCATACAATAAAAGACTGTAACTATTTTCTATCAAGGAATGAATGCCTAAAGGTTAACTTAATAGTGATAATCTAAACATACACCCTACACTCCGGAGTATAACAAGTTGAAGCAAACTAGAATATCTTGAAGAATCTAATGCATTTATGAATTGACTATTATAACAAAAGTAAACATACAAGAAATGAAGTTAGGGACAGTTATCTTGAGTGGCCCTTGCTCAAGTGACTGTCTCCATTGATCTAACTCAAATCTAGTTTCTTAGATTGACACAATCATACTAATTCCAATTCATTCATTTGCACAATCCTTAAAATATCACATAAGATTCTACTGGTAGATTTTATTCATGCATTCATCATCAAAAACATAAACATTGTCTATGTAACTAACTTGGAAAAGATCTGGTAACTATATCTGTGATTGAACAATCTACTTCAAACTTTAAAAACTTAAATTACCTCAATCGCCAAGCCATACATATAGGCACGGGGGAGTTTATTAAAATAGGGTTTCTTAACTGAAATCATAAATCACCACTCTCTACATACCAGAGTGTGATAAATGCCAAGTAACTAATAATTGAGAAAGAAAGAAAGAAGAGTTCAAATGAAATTGAGAATCTTCCTGTAATAGAACTGGAATGTGGACTAGTTGAATCAGTCATGTTAGACTCCTAACTACAATAGAATTATTCCCTGTCAATCATCTTTATTAATTGTCATCACGATGCATAATTATCTTCATCAAGTGCCTCCATGATGTAGTTGTTGCACTTAGTTTAGTTTGGAACCTCCCCTACTCTGTTGTTTGGGAACTCTTTGGTTGCGGGCTGCGCCTTATAGTTGTTATGGGCTACAATCCATCTTCTTCAATTGCAAGAGTTACCTCACAAAACATGTACACAATAGTAACAACCATAGTCAAGCACATATATCCTTTACAATCCATACATTCCCACACATAATCATGCAATATCCATCATATTATAACCATATTTCCATATACTTAATAATCAGGTTCAAGTTTGCATAATGAGCATAAGAGATAGTATAATGTAGAAATATGTGTAAGATAATGTCTGAGAATGTCTTTGAACTTGCATAAAACCATAAGAAAACTAGATAATTAATAGACCCATCAATCATGATAGAGGAAGAGAATATGAAGTTAAATATTCTAGATGATGGCTCATAACACACTATAGTTTTTATTGGTGAGGAAATAGTGGCAAAGATTGGCATAGGATTGGAATGGAGGGAGAAGCATATGGATGAAAATCCATGGTCTCATATTTTTTGGTGGGTTGGGTGCCTTGTGCATGTTTTTATGTCACTTCATGCTAATTTTTTTTTTGTTTAATTGTAGTATGTTTTGATATTTGGTCTAGTTTAACTAGTTGTGTCATGTGTCTGGGATTTTATCCCATAGCGACACTAAAATCATGAGGTGGGGGTCCCCAATAAAATCCACTCATATATTAATAAAAAATAAAATAGGTGGAAAGGAATAATATTTTTTAGACAAAAATTTCATTAGATATGGAACTTGGGAAACATTAGCTCAAATGAGATCAAAGTCCAAATTCATATAAACTTATAGTACAAATTTAAGAACAAAGTGTCCCCAAGGCACAACTAGAAATAAAAGCATAAACAACCACATAATCAATTTGTAAGCCAAAAGCATCATAAGTCTTGTAAAAGGAAATATAGGATTATTGAGCATATTGTTGTGCTTGCTTCCACCAACCACTTGTATGGGAGCTAACCCACTTTGAAGTTCCTTTTTTTCTTTCTTCTCCCACATAGAATGTTGTTGTTGGAAGTCTATATGTGAAAAAACAAAGGTTAGATACATAATTTGTCTTATAGAGGGGCTTCCCATTTTTTATGACCATGAACACCTCCATGCAATGAAGGAAAACCACCAGTACTTGAGTGTGAGGTGAAGGAAAGAAGGACCAATGATTGTTTGAACACTGCTAAGAATCACTATAGTTTCCATGTCATCCTCCCACTTAAAGAAAGTTATATTGTGGTAAATTTGGAGAAACCTAAGAGACTACACAAGAGACATTACCCCATTAACCAATGAAGTAAAAACAAATCTAATTATGTTGATAGAAATTAACTGTTGGATTGGACACATACCATAGAAAAATTGTTTAAACAATTAATTTGGTCAATGAGATAGAGACATTTATTGTTAAATGATAGTCAAGCTAATAATATTTTAGGTAACCATTATTAGATGAAAAAATACTCGCTTATTGATGTAGGAGCATCTATTGGTGTAAGGGCAATTTTGCATCACCAAAACAAATGGTGATTTTATTCTCTATTCTTTTCAATTTTGGTATTTGCAGATATCCATTTTCTTAAATAATGATTTGGAACCTTCAAAATTTTCAACCGGTTAAAAATAGAAACCTACTATTTTAAGAAAGTTTGCATTTTAAGCATGTATAGAAATGAAAATTTACTCAAACTTCCAGAATTTAAAAATATAACCTTTGGTGAAGGAATTGGTGAAAGATCATTTGTGGGTTAAGAGATATTAAAGTTTATATTTCTTTAAAAACCCCTGAAAAGGTTTAAAAGTCAATTTTGAGGCACTTAGAGGCCTCGTACGACCTCAAAAATGGGTGTAATTGATGGAGCAGATTACAAGGGATAGTTCTCTTTATTATATTTCCAAGACATCAAACAGTTCAACATATGGACACCCAGATCAAAAGTTATGGCTCCCGAAAGTTTGGCTATTTTTGGAGGGAGTTACAAATTTTGAAATTTTGGCTAGAAGATGCCAAAAAGGGCTATTTATGACCATTTTTCAAAAATATTTTGGTAGTAGAGAAGGAGGGGAAAGTGGGGAGTCTTTAAAATGGAGGGAAAATAGAAAACCCTAGCAGATTTGAACCTACAGAAGGTAGAAGGCTCCAAAATCTAGAGAAAAGAAGTTGTAATGTGTTGCAACCAGTTGGGGATTTCATCCTCTAATTTGATTCCAATTTCTGTAATATAATTTGTTTTCAGTTCAATAAAAGAGTATTCCTATTTTTTTTGAGTAATCTATGTTGTTGTGTGTTCTAGGATTTACCCCTTCATCAAGTGGTATCAAAGCAGAAGTTCCTTAGTGTGTAGACAGAACATCAAATGTGAGGCAGTTTACACCAAGACTTGTGTTTGTGGGTTGAATAGAAAAGAAGAAGATCAGGATGCCTCCATGAAGAAACCATGGTGGTGTGAGAAATGCTTTGATAGAAGAGGGTTTTAGATCCCTGCAAAGGCAAATCGATGCATTGCAAGAGGAGTTGAGAAGACGGTTTGAGCCAAGAAGATAAGAAAGCGAAGATGAAGCTAATGAAGAAGAACCATTCGAAAAAGAACAAGATGTTGCAGGAGATACTAAGCAAGTTAGGTTATTGAGGGCCATTTCTAATATTGGAAAAAGGCCTAGGATTGAAGTTTCTACCTATTTTGGGGATCTGAATCTGGAAGAGGTTATTGATTGGATAAACGATATGGAGGAATATTTTGAGTATGAAGAAGTGGAAGATACAAAATGGTTCAAGTTTTCAAAAATGAAGTTGAAGTGCCATGCCAATATTTTGTGGAAAAAGGTCCAGTTAGAGAGAAATAGAAGAGGAAAAGGAAAGATTACTAGATGGGATCAGATGGTGGACAAACTAAAGAAGCAGTTCATTCCTATGGACCACGAGTTGGAGTTGTTGAAGAAGTTGCAAGGATTAAAACAAGGTAACAAGTCTATTAAGGATTATACAGAAGAGTTTTATAAGATTATTATCAGAACATGCCATGCAGAGGACAACAAGGAGAAGGTAGCCCATTGCATTAATGGGTTGAGGCCAAGTATTCAAGAGAAGTTGAGTCTGTTCAGAATGACCACCATAGAAGATGCATACTAGTTTTCTCTGAAGGTGGAAGAGAAGCTGAATAAAAGATTCAAAATCAAGCAAAGAGAAAGAGGTCATGGTGGAAGGATTGGTGGAAGATCCTATGGAGATCAAAATAAAGATCAAAAGAAAAGTGAAGAAGCAAGAACCGGTTGAAATCAGAGAGGAGATAATGCCTACCACCCTCGTGACCAAAATAATGGTGAGAAAAGAAGAAGAGGAAGAGAAATACTTGAACAAGGACCTGGAAGAGGATGCTTCAAAGGAACATGTTTCCAATGTGGAGAAGAATGACATCAAGCCTACAAGTGTCCACAACATCAAGGAAGGAAAAATAGAAGACTTGAAGGTAATGCACGAGTTGCACATGTAGATGAAGATACTCAGTCTAAGCATTCTAAAGATGCTGAAAGGGGAGAAACCCTAGTTGTCAGAAGAACCTTATTAAATGAGGAGAAAGAACTATATCAGAGGAAGAGTTTATTGCACACAAGGTGGAAGTCTGAAGGTAAATGTTGTGATATTATTATTGATAGTGGAAGCACTGATAATCTTGTCTTAGACAGGATGGTTAACAAGTTGAATTTGAAAAGGAGAAGGCATCCACATCCATATCAAATTGCATGGTTGCAGAAGGGTCATAGAGATTTGGTCAATGAGTAGTGTTTAGTCAAGTTCAAGATTAGATACTATCATGATGACGTGTTGTGTGACATCCTATCAATGGATGCAGGTCATATGCTATTGGGAAGGCCATGGAAGTATGATAGGTGTGTTGTCCATGATGGCCATGCAAACACCTATTCCCTAACAAAGGATGGAGTTCATCATAAGTTGAAGCCCTTGAAGGAGGTGGAAGAAAAGGTATGTAGTACTGGTAGAATTTGCTTGGTAAATGGCAGGAAATTTTTGGATGGTATGAAGCACGAACGTCAGTGCTTTGCATTGATTCCTAAGATCAACTAGGAGAAATGTGAATATGTACCAGAAAAAGTCTCAGATCTGTTGGAAGAATTTCAAAGACATTGTCTCTGATAATGTACCAGAAGGTTTACCACTGGTGAGGAAGATAAGTCACCAAATGGATTTGAGACCAGGAGCTAGTTTTTCAAATAAGGTAGCCCATAGAATGACTCCTATAGAGAATAAAGAGATGAACAAACAAGTTCATGAGCTATTAAGGAAAGGACTGGTAAAGGGAGAGCCTAAGTCCATGTGCAGTACCTACAGTACTAGCATCGAAGAAAGATGGAGAGTGGAGAATGTGTATAGATTCTTGAGCCATCAACAAAATTACAATCAAGTATAAACTTCCATTGCCGAGGATGGATAATATTATGGATTGCCTGAGTGGAGCCAAGTACTTTACAAAGATTGATCTGAAGAGTGGATATCACCAGATCCAAATCAAAGAAGTATATGAATGGAAGACAATCTTCAAGACTAAGGAGGGCCTATATGAATAGTTAGTCATGCCATTTGGGCTAACTAATGCACTGAGCACATTCATATGGCTCATAAAAGAGGTATTAAAAGAGTTTTTGGGTAAATTTGTCATTTTTTATTTAGATGATATTTTAATTTTCAATAAGACTTTGGAGGAGAACCTCATGCATTTTTTAAGAGTTTTTGAGAAGGTGAGGGAAGATAAGTTATTGATTAATTTGAAGAAATGTAGTTTCGTGAAGGAGTTGGTGTATCTGGGATTTTTTTATCTTAGGTGAGGGTCTTAGAATGGATCCAGAGAAAATGAGGGCTATCATTGAATAGCCTACCCCAAGGATTGTTACAGAGGCACAATCTTTTCATGGTTTGGCAAGTTTTTATAAAAAATTATCAAGAATTTTAGTAGAATTTGTGCACCTCTAACTGAGACAATGAGAGGGGATAGAAAATAGTTTAAATGGACTACAGGAGAAGCCAAGAGTTTTGATACATTGAAGCAAAAAGTCATAGAGAAACATGTTTTGGCACTTCCAAATTTCAATAAGGTATTTCAAGTAGATTGTGATGCTAGTGGTAGTACTATAGGAGTTATTTTGAGTCAAGAAGGTAAGCCCATTTCCTATTTCAGTCAGAAGCTTAATGATGCCAAGAAAAAGTATTATGTTTATGATCAGGAGTTTTATGCTATAGTTCAGGCTTTGAAGAAATGGAGGCATTATTTGTTGTCGAAAGAATTTGTTTTATATATTGATCATCAAGCTTTGCAGTATCTTAATAGTCAAGGAAAGCTAAATCAGAGGCAATTAAATTAGGTTGAGTTTTTGTAGAGTTATACTTTTGTTTTGAAGCATAGGAGTGGGAAGTCCAACAAAGTTGTAGATGCCTTAGGTAGAAGGAAAAATTTGTTGAAAGAGATGAAGATAGAGATTGTTGGATTCAATGAACTCAAGAATTTGTACCCTAAAGATCTAGACTTTGTAGAGGCTTGGAAAGCTTGTTTGGACCTTGTTACCCTGTATATATTCTAAGATGGTGTGTTGTTTAGAGGAATCTAGTTGTGCATTCTAAGGAGCTCTATGAGATAGAACCTGATCAAGGAAATGCATAGTGGAGGGTTAGCAGGGCATTTTGGTCGAGATAAGACCATTACATTCTTGTTATTGAGAACTATTAATAGCCACAGTTGCACAAGGATGTGAAGAAGTTCGTGCAAAGTTGTAGAGTATGCCAGATGGCCAAGGGAATTAGTTAGAATACTAGCTTGTATCAGCCACTGCCTATACTAGAGAAACCATGGGAGGATATCAGCATGGACTTTTTTCTTGGATTGCCAAGAACATAGAGAGGGCATGATTCAGTATTTGTGGTGGTTGACAGATTTTCAAAGATGGCACATTTCATTTTGTGCAAAAAGACTACTGATGATGTTCACGTTGCAGAATTATTTTTCAAGGAGGTGGTTAGACTACATGGTCTTTGAAAGAGCATAGTTTCAAATCAGGATACCAAGTTTGTTGGGTGTTTCTGGAGGACCTTATGGAAGAAGTTGAGACTGAATTAAATTTTAGCTTTACACATCACCTGCAGACTGATGGATGGACAGAGGTAGTGAATCAAAGTTTGGGCAACCTGTTGAGATTCTTAGTAGGAGATAAGCCCAAGGGATGTGATTTGATATTACCACAAGTAGAGTTTGCATATAACAATTATGTCAATAGGAGTACTAGTAAATCCCCATTCCAAATTGTATATGGGACTAGTCCGAGAACCACTTATGAGCTAAGGAAGATAGAAAGAGGAGAGAAAAGTAGTGTTACAACCAAAGACTTTGCAGAGCACCTAAAGAGCTTGCATGAAGAGGTATGACAAAACATTACTAAAATTAATTATTAGTACAAGACTAAGGTAGATCAGAAGAGAAAGTTTAAGGAATTCAAGGTTGGTGATGAAGTCATGGTTCACCTATGGAAGGAAAGGTTCCCAATGGGGACATCTAATAAGTTGAAGATGATGAAATTTGGACCATGTTGGATCTTGAAGAAGCATGATTCAAGAAATGCATATGAGGTAGAGCTGCTGAGTGGAATCAACATTTCCCCTATGTTCAATATTTTGATTTAACAGAGTATCATGAAGGTGGCGTAGAGGATGGACCAACAGAAGAATAGTGGAGTATCTCAGCACCTACTTCAAAGGAGATAGAAGAAATCTTGGATTGTCATGTGGGAAGAAGTACTAGGAACATGCAATATGAAGAATATATGGTTAAGAGGAAAGGAAGGCCTATCAAAGATTCTTCCTAGTTGTCTAAGGCAGAGGTTGACCATTTGGGTTTTCCTCAAACACCTGAGACGTGACAAGGTCACTTCTCAAATTACGCTAGGTGTCTAATGCAGGAGCATCCAATGGTGTAAGGGAAATCTTGCATCACCAAAAATATAATGATTTTGTTCTCTGTTCTTTTCAATTTGTGTATTTGTGGATACTCATTTACTTGAATAATGATTTGGAACCTTTAAAATTTCCAACCGATTAAAAATAACAACCCGCTATTTTTAGAAAGTTTGCATTTGAGCACGTATGGAAATGAAAATTTACTCAAATCTCCATAATTGAAAAATATAACCTTTGGTGAAGGAATTGGCCAAATATCATTTGTGGGTTGAAAGATATTAAAGTTTTTATTTCCTTAAAAACACCTAAAAAAGTTTCAAAGTCAATTTTGAGGCACTTAGAGGCCTTGTACGACCTTGAAAATGGGCATAATCAAAAAAGCAAGTTATGAGGGCATAGATATCTTCACGAGCTTTCCAACGCATAAACAGTTCATCAATTAGACACCCAAATCAAAAGTTATGGCTCTTAGAAGTTGGGCTATTTTTGGAGGGAGTTACAAATTTTTAAATTTTGGTTGGAAGGTGCTAAAAAGGGCTTTTTATGACCATTTTTAAAGAATCTTTTGGTAGTATAGAAAGAGGGGAAAGTGGCGAGTCTTGAAAAGGGAGGGAAAATAGAAAACCCTTGCAGATTTGAAGCTACAGAAGGCTACATAAGATAGAAGGCTACATAATCCAGAGAAAAGAAGTTATAATGTGTTGCAGCTAGTTGGGGATTTCATCCTCTAATTTGACTACAATTTCTGTAATGTAATTTGTTTTCAGTTCAATAAAAGAACATTCCTATTTTTTGTGAGCAATCTATGTTGTGTGTTTTGAGATTTACCCCCTCATCACTTATATAAGTCAGTTTCAAAAATTTTGTGTCCTAGACCATTCATAGTGTTGTATGTGCCCAAAGATATTTATCCCAATGATAATTCATTACAATGGAATGGATCGAGAACATACTATAGAAAAATTATTTAAATATTTTTATATCCAATAAGATAGAGAAATTTATTATTACATCATCATTAGACAAATAAGATTGAGAAGTCCACAATTATATTCCCATAAAAAGGACTCACTTATTATATCTTTGTTTGAAAATATTTATGTCATATACCATTCATGATATTTTATGTACTTAAAATATTTGTCCTAAACCATTCATTGTTTTGTATTTGTACGTACAACAAAGCATCTTCATCTAGTTGTAACTATTTTGTACATTCTTATGTTACATGCTTTATCCAAGTACTTATAAATAAGAAATATATTTAAAATCATGAGTACAAGCACAAGTAAAATACTCTAATAACATTTTTGTGCATTAAAAAACAAGTTAGCATGTTAAAAGGACCTAAGAGTAATATTTATGACAAAATAAATTATGAGTAGGATATAAGGTACCAACAAAATAAAAACAAGTTATTCACATGACAATCTAATGCCCTTTATATTAATAGTCCATTCAAACATGTTTTTTCTTTTAAAATATATAAATATTGGTTTACTTCATTAAGTGTGTTTGTAAATCTCAATCAAAAATATTATTCATAATAATGGAATAATGATCCCAACAGAAATAGAGATCCATGTCATTAGCATCAAGTCAAGAAAATTTACATCTCATAAAAATATTAATCAATTTAATGGACAACAACTTCATGAAGGCATAATTCTAGTGAAAAGGAAATGATAAGACCATGTGCATTTACACTATTGAGAGATTCAAAAGTTAGAATTAAATTGTACCCCATGTTAATAGATAGGTGTCATGTTTTTTTGGTGGATGTAGAAAATAAAATACAAAAGGACCTCATCCATTACCAATCTATGTGATTAATGTTTTTGTACTACAAGGTTGACTATTTATATTGTCAATGTCCCTATGTCACTCGTTAGGGATAAAGAAGCTACCACTTAAGATGGCATTTGCCTTGACGATAGATCTATACATTGAAAGACTTGACACTACAATTAACAACAATCAACATTAAAACCATTGATTGATGGGTTTACAATTTATTGCAATAATGAGTGTCAAGTTCCTTAGCATAGAAGCAAAGTAAAACAGTCATCTCCTCCTAAAGGATTTTGGGTTATTTAGGATTCTTCTAGATGTTTTTAAAAGGTAGATCCTACTTTTGGGGAAAAATGTCTAACAATGAAGTGGACTGGGAGATTGTAACTGATGAGATTGCCTTGTAGAAGGCAGAAATTCATAGGAAGGTATTGGTTGAGGGTGATTCTACTAATGTGATACAAGGTTTACAAAAAGTGTACTATCCTAATTGGAAACTATGTGGTTTATTGGAAGAAGTTATTATCATTTGTAAAAAAAATGAGTTTGTTTCCTTCTCCCATTATTTTTGTGAATGTCCAGAATGAAGTGGTGTATTTTCTTGTGAACAAAGGAATAGACTAATACTTTTTTCCTCTTTAGTCAACTAAAGGGTGGCAGAGTGAGAAGGATTAGATGACATTAAAATTAAAGAGGAGTCATCATGGTCAGTATTATACGTGCCTTGTAGTACACCTTTGGTTGGCTTCCCAAGTGATGTGATTGGTAATGATAGTTCCTAAGTCCCATAGATCATATTAATTTTGATTTTAAATGTGGCAAGGTTAGTGCATGTGTTGTGGTTTTAGCTATGACATTTCCTGAATCCTCACTCTCCTTTCAATAGTTTGATAGGTGTTTTTTGTGGTTTATCTTGTTATGGGTTTGGATATTTGGGTAGTGGTGTGAGAATGAGCTTAGCATGGTCTTTGGTTTTTGTGAAGTGGCATTTCTTGGAATTATGGCAAGTGGTAGTAAGGACCCCCTCAAGCATGGTTGGGTTTTCAACCATCACATGAGGAAGATCTTTTGATGCCCTAATGTAATGTTGTTGAATCTAGTGAAGCTCATTTTAAGGGAGGAGGGAGTTGCTAATAATAGTTCCTTATTTTTTTAGGCCACCATTGTTGTGGTTTTTTGGAAGAATCTTGAGTAGGTGGTTCAGTCAAAGGATGTTCATGGCTAGTTGGAACTTCTACTCCTCCACTCTAAGAATGCAATGGTGGTAGAGGATGATTTGGAGGAGGAAGAGATTGTCATGAGTTATTCAAAAAAATTGGTTGACACCAACATGGATAGTGTTGAACTTAAAGTGATTAAGGAAGAGTTGTGTGCAATGAATAATGGAGTTGAGACCCTTACAATGTTTGTCAAAATTTATGTTTGGTTGTCAAATCCCTACTGGTTTCTCATAATAAAGGCACTCTTGAAGTTATCAATGCATATACTTTGCCTCATCTTTATGGTGGCCACCTACACAAAGCTTTAGATTGCTCAAAAATGATTAATGGTATTAAATTCTTATGTCTTCTAGATGGGAATGGTAATATGAAACCAAAATTGATGATCATGGTAGCTGAGGGTTGGAACAATTGCATGTTAGGCATGGAGAATGGTCTTGGGTCTAACGTTGGTGTCAATCATTGGGGTCTTTTTGAACTCATGTAGCTTGGTCTATGTTGGTGGTATATGGTTGGTTCAATTTTTGTTCATTATTAGTTCCAATTTGTTGTTTCATTTTTCTCTTTGCCTAGTTTTATGGGTTGGGTGCCTTATAAATCCCTAGTACTATGATCTAAAAAAACTAATTACTTGATTCATTGAAGTTCTTATGCTAGACAGTAATGTAAATAACAATATATATTTCCAAATATCAAATCTAAGGAGACTTTAAAGCCAAATTGTGATGTCATTTATTTAAGTTATATAGTTATGTTGACATTTTTTAATAATTTATAAATTAGACAAATTAGATATATTGTAAAATAAGATACATGTTCCCTTTAAATGTTTTGTATCTTTGAAATGTCATTTGCAAAATCTTTGTAAGGTTTAATACTAATTGAGTTACAAAATATATTGAGAATTTATATAATAGTCACTCTTACATTGAAGAAATGATTGTATTAGTGTTGTAAATGCTCTTAAAGTTATGTAATGAATTTAAGTTAATTGATTTTAAAAGGCAAGGTTAAAAGGTAAGGGATTTTACTATTTATTTTTCATTGTATTTTTTGATTTATATTTTAAGTTGGAAGCTTTTTATATCATAACTACTAATATAGCAAAGAATTAATAATGTTATTGAAAATGTAAATCATATATCTTATGAGTGGACATTTAAGGTAGTTAAGATCGCTCAAAATGTAAAGAAAAATTTGAAGTTAGTCATAACAATTTTTAGAAGTTTAACTACTTTCCTAAAAAAATTTATCATTTCACAATCTTCTTTTCTAGAAATTATAAAAATCTCAATATATGTTAAAATTGTGTTGTTTGTGTCACTCTATATTTTCACATTGTCCATTTCACATTTCATTATATAGTTACATCATTATTTTATAAAGGCACTCTAAAAGTCCACACTATCATTTTCACATTTAATTATGTAGTTACTATGGAAGTATAACTTGAAAACTATATATTTGATAAATTAAATTATTGAAAAAATTAACAACAAATAAGAATATTTATTTAGAAATAAAAATACAGCAATCAATAAAAACTTAGCTAAATAAATTTTATAAAATTTTAAAATTGTGAAAAATGTTGAAAATACTATTTAATAAAAAATATATATATATAGCATTGTTAATTGAGCGTCATCTTTGTTGTTTGGTTATGCTTGAAGTTGTATCTAGTATATTTTGTACTTAATTTTATGTTCGTAGTACATTGGCTCTTTTGTGTTCTCCTAGTTTAACCTATCACCTTTCTAAAGTCTTTTCTATATAACTATGTGTTTCTATATCTTTCACAAAAATAAACCCCTTAAAAAATTCTCATATTAAAAATAATAATAAAATATTATTAATTATTATTTAAAATTATTTAAATTCAATTAATATTATATTTTACCTTTAAAAAAACATTATTTAAAACATTCAATTTTTGTATTTATTTATTTATTTATTATTATTATTTGGAAAGGAACGTATAGAAAGGCTTTTGTTTTTAAGAAATTTTAAATTTGAGATTTTTAATTTATCACATGTGAAAACTTTTACACAACTACATTAGAAACACAACCAATCATTATCAAACTTGAAAATAGTGTATCTTATAATATGGGTAGGAATAGTTGTAATCTAGCTTAATGGTGTATTCAAAATTAAAATTTGTCACCGTTATTATGAAAGGAGCTTTGATACTAGTTCTATAAACGTGTATATAAAAAATATCATGTGTTTCAACACACATCTTTATCTCATAAATCCTTCCTTAGCTAATAAAAATTGAAAACTCATGAAAAACCACCATCTTTCTTCCACGGAACTAAAATTTGTAGTACATTTTGTATTCTAAGGGGAAATTTTTATTCTTGCTTTTAATTACAATTTGAGTCACTTTGAATGCCATTGTAGATAAATTCATTATGAGATATTATTAGTTTTCTTTTTCAAGACTCATCTATTACAACTATATTGATGTGAAGTAAGGAAAGTACTTTATAGTTGAGTTGGGAAAATATTTAATAGTTTGGTGGACCCAATATTTTTAATTATTTTTTTTCACTTTGGTAGTTTTTAATTAAGGATTTAGTTATAAGTTTTTTTTATAATGAATATTTTTTATTTTACTTTATTTATAAAAAAATAATAGTATAATATTTATTAAAAAAGGGAGGTTGGTAACCACATCCACAAAGTCTAAATGGGACGGTCCAACAAAAAGATGAAAATTAAAAAGGGTCAAGCTCAAACATTATTAAGTTGCTAAAACTATACTAAAAGGAGGAGGATCTGTATCATCAAGCTTTCCCCAAACATCACTAGGGATTGAATCATCAATAGTTTCCCAACTAGTGAGAGCACCTTCCACTTTAGGAGTATCATTTGAGGGATGTTGAGCATAGACCAAAGAAATGGCCAACTCTAAGCAAGGAAACTTATCAAAGTTGGGCCAGCCAGGAGCACCACGCTCATGAGAGGAGGTGGAAGGCAACCTAGAGAGCTGAGTCCATTCACCATGGGATACATTATCTTTGGAATCTAGAGGCTAGGAGCCTTGAGAGTGGGAGCCTCTATCTCTCTTGGACTTGACTGGTCACGGCCATGCTGACACCCTCAAGAAGGAGAAGAGGGATCAAGCAGAACTCTAGCAACAATGTAGACATGATAGAGTCCAACATAAAGCGAGAATTAAAAAGGGCTAATCCCAAACATAATTAAGCTGCTAAAGCTATACTAGAAGGAGGAGGATATTTATCATCAAGCATTCCCAAACATCATCGGGGACTAAATCATCAATAAGATCCCAACCGATGAGAGCACCTTCCTCTTCAAAAGTATCATTCAAGGGCTGCTGAGTATAGACTGAAGTAATGGCCAACTCAAGGTGAGGAAACTTGGTAGAGTCAAGCTAGCTAGAAGCACCATTCCCATGAGAAGAGGTAGAAGGTCGCCTGGAGGGATGAGTCCATCCACCATGGAATGCATTATCTTTGGAATCTGGAGGTTGAGAGCCACAGGAACGGAAGCCTCTATCTCCCTTGGCAGACTGGTCGCAACCACGCTGATGCCCTCAAGAAGGAAAAGAGGGATCAAGTGGAACTCTAGCAACAATTGTAACAAATATCCTAAAAAAATGATTAATTAAACATATTAAAGGAAGATTAATCTTTAACAATGAATTGAGTACTTGAATAATATAATATTAAAGTACAATCATGTGAATGAAACTTAATCATTACATCACATATAATCACTGTATATGTTTTTTCAAAATAATAATAATAATAATAATAATACAACTTCCATCCATTATCATATACAAAAAGGGACCTAGTTCTTTTCACCTTTAGGACTTAGATCGTTAAAAGTTCATACAAATATACTTTGGAGTCATTTATTTTACATATCAGGACCTTCCTTCTGTTGATAACTGAAAGGGGGGGTGAATCAATTATCTTAATTAATTTAACTTTATGTTCTTCTTTAACAACTAGTGCAACATCAAAACAAATAAGCATCCATAAACATGAAAGTAGAAACAAAATCAATACACACAACACAATGATTTTGACGTGGAAAACCCTGTTAAGGGAAAAACCACGGGGTGACTAACCCAAGATTATATTCTCTATTAAAAGAATAGAAGTACAAAATGGCACTTGCCAATTAGGGCTTACTGCCCGAGCACACTACTCACAAGAGGCTCACTACCTACAAGAGACTCACTACCTACAAGAGACTCACTGTCTACAAGTTATAAAGAAAGTAACAAGATGCTTGAACTGATGAGAAGCATCCACACATGCTGAGGTTCAGTTCTGGTTAGGCTCAATACACTGATCTACTGCACTTCATTCTTCCTCTTCTTTGGTGCTATATCATGTCACATACCGGACCTGTATTACTATTTTCACACTGCTCTCTGCTTTTCTTCGCACTTCACAATACACCACACACACTTTGTCATCAAAATCCATCTGGTATATATATCCACACAAAAGATTTTAGTATCTTTCTAGTCAGCATCCGAAATACTCAATATTTTCCCAAACTCCGGTCTGTCGGCTAAATCCTTTCTTACCAAGTGATGCGTATCAAAGAGATGCTTATAGAAGTCATCAATCATGTCGGCCAATCATGAATGATACCTCAAGAAACTTGATCACCATCAATATCTCATCCGGAGTAAGGTCTGAAGCTCTGTCGGTCAGTTCTTCCTTAGTCTACTCTGCCAAACAGGAACCCAATACTTAGGTGTTCATATCTTTTCACTCTTACATCACCGGAGGCTCAAACTCTGGAATATATTAGTCACGATACTCCTCTTGACTTCCCCAAGTCTGCATTTTACTGAGATACTTCCTCTGAGAGATCCAGACCTGATTGTCGGACCTTGTTGCATGCTCTGTTCTTGCTTACCGGACCAAGATACTCTTCAATCTGACTTCCAGTATAGGCATACCATGTCCTGCAGATGTGTGGGATGGACTTTGTTGCCATCAATGACAACACTCATGAAGCCACACAGTGTCTCTTGCCAACAATATCCCCCTTTGGCATTGATGGCAACACTTAGTGAAAAATGACTAAGTGTCACACTACACTCCCCCTTGGTTGATGCTCTGTTCTAATGTACACTTTTTCGGAGCTCCCCCTTAGCTAGATTCCACATTTTTACTACTACTCACTCCCCCTTTGACATCAATGGCAAAGGGTAGAATCCGCACACCAAAAGTCTCCAAAAATCCAACTATACTTAGCCGCATAAGTATTTATACATGTTATACTTACATATATTGAAGTATATCTGCAAAAGTTGTCTTTAACTAGACAAATTATGTTGCCCAACTCTGCTTCATCCTATACAAAATTGAGATGTGACCACTCAACAGGAATGCAAAAGCTTCTACCATCTTTAGATCTGTCGGATCACTGGTCAGGGCTGTGGTCTGAGCATCAGTTAGGGCCTCATGCATGGACTCTAATTTAGGGATAATCATCCCTCTAAATTCACCCATCCTACTTATTATATTCTTCCTCTCTTTCTTAAGATTCTTTGTCTCATTTATGACTGTAATAGTCTGACATTCCTGGTTTATTATGGATGTGGTGAGAGGATCAAAATTCTAAGAGAATCTTGACAATTTATCCTCTTGTTCTTTCACTTTCTTCCCAATATCCTTTGTCACTTTAGACCAAGATAAACAAAATTTATATACTTCTCCGCCATCTTTAAGAGCATTTTCTAAGCTCTTTATCCCAATATCCATATTTCTCCCATCATTGGTTATTAGTCCTTGTACTTCAGAGAATCTCTTTCCCAAAAACTCCTTCTAGAACTTTTCTTCTGTTGACTTCTCTAAGGAATCAAAATGTGTATGAACAGAATTTACAAGAGACTTTAGATTACCAAATGTGGAGGCTGAAGGATCCTTTTGGAAGGATAGCATGATTTTCTCTAGCACACCGGATGCAATTTCTATTAGCTCACAGTCTTCCATGTGAGACTTCAGAAGTTTTTCTTTTGCCTTTGCTTGAGCAAAGGATGCTATTTTCATAGTTTGAACCAGGGAGAGAGAATCAAAATTGAATAGTCCTTGAAGTAGCTCTGATTCATCCAGTTCCATCATTTCTTTTGTCAAGAAGTCCTTGACATCTTCTATAGTGTCTCTTGCTGGAGACAGAGTTTCCTTTCCTTCTGTGGCCTCAGCACTGTCACTAGTGGTCTTCTCTATTTGACCTTCTTCTCTTCCCTTCACTTCTTCTTGATTGATGCTCTCTTCTTTTTTATCTTTTCCTTCAATTTTAGAATCTGCAGGGGGATTCGAAAGAGAGGTGTCTTCTTGTCCATGAACTTCCTCTTCTAGAATAGAGGAATCTAAGTCCTCAGCTTTCTCTTTACTTGTCTCCTTTGTCTCTTGTACAACTATCTCAGTAGATTCTCCTTTGTCATCCATGGCAGAGGGTTCATCACCTAAGTCCTCTATAACAAGAATATTGAATCTTTTATAGGCATTCCTGAGGATCTCTTCAGTCTCTTTAGCCACCTGATCAATCTCTCTGAGCATAAGCTTATTCATTCTGGCTTTGCTCCGGAACTTGTCCTTGCAATCTTTGAAGATCATGTTTATTTGCTTTGGAGTGATGGAGGGATAAAGTTGGATAGCAATCTGCTCCCTTTTTTCTAGGTCTTTTGCCATGGCATTGTTCTTTCTTATTTCAAGTTCCTTTTCTAGACTTTTAGGAATCAGAGATATAATTTCAATGAATGCTTTGTTGTAGATGTTTAAATACCTGACTGTAGCTTCTTGCAGGATCTTCTGATCAGTTTCACTATAATCATCATAAAACTCAGTCATTGGTTTCAAGTTTCCATCCACAGTGACTGATTTGATGATATCATCAATGCGAAGAGTAGGCTTTTCAACAAATTCTTCTGCCTTTTCTTCCTTGCCTTGACCGGTAGAGGGTTCACTGGATGTTTTCTTCTTCTTCTTCATTTTCTTGACTTCCTCATCAGTTTCAGTTTCTTCATCATCCTTCTGACTTGTATAGGATCTTGTTGCCTTTTTCTTTGTTCTTTTCTCTCCCTTTCTGGATGTCTGGGCTTCCGTTTTTTATGCCTTTTGGCTCTTAGAGGTGGCAAGTGCAGAGCTCTTGGAGGATCTGGTCTGGGAAGGGGCTTGCACCGGATCACTTTCCTTTTTTGCACCTCGTTTCTCTTTCTCTGCCCTTTCCATCTTCTCTCTGTTGGCATCAACTACCTCCTTTGATATTCCATGTCTCTTGGCAAATTCTTCCACTTCTCTTCTCACTTTTCTCTTGATTTCAGGTTGTCTTAGTTCAACATGAACTTTTACACTCAACTCTTGGAAGGTCCCAAACCTTTCTGCCTTAGGGTCCTTGGGTTGACTCCGCAGGTGTTGGATGTGTAGCTCTAGGATTTTCTCATCAACTTCATACCCCATTAGCATGATCCACACTATTCTAGGTTCCACTGCCTCCATCAGGCATTGATCAGTGTCCACCATAAAGCACACTGTATCCTTGTACTTCTCAACCAATGATTGAGGGATTCTTTCTCTAGCTTGCATCATACTCTGAAAGTTCTTGAAGTAGCCCCAGAGTGTTGTATTCTGTGCCTTGGCATCACCAATTCCATGCAAATAATCTCTGATTTGTATGGCTATTGGTTTGTTATTTTGCCATATCCAACCACTAGTTCTAGGTAGCTCATTCATATAATAGAAGAATAGGCAAAGTATGAAGCCACCATACTTGAATGAATTCTTTTTATCCTTCTTAATTTTCTGCAAGTTCTCCAATAGTTGATTCAAGAGAAGCTCACAAAGATCATAGTCAGCATTATCTCTTAGCATCTGATAAGCAATGTAGATTGCAGTTCTGGGTACTAAATTTTCCCTGCTGGAGTGATATATCTTGTAACCAATTATCATGGAGGCAAACTTGATATCCAGATCAGTGATATCTTCTATAGGCATTGCTCTCTTGTCAAATTTTGATCCGGTAGCCTCACTCACAGTTTGGTTTTTGACCGATTTGAGAACAGGTAACCCTCCGGATGAGTGCAAACCGGTTACCGTCCTAATAGCATCTTTTGTGATCTTAAATGGTCTATTCAACCACATGAAGTTGTCATGCACTCTGCTCAAAACATACCAGACCCATTCATCTTCTGCAAAACAGGGAAAATGGATACAATGTCCAAAATGCTTGTCCCGGATAGCCTTGTACTGAGGTTTGAGTTCAAAAGCATCATCTATTAACTGATTGTGATAGATATCCATTAACTTGGATTCTCCAAATTCCTCAATGTTTACATGAATATATGCCCTAACATCTTCTACATGCAAAACCCCATGCGGAATGCTTGAAAAGGCGCCTAGGGGATCAACTTCTAGGGATTTGTAGGAATGCTTCTTGAATTTAAGATGCAACCTATCAGTGATCTTCACAACATTCAGAGTAGCCATCTTTCAAAATATTCAAAGAGAAGTTTTCAAGAGCGGAAAATACCTTTTACACTTCTAGGGTTCACGATATGAGCCGGATCGAATTGCTGGAAGAATCAACTTCTGCGGTTGATCTTTGAGGGGCTTGAGACAATTTCGTTGCAGAGCTCCTTTTATCTTTTTTTTCGAATGCAAATGTACAAATGATGAACAAATGAACCCTTTTATTTCTGTGCAAACCCTAATTCCATTTTGCAATAAATGCACAACTTAGGTTATTCTGGTTGCCTTATTTTCCTTGTTTCTAAGAGAGATCTTTCCGGATCACTGAGATGCGCTTAGAGTTATTCTTGGTGAATATTAGCAATCTTTCTACCTTTCTCCAATTATTCCATTTATCCGCAGATCAAGATACCTCAATTTGAATCATACCGGATCTAGCTGTGAAAATCCTATTCTTACCGGATGACTATTAAATCGGATCGATCTTGGTAGATTAACCTCTTCTAAATTTCTTGCGGACCTTCCATATCTTTACCAAGGCTTATTTAGATGTTTTTCTGAGAACCCTTTAATCCGTAACTTTCCATGTGCCAATTTTAGGCACCAGTTGACTGGCTGGGGGAACTTGTTTTCTTTTGTGACTCCCCCTGAGCCAGAACTTATCTAATTAGTTTCTGGAAGGGATATCAACACCAGATTTTGGTGCGGATCCATCCTCAACATTTTTTGTACTCCTCTTCACCCAAATCTTGTTCATCTCCCTTTGAATTTCATCCGCATTCACTTTTCCTTTTCCTTTGTCTTGGTTTTGATTAAGATGCACCGGACCCCTTTTGTCCTAAATCTTACTTCTGCAGAATTTAGCAATATGACCGGATCTATTGCAATTGTAGCAAACAAAATTTCTTTGCATATTTGACTGGTATTCTCTTGATCTACATTGATTAGCCATATGTCCCATTCTATTGCATGTAAAGCATCTACCATTGAATGAATTGTTCATTTGCATATTTCTACACTCATGAGATTTGTGACCATACCTTTTGCAATTAAAACACTGTCCGGAGAAGGATGAATTAGTCTGATTCATTCTTCTTCTACACTAATTTGGTTTATGACCAAAGTTATTGCAATTGTGGCAGTATCCATTGAAGGATGGATATCTTTGAGCATTTGGTTGCCTTACCAGAGGTCTTCTAGGCCTGTTCCTTGGATTTCCTGATCCAGAGTTCTTCTGACCGGATCTGGAGCTTTCACCTTTCTCATACCCCAAGCCTTGCTTGTCATCTACCCTCTTGTGGCTTTCAATAAGAACTTCAAGTTGACCAGAGCTTATCTTGAATTTCTCTTTGTATTCATTTGTTGTTTGAAGATCCCTTTTTAGGGTGTCAATCTGATTCTCAAGTTGTTCTTCATTATCTCTAGCTTCTTCAAGATCAGATTCCAAATGCCTGATTATTCTATCCATTTTGTGGTAGTCTTCTAACTTCTCCTTGAGAGATTGTTTTAGATTATCTTCAGTCTTTCTTTTCTCTTCAATTTCTTGGGTGAATTTCATAACCCCTAATTCCATTTCATGTCTTACCATAATGACCTCTTTTGATAGCTTCTCACATAATTTGTTCTTCTCATTCAGATCTTCATTAGTATCATTGGCTTCACTTTGACTTGCTAATTGTTGAAGAAGTTCCTTTCTCTTTTTCATAGAGATACTCAGTTTCTCCTTTAGTTCATTTATGAAATCATTAGCTTGTTTGAGTCTTTCCCTCAAGTTGTTGACTTCAGAGTGAGATTGCTCAAGATCATCAAGAGCAGACTGAAGTTGTTCCCTCATACCATACATATCCATTGGAATTCCCAGATCTTCCTCAAGCTGTTAGGCTCTATTTGGAGGAACTTAGCTCTGATACCAATTGTTGATAACTGAGAGGGGGGTGAATTAGTTATCTTAATTAATTTAACTTTTTGTTCTTCTTTAACAACTAGTGCAGCATCAAAACAAATAAGCATCCATAACCATGAAAGCATAAACAAAATCAATACACATAACACAATGATTTTGATGTGGCAAACCCTGTTAAGGGAAAAACCACGGGGTGACTAACCCAAGATTGTATTTTTTGTTAAAAGAATATACAAAATGGCACTTGCCAATTAAGGCTCACTGCCTGAGCACACTGCTCACAAGAGGCTCATTGCCTACAAGAGACTCATTGTCTACAAGTTATAAAGAAAGTAACAAGATACTTGAACTGATGAGAAGCATCCACACATGCTGAGGTTCAGTTCCGGTTAGGCTCAATACACTGATCTACTGCACTTCATTCTTCCTCTTCTTTGGTACTGTTGTCCTATCACATACCGGACCTGTATTACTGTTTCCACACTGCTCTCTGCTTTTCTTCACACTTCACAATACACCACACACACTTTCTCATCGAAATCCATCTGGTATATATATCCGTACAAAGGATTTTAGTATCTTTCTAGTCAACATCCGGAATACTTAATATTTTCCCAAACTCTGGTTTGTCAGCTGAATCCTTGCTTACCAAGTGATGTGTATCAAAGAGATGCTTATAGAAGTCATCAATCATGTCGGCCAATCATGAATGATACCTCAAGAAACTTGATCACCATCAATATCTCATCCGGATTAAGGTCTAAAGCTCTGCTGGTCAGTTCTTCCTCAGTTTACTCTACCAAACAGGAACCCAATACTTAGGTGTTCATATCTTTTCACTCTTACATCACCAGAGGCTCAAACTCTGGAATATATTAGTCATGATACTCCTCTTGACGTACCCAAGTCTGGATTTTACTGAGATACTTCCTCTGAGAGATCCAGACCTGATTGTCAGACCTTGTTGCATGCTCTGTTCTTGCTTACCAGATCGAGATACTCTTCAATCTGACTTATAGTATAGACATACCATGTCCTGTGGATGTGTGGGATGGACTTTGTTGCCATCAATGACAACACTCATGAAGCCACACAGTGTCTCTTACCAACACCTTCCTGGAGTTTATCTCCTTGAATCTAAAAGAGAGAGAGAATATCATCGGAGTAATTTCCACCCTACCATGAAGCATTAAGCTTCCCCAAGCTATTCCATTGGAGGAGCCTGACCTATCACGAAGGATCTAGAAATCCATGGCACCATACATGAAGAATCTGGTGCACATGATACTATTGAAATTCAAGCATTCTTATCTAATGTCATGCAAGCATGAACTTATATCCAATACAATGTCCATTAAATATCATGATGTGGTAGAGAACATACTCAAACAAAGAACTATGCTATTGTTTGAACTAATTCTCTACAAACCATATTTGGCACCCATCTTCATTGTTATATTTTTAAAAGTTAACAATCAGAGTTTTCGAACCAATTTTTATGGACATACAAAACAAATAAGCTTTAATATCATAGTTGATCGATGTATGGTAAAAAGATTGTTAGTGTTGCTAGAGGTGATAATATACTTACATCAAATTGGTTTTCATCATAAAACACAACTATGTACTCATAATTGGTACAAGTTATAAATCAAAACATAGGTCTATCTAACAAAATGTTTTCTCACATTATATCCTTATGATGAAGGTTATATATGCCTGCTTCTAGGATCATTTATCCAAACTAAACTTTCACATAGTTTACTAGGGATAATCAACCTAAAACAAAAAAAAAATTGAACACTATAATTCATATCTTTACAAAGAGAGACTACTTACTATTAATAGAAAGAAAACTTTCTCTTCTTTTCAATAAATAATAAAACATTCTTTTCCCTTTAAGCTATATCAAATGGAAAGGAGAATTTTAGGCATACTCTTAAAGTCTAAGGAAATAATGTAAATATACATCACATAGTCCTTGATATTTCTCCTTTATCCACAAATTGTCCAATCAGGGAGAATCGCAAACATACTCTAAAATCTAAATGTTGTAATAAATATCCATATGTATATAAATCTTAATGTTTTCTTCTCCATTGTAGAGCTTCTTCTTACCATTAAACATGTACACTATTGAGCATCACCTTAAATGGGCAATTTTAATTGATAGACTTATGGATGCTAAAGAACTCATAAATCTTATAATATAAATTAGTAATCAATTTTTATTAAAGCTATACTAGATGAAATGGAAAATTGTCTGCATTTAGTGATTTCAAAAGATTATGATAAAAAAATAGATATTATATGCTACCTCAAGTTACAATATCTCATAAGGTGTTTTACCATTGGCCAAAATTGACTTTTGACTATTGAAGTGGATGGTGTTTAAAAACAGCCTATTCCATGAAGCATTTTGCCAAGTAGTCCACGTGCCTCATCTGTGCTTCCACATTTTGAAAACCATCAATCAAATGGTACCAATCATAGTATCTGTCAATTAATCAACTATTATGCATTGCTTCATTCATTTACTATTCCAAATTTCCACTCGACACGGGTAGGGAGCAAGCTGACAATGTGAATTGAATGGGTTGGGGTCTTATTTAATGCTTTCAGTGAAAGGTTATTTTTAAACATCATCCACTTCAATAGTCAAAAGTCAATTTTGGCCAATAAAAATAAGACAAATATTTACCACTTTTTATCGTGGATGAGGTGTAAAATTATTGGTGATTGTTTGACCATTAAAGTGAATGATGTTTAAGTAGAGCCCATGAAATATTGTCCTATGCAATACAATGATTGCAAGATAAGAACATAATAGATTTAATACTCAAACCTTTAAATTGGTAAGCAACAACAAATTGCAAGTTTAAAGCCAAATACCACAATCCTTCTAGCGTCCATTTACCACGCCCAAGGAAGTTGGATGTTGCAGCCAAAAAATGAGGAAGAGCTAGCAAATTTTTAAAACAAGATTTCTTTAAACAAAAATTCAAAAGTTTGACCATTTCATTAGAATGAATTTAAAAGTGTATTTCTCCAAAGATTTAATTGAATCATGCACCTAACTGCCCAACAACATTACAAATAAATAATAACAACAAAGAATGAATAAAAACATTTGTACATAACCTCCACATGTATTTCCCATGTTTTTAATTCTCACAGCTTCTCCTAATGTTTAATTACAATTTATCTATTTGCAAAGAATAGATATGAATTGGCAAAGAAAACCAAAATCAAACTTAATGATTGATTCCTAAGAATTAATGTCGAGGGTAAGGTAAAGGTTACAAATGTGTCACTCAGTAATAGATGGCATGGGGTTGTGTGTGTAAACTCAAAACCACAAGAAAAACTAAGCTAGAATCAAAGAAAAATACAACTATGTCAATAGAGCAAAATCTCTTGCCTTGGTAATAAAGGGATATTGGAAATTTTGGCATAACACAACATCACTATTGAATAAATATAAATATATTTAAACTCCAAGCTATTATACAAAACAAGCATAAGAATAAGGGAAATGAATTACCAGCTTTTGTAGTCTCAACAATCTTGATAGAAACAAAATGATACATCCATTGGATTCCCCTTCTAGACCAATAGATCTCTTAGTTTTTCCTACTTTTTCTTTTCTCCCTCTTCTTTGAGGGAAAAATGAAATCCCCCTTTTCTTCTAAGGAGGAGTTTTTATGTGGTAATGTGGAGCCAAGAGAACAAGGAATGTTTTATTACTGTAACAAATGTTAAAATGCTTTAATAGCTGTCAAAATTTCCTTTTATATTTTCACAATTGACGCCTCTTGGATTTTGAAGTTTTAACCAAGGTGAATGTTTTCCTATTTAATGTTTTTAAGTCAATCACTCTAAATATATTTTTTATAAATCATATCATAATTACTAGATGCAAAATTTCAACTAATAGTTTTAAAAACCATGTTCTTCATCATACCATAATTGCATCCTATATGCACTAATCAACAATGAAAAGTTAAAATAATCTCAACTACTTAGGAGTGATAATATAATGTAAACTTCTAGTGTTAAGGTAGAGAAGGGGACATTCCAATCTAAATAATGGTGTTTAGATGTCAGTCGTCCCATTCACCCATGCTTTGTTTTCAACTTTTAGATTGAGACTAAGTTTTTCCCTTGTTATTTACATGCTAACAAGCAAGTAATTAAATAATGTCTAATAAATGTTCAAAAATGATAACAAAAATTTAAATTCTTAAAAGGGAGTTCTTTAATGTAATTCAACCTTTTACAAATTGACCCAAAAAAAGAAAATCTCTCTTCCCATATAAATAAATTGTAATCACCTGAAAAGACTATAACTGATGTATTTCATGAAGTTTTTAGAAAGTAGCATCTTAAAAATAATCAAAAACTAATATTTAATGAGGCAAGTATTGAGGATGGTTCTTGGACTCTTGTCCAAAAATGTAAGAGAGTGCTTTCAGACCCCACTAAATGCTCCTTCGTTCCCATACTCCATTGAGGGAGGCGAAAGAAAGCTTTATGTAGCTTTTTTGCCATCTTTTGCCTGTTGCTTATACCTGGCTTTTTGTTTCTGCTTTATTTTTTAATAAAAATATTTATTTAAGTGTTTTGCACCTTTTACCGATCAAAAAAAATTGTGACACAATAAAATATTGAGAATTATCTTACATCAATTTCTGTAGCTCATTTGATAAAGGGAGTGACACAAGTAAATATTTAGAATTATTTCATGTTCATCTATTTAGTTCACTTGACAAAGGCAAGAGAATAGCTATTTAGTTAATGGAAGACATAAGAAATCATTAAAAGTATGATACAAACCAAGTTTTCCTTTCCTTTCACCACAAAACCATTAAGTTATTTCATATAAATTTATTCTTCAAGATTCCCATGCAAAAAAGTAGTTTTAAGATCTATTTGTTCTATTTCAAAATTAAAAGGCACAACAATAGAAAGTATGAATCTGATAGAAGTAAGTGCATTTTCAAGAGAAAATATTTCACTAGAATCCACCCCCTCAACCTAGGAGTAACCTTTCACCACCAATCTAGCCTTGTATCATTTCGACTTACCATATGCTCTGAGTTTCTTTTTAAACACCCACTTGTATCATGTGGGCTTCCTTCCCTTCATAAGTTCTACTAGATCCCAAGTCTTAGATATATCTAAGTCCATCATCTCTTCTTGCATGGCCTCCATCCAAGACTCATCCTTCTTCAAATAAAGAGCTTCCTTCACATATCTAGGTTCATCATCAATTCAAAATATAGCAAATAAATAATGGAAATATGGTGGACTATACTTACCAACTATTTTTTTGTTGCTTCATGGACCTCCTCAAGAATGTAGTAAGAGGCTCTTGTTGTTGTTCTTCAAAACTATCCTCTAAACCTACTTCTTCATCTACATTCTCCAATTCAACCTATTGTTATTCTATGTGTGCATCTTCATGATTCTCTATTTTGGTCTAAAAATACACTATCTTCTTTTTTTCTTTTGATTGTATAAGATCAAAAATTACTTTAAGTTACCTAAGAACCACATCTAGATAGAATAAACCATTTTCAAGATTAGAGAATTCCAAATCTTATCCCTTAGCATCCTTACCATATCCAATAAAAATACATTTGTCAACTTTCAAATTTTAGTGATCATTTTTTTCTAGGCACGTGAAAAAGCCTTGGCCAGAAACTCTAATGTGTAAAATAGAGGGATTTCTACTTGTCCACACTTCATATGGTGTCCTATCAACCAGAGAAGAACAAGGAGATCTATTAACCAAATAACAAGCAGTACTTACAACCTCAACCCAAAAACACCGATCCAACTAAGCACTAATCAACATGCTTCTAGCTTTGTCGATTATTGTCTTGTTCATCCTTTATGTGGTGTCATTTTGTGGTGTTGTATAAAGATTTGTATTCTATCTCACAATACTTGCATGTCTATAGAAATCATCAAATTTTCTAGAACAATATTCACCTCATTATTTGACCTTAATGCTTTTATTTTCCAACCCATTTAATTTTCTACAAGAATCTAAAAATTATTAAACTTGTAGAAAATCTTAGACTTATGCTTCAAAAATAAATTAGAGAATAATGAGAGTAGTCATCCATAAGTGAAACATATTAACAAGATTTACCAATAGAAGGCACATCCATGGGACCAAACACATCACTATGAATGACTTCTAAAATCCTCTTAGCTCTAGTGCTACCAAAATTAAACTTTACTCTATTCTACTTCTCAAACACACAATGCTAACAAAAGTTAAAATCTATAGAATAACCAAATAAACCATATGCCACTGGTAATCCCACAATAATGAGTCCCACTTTTTGGCCAAGATGGACATTGATATCAACATTTTTAACTAAATCTTCACATTCTGAGACCTATAACAACTAAACCATTAAGAATTTGAAGATGATACGAACTAGTGATTTGTGGCAATTTGTGTGTAGATTCTCTCTCTCTCTCTCTCTCTCTCTCTCTCTCTCTATATATATATATATATATATATATATATATATATATATATATATATTTGAAATAAATCGTGAATCTTTCAAGGTCTCTTTTAATAACTAGTTTTTAATAGTAAACAACATTTTTAGAAAGTAACGTTTATATCATCCAGCATAACTTTTTTTTAGAAAGGATAAAATTCTAATTTTTAAAATATAGATTTTTAACATGAATATCTAGTGCATGGATATTTTTTCATAATTTTTTGTTACATTTTTTTTAAATTAATTTTTGAAGTCAGGGTAACTATATTTTGGGCATAGGTGTATTGAATACATAATAAAATGAAAATATATCAAAATTACACTTGTTGGAAAGCTTGTTTCAAGGACTACGATCTTGCAAATTATCTTGTTCATTTAATTACATTTGAAGGTCTAACCTGAGGCTTGAAACTAGATTTTGTGAGGAAATTTTCAAGCAGGCATAGAAAGTGTCTAGCTAAGGACCTTCATTCGAAGGTATCTTTGATTGAATCTATTACCTTCATTCGTAGGTACCTTCATGCAAAGATACTTGAGGGAAAAATAATTTCCAAAAAAGGAATAAAGGGACCTTCGTTCGAAGGTCCCTTTTTATTCCTTTTTTGGAAAATTTCCAAAAAAAGGTATAAAAGGGACCTTAGAACAAAAGTCCCTTTTATTCTTTTTTTGGAAATTTCCAAAAAAGGAATAAAAGGGACCTTCGAACAAAGGTCCCTTTTATTCCTTTTTTGGAAATGACCTTTGTTCGAAGCTCCTGCGCATAAAACCTTCAAACGAAGGTTCACCTTCATTTGAAGGTGATTTTTATCATGCCTTCGAATGAAAGTACCTTCGTTCGAAGAAATACCTTCGAATGAAGGTATCTTGTAATTTTTTTGCATCCACGTTCAAAAGTTTAATGTCCCAAGTTTGGGACTTAGAATTGTGGGTTTACCCCCACGTTTTTATTAATCAAGGTCTTAAGACCCTTTTCACCAATGTGTCCCAACTTGTGGTGCCACAATGTACATGAATCATTATTATCTGTTACATTATCAAAGTTACAATATGTAGATACTTATAGCTTAAACAAGGTACTACATCAAGTGCCCTTATCCAACACTAGATTACCTCCAGCTAACCCACAACCATTCTTATCAAAAGTGACTTGAACACTAGCACCATTCATCTTAGAAAATAAATCAAATTTTACAACTAGAATATATAACACATTTGTATTTACTCTCCCATCACGAAAAACTAGATTTTCCTTTCCCTTACCAACAATCTTGTTTGACTATCGTTTCCAAGGAACATATCACCACCATCATATGCTCTATAATGGGAAAACTATTAAGAAAGGTGTCTCAATCTTACAACTACAAAAGGTTACTATTCTTCCTAGTTTTGGTCTTTTCAAATACCCTTTATCTTGAAGAATGGTTTATAACTTTCAAAGCTTCAAAAGGGGCTAAAAATGGTAGAGCTTACTATTTTTAGTAACTCTACATTTCAACTCAGATGGACCCAAAAATTTTCCAAAAGGTGTGGAACTATCAAGTAAACATCTCGGGTGAGTTTTGACTCAAGATCATACGTGGATTGCAAGATATTAAAGTTTTCATTCTTTGAAACTCCTAAAAGAAGTTTCAAACTATATTTGAGGCACTTAGAGGTCCCTAAGTTCCATGAAATTTGTTGTAATTGGTGAAGTGGGTTATAGATTGATATATCTCTTCATGATCTTTCTGATGCATCAAACGGTTCGTCAATTAGACACCCAAATCAACAGTTATGACCTTCGGAAGTTGGACCTCCTGTTTTGGGAAATGTGAAAACGTGTTGGACGCTTAGAAGAGCTATAAAGGGGAGAGTTACATGTGTTGATGTGTGATTTGGCACATCACAAGGCATCTTTGATTGGATATAATTTAGGTAACACTTTTGGGCAGTTTTTTTGTAATTACCATTGACGATTTACTGTATTGTATCTCCTATATATCAGGAGCTTGAGATAGAGGTTGTGTGTAAGAATCTTATAGATGTTGAGTTACCTTTAGATCTCTGGTTGGTTATACTCCTATAAAAGCTTTCTCTGCAAGTATATTGTAATCTTCTTGATTCTTAAATAATATATTAGGTAGCTTTGGAGTGCGGGCTTTTTTACCTGAAAGGGTTTTCCCCACGTATATCTTGTGTTGTGAGCATTGTACTTGTTTTTGATGCATTATTACCTTTCTATTAATGTGCATCTCATAATTTGTAATTGTGAAAGATAAAAATTTGCATAAATATTTCCTCAGTAGATCAGTGTAGGAAGTGTTTCTACATACCTTGCTTCCTTTCAGTTGGTATCAGAGCCTGATCACCTTTGGTTCTAGTTGTTGGGTAGAGGGTTTTTTGAGTTGATCTTCGTTTGAGTGGGAGCTTGTGAAAAGGATTTTGAAATCTTTGTTGCAGGAAAGAGATGGCAAGGACATTTAGGAGGTTTGATATAGAGAATTTCAATGGAGGTAACTTTGATTTGTGGAAACTTAAGATGGAGGACTTATTGGTGGATAAAGATCTATGGCTCACAATATCCAGAGCCATGCCATCGGCATGAAACAAGAAGATTGGGATTTGATGGATCAGAAGGCTAAGGGTCTAATAAGACTCTGTTTGGCTGATTCAGTGTTCCTAAATATCCATGAAGAGAAGACTGCAAAAGATCTTTGGAAGAAGCTTGGAGATGTTTATCAAGCTAAATCCTTGCTAAACAAGTTATTCCTGTGAAAGAAATTGTATTCTATAAGGATGGTAGATGGAGGATTTGTTGTTGATCACCAAATTACATTCAATATGCTTGTTGCCCAGTTGACCTTTGTTGGTGTGAAGATGGAGGAGGAGGATCGATGTATGAGATTATTGTGTTCCTTACCAAATTCATGGGATCACCTTATTATGGCCATTGGGAGTACCATACCACCTTCAAGATGGATGAAGTGGTTTCTTCATTGTTGTCTGAAGACATGCTGAGAAAATCTTCTGAATCGGCTAAGGAAACTCTTGTGGTTCATGGTAGATCTAAAGAGAAGGGAAAGAAAAAGGATAAGAAAGAAGAAAAAGAAAGATCCAAATCTCATGGGAGATCTAAGTCTCCCAAAAAATCCAAGGCTCTGTGTTGGAACTGCAGCAAACCAGGTCACTTCCGCAAGGATTGCAAGGAGGAGAAGAAGAACTATGATTCAGATTCTGACAAGTCCTCTCAGGATGATGGAGAAGTGTTTGTTGTTGCCTTGGAAATGTATGCATCAGAAGGCTTATTGACTCTGGTGCATCTTTTCACATAACCTCTCATCGAGGTTGGTTTTCAAAGTATGAAGAATATGACTGTGGGAAGGTGTACTTGGGCGATGACTCTCACCTAAAGATTGTTGGTCGTGGAAGAGTCTTGATTCGATTCCCTGATGGACAAGTGAAGGGGATCAATGGTGTTCTGCATATCCCTATTTTGGTACGGAACCTACTATCTGTAAGTAAGTTGAATGATGTGGGTGTGCAGGTTGTTTTCTTGAACAGAGGATGCAATATGACTAGAGGGGCTATGGTGCTAGCTAATTGTGTTCATATTGGCACTATGTTTTCTCTTGATGCATGCACGGTTCAGTGTAATAGTGCCTCTGTTTCAAAGAAGAGAACTTCAGAGTCTTCATCCTCACCATTGGAACCATCAGCGAAGAGGACTATTGCATCTACTTCCAATGGTTGTGCTTTCTAGGTACCTAAGGGTACTCATTCTATGGAGATGAAACTTCCAGCTATGAAGACAATGTTATGGCACCAAAGGCTTGGTCACATTGGTGAAAAGGGTTTGAGGACTCTGAAAAATAAAAATCTTGTTGAGGGTATGAATGACTGTAACCTTGAGTTCAATTTTTGCGAACATTGCATTTATGGAAAACAAAACCATGTTCAATTTTATTCAAGTTCTCACAAATCTTATGAGGTGTTGGACTTGATTCATTCTGATGTATTTGGTCCTGTTAATGTTCCTTCAATTTCAAAATCTATTTACTTTGTTTCATTCATTAATGATTACAGTAGAAGGGCATTGGTGTATTTCTTTAGAAGCAAATCTTAAGTATTTAGTAGATTCAAAGAGTTCAAATCTCTTGTAGATAATCAGAAGGATAGAAAGATTAAGTGTTTGAGGACTGATAGAGGTGGTGAGTTTTGTTCAACATATTTCAATAAGTTCCGTAAAGAACATGGTATTGACAGGCACAAGACAACTTCATATTATTAGGAATTGCATGCAGAAGATATCGATTAAATGTAAATAAAGATTAAACAAAGGAATGAAAAATACATAGAAATAATAACAACGAGAGACAATTTTTAACGTGGTTCACCCAAACTTGGGCTACATCCACCAATAGAGAGTCCAATATTATTATCCAGTAATTGAACCAATTACAACCAACAATCCTTCCAACCCAATACCGCTGCAAAAATACTACAATACAATATCCCTGGAAACCCTAACCCTTAGCTATTTTTATCAAGACTTATGTCGGTTACAAAAATAGGGTTTTTTATGTCAGCTAATAGAAAAATAACTCCCGACGCCTTTATAAAATAATAAAAGTCATTTGAGATTTTTGGGGTGCTGTCCCCGCCCTATATCGCGACAGGGAGCGCGCCAGGGGCATTGTCCCTTGACCTCATTTTGGGGGCGCTACCCCCACACCCCCATTAAATAATTTGGGGGTAAACTGCGCCGATAAAAGTGGGGAAAAATTTAAGCTCTAAGTCTGATTAGGCTCTATATAACAATAATCTCCCACTTGGAGATTGATCAAACTCCACACCATATCATCTCCCACTTGGAGACTGATCATAACACAACTGACCCTGTAGCTCCCACTAGAAATAAGAACCCCGGACCCTGCTATTCTAATTTTTTATTTTCAGTCTTGAAGACCAACCGAAGTTGAAGAGGAGCTCAGCTTCTCCCTTGTCATTGCCTTTGTAAACATATTTGCTAGATTTTTATCTGTATGTATCTTTTCTATCTTTAACTGTCCATCATCCAACACTGACCGAATGAAGTGATACCTCAATTGTATGTGTTTGGTCTTTGAATGCAAGGAAAAATTATTTGCAAGATGTATGGCACCTTGGCTATCCATAAACAAATAACTGTTAGCCTGTTGTTTGCCCAATTCTTCCATAAAAGATTGCAGCCATATCATCTCCTTGCTTGCCTCTGTTGCAGCTATATACTCTGCCTCTGTGGTGGATAAAGCAACCACCTTTTGCAACCGTGAGATCCAACTCACTGTTGTCCCACTTACAATAAAGACATAACCTATAGTACTCTGCCTGGTATTAATATCCCCTGCCAAATCTAAGTCTACATAACCTGCTAAATCAGTATTAAAGCCCCCAAAACATAAGTGTTTATTGGATGTACCTCTCAAATATCTGAAAATCTATTTTACCACACTCCAATGCTCTAATCCGGGATTGCTCATATACCTGCTTACGACTCCTACAGCATGTGCAATATCCAGTCTCGTGCATACCATGGCATACATTAAGCTTCCTACAGTTGAAGCATATGGTACCTTGGACATTTTTTCTTCCTCCTCTTGTGTCTTTGGACACATCTGCTTAGTCAATTTCAAATGACTAGGCAAAGGTGTGTTGACAACTTTTACATTCTCCATATGGAATCTCTGCAACACCTTTTCAACATAATCAGCCTGAGATAGAGTCAATTTTTTGTTCTTTCTATCTCTGCAAATTTTCATACCAAGGATTTGTTTTGCTGCCCCCAAATCCTTCATAGAAAATGATTGTGCTAACTGTTGTTTTAACTCTCTTATGTGATCCATGTTAGACCTTGCTACAAGTATGTCATCAACATATAAACATAAAATAAGGTAGCTACCGTTATCCAACCTCTTAAAATAAACACAACGGTCAAAATTACACCGGCTGTAGCCTTACTCAGGCATAAACTATCAAATTTCAAGTACCATTGTCGAGGTGCTTGCTTCAAGCCATATAAGCTCTTCTTCAATTTGCACACCAATTTCTCTTTACCTTTGACCTCAAATCCTTGGGGTTGTTCCATATATATCTCCTCCTCCAAATCACCATGGAGAAAGGCAATTTTCACAACTAGTTATTCCCAATGGAAATCTTCAGTAGCCACAATACTTAAAATAGTACTAATAGAAGTCATCTTAACAACTGGAGAAAAAATCTCATCAAAATCAATGTTTTTTTTCTGTGCAAATCCTTTTACAACTAACCTGGCTTTAAATCTTTTCTTACCTCCATCTTCCTCTTTTAGCCTATAAACCCATTTGTTTGGTAAATATTTTTTACTTGCAAGAAACTTACCTAATTCCCAAGTCTGATTTTTTAGCAAGGAGTCCATTTCTTCTTTCATTGCAAGCTCCCATTGAACCTTTGTATCCACCTGCATAGTTTCATCATACCCTTCCAGTTCACCAGCATCTGTTAACAAAATAGAATACAAAGAGGGAGAAAACCTTTCAAGAGGTCTACTTATCCTTGTTGACCGTCTAACATTCACTGGAGTTTGTGGTATTTCTTGTTGTTGCGGAGCATGAGGAACCACTGGAACATCACTATCTGGAGTATCATCCAGCACCACATAATCCTTTTCTTTCTTCTCATGTTGCTGCAACTAATCTTTGTACATCACCTTCTCATTGAATACAACATCCCTACTTCTCACAATTTTTAGATTTTCAACATCCTAAATCCTATAACCAAATTCATCAATGCCATATCCAACGAAGATACATTTTTTTGATTTTGCATCCAGCTTGGTTCTATTTTCAAAATCTACATGTGCAAATGCTTCACATCTGAAGGTTTTGAGAAAAGAATAACTCACCTTCTTACCTATCCATGCTTCCTCTAGAATACCACAGCCCAAAGGAACTGAAGGACCTCTATTAATTAAATATACAGCGGTATTGACAACCTCTATCCACATGTTTAAAGGCAGCCCAACATGAAATCTCATGCTCCTTGCATGCTCCATTATTGTCCTATTCATGTGCTTAGCCACTCCATTTTCTTGTGAAGTCCTTGGAACCATTTTCTACCTACAAATTCCATTAAAGGAACCATAATCCTCAAATTCTTTGCTGCAATACTCACCACCATTATTAGATCTGAGACATTTTAATATTTTACTCGTCTCATTCTCAACCAAGATTCTCTATTTTTTAAATGTTTCAAATACATCAAATTTCTACCTAAGGAAATAAATCTAAACCTTCCTAGTTGCATCATCTATGAATGTAACATAATACTAAGAGCCACTGAGAGAAGATACTTGAGTCGGTCCCCATACATCTGTATGCACAAGCTCCAACTTTTCATCTTTTTTTTGCTTCGCATCCTTGAGAAAACTAACTCTCTTTTGTTTGTCATACACACAACTTTCACATAAATCCATATTAATACATTTCAGACTTCGTAAAACTTTCATAGAATGAAGTACCTTCATACCTTTTTCACTCATATGCCCAAGTCTGTTATTCCACAGTGTTGTCTCAGAACCTACAGCAACTATTTCAATCTCTTCCTGTGAACCCGCAGCAACTGTTCCTAAACTTGTTTGGTTTTTCTCTGCAACAACTAAAGTAGAAGGAACAGTATGACCTGTAAAAAGATATAAGGTGCCTACTTTCACACATTTTACTACTATTAAGGCACCTCTTGAAACCGTCCAATTTTTATCACTGAAAGTAACTATGCAACCTTCATCAGCTAGCGGCCCTGCTGAAATTAAATTCCTACTCAGCCTTACCTCTTGTAGTAGCCAATGATTCCCATTCTACAACTTAATCTTGATTCTTCCCTTTCCAACAATCTGACAAGGTTTGTTATCCACCAAATAAACCAGCCTAAAATCCCCTTGGACATAATCAAGAAAATAACTTATATGAGACGTAGCATGAAATGAGGCCCCTAAATCTAAAACCCATGAATCATTAGCATTATCTAGAGAAAGAATCAAAGCATCATCTTCAGATTTATTACTTACCACATTTGACTCCTTATTGCCTTCTTGTTTGTCTCCTTCTTTATTCTTCCAAGACTAACAATTTTTCTTCAGATGACCTAGTTTCCCACAGTACCAGTAATCCTTCTGTCCTTTGGATTAAGACCTCTTGTCCTTTGATTTTCCTCGTGACTTCCCATAGGGTGTACGAGACACTAGCTCGGCACCCTGCACTAAGTCAATGTGAAAGTCTACCTCACGACGGGGTGGCATCCCTGGTAACTCTGTTAGAAACACATCGGCAAACTCTCTAAGGATGGGATGATCATCTAAAGATGTCTCAGGCTCATCATCTGATCTGTCACTCACTGTGATGGTGAACATCTGGCATCCCTTCTGCATGCAATGCTTAAGCTACTGAGCGGATATCATACGCACTACTGTGGGCTTTTGAATGCCCACTATCTCAACTGATGTATCGTGATCGTCTAAGCAGTTGATCGCCTTTCGGCGACAATCTAGCTTGGCTCGATGAGTCGCAAGCCAGTCCATACCCAAAACCACATTATAGGATCCTAATGTCATAACTCTAAGATCACATACTATGGCAAAGGGTCCCAAGGAAACCTCACAATCGTGGACTAAGGTATCTACTGTCATCTTGGCCCCTAAGGCCAACTCAACCACCCACCTATCACCCTGCCTAGAAGCCACCAGCCTACAACGCTCCACTAACGATAGAGATATGAAAGAGTCAGTAGCACCAAAATCAAAGAGAATAGAAATGGGAATACCCCCTATCATACCTGATGTCTCAATCACTGACGCCTAAAAATTAGCTTGGTGGTTATCAACTGCTGCGAACATACGGTGGGAACTACCCACATCTCCAACAGTCTGCTCAGATCCTCCTGCATGAGGCTACCCTTGCTGTAAAGCCCTATGGACACTCTCTAGCTAGATGTCCTGCTCCACCACACACATAACATGGGCCCCTAGCCTGTACCTGACCAGTCTAAGTCCTACTCAACTGTTGTTGTCCTGATCTACCAGTGGACCCCTGTGAGCCCCTCTATGATTGTTGCGACCTCGCAGGTCTCGCAGGTGGTCTCTACTGCCTCTAATCTCTGTGTGGGCCCTGCTACTGCCAACCTCTATTATGCCCCCCATGTGCCCTCTGCTGTGTCCTGGCTCTCTGCTGCTGCTGTGGTTGCTGCTGTTGTGGGGGCCTAGGAGGTAAGGGTGCAGAACTAAATCCTCCCCTATGAGGTGGCTGTGATGGTCTGTAGAAACTCTGCTGATGCTGCTACTACCCACGATCCTGAAACTGAGGGCATGAACTCTGCCCTCATCCCTGTATCTCCTCAGTGATATATGCCTTCTCGGCAGCATCACTCAAAGTTTGGGGGTCTGCCATGCGAACAAGCCCTGCTATGCTCTCAGGAGTTTCTCGTCATGGAGATACTCTGCATATCGAGACAACTCGATAAATCTACCCTCATACTGAGCAACTATAAGTCCTCTTTGCTGAAGGTCATAAAAATCATCTATGAACACTGCCTATAATGATCTGATAAGTATCACGCATTGAAGCGCTCAATGAAGGTCTCCCATGTGAGTGTATCCAATGATAGGTGATGATTGCACTCCTCAGTGCGCCACCAGGTAGCTGCTACATCTCGCAACAGGTGGACTGCCACACGAGCCTTCGTGTTGCCCTCGTAAGGACACAACATGAAGCATCTATCTAAGCTAATGAGCCAGGCCTCTGCCTTTGCTCCCTCTATGGTCCCGACGAAAGTAGGAGGGTTCATCCTCAACAAATCCCTAATGGGATCTCCTCTATCTCTGTGCCCTCTAATAGGCTCGTCTGTGTAATAGTCATAAGGTCTGTGAACAATGTGCTCTACTCGTACTACCTCATCATGCCTAGCATGATGTGGAGGGCTCCTGCTATGAGCCCTATCAGTCGATCCAACCTCCCATGTCGTCGTCTCTGGCACCTCAACATATGGCTCCACACGTGGTGCCCCTCGCGACTCAACGCAGGGCTCCACACGTGGCTCAACACGGGACTCTACTCGTGGCTCCACGTGTGGCTCCTCTCGCGGATCCTTGCGGAGCTCAACATGTGGGTCTAAGCACGGCTTAGCTACGGTCGATGAAAGCCTATCTAAAACTGCCTGTAAAGCCTATAAAATCTATGGCCCAATATCTAGTAGGGCCGGTGGTGCCTGCGGTACCTGTGGGGCCAGCTGTGCCTGTCCCTCAGCTGATGAATCACTGTGCACCTCAATAGATGCAGTGTGGCAAGACTGCACTCACCGAACTCGTCGGGGAGGCATCCTACAAAAATGAGGTAACCACAAATTAATCAAAATTGCAGAAATAATAATGTGCCCTAAACAAGCTTAGTGTTTAAACTTGGGCTCTGATACCAAATGTCATACCCACATTTCCCATGCAGTCACGGCATACAACACACGTGTCATGTCCACATGTGCCATGTGGTCATGACACGAATTATGAAAAACTTTTCTACCTATCCCTAGGAACCCCCTCGCACGCGTTTGTGTGCTCGGTGGCAATATGCATAAGGCGTAGACATGTCAACATAATTCGGGGAGGTGTGTAGTCCCACGCAATCCCCTACATGATGATAGCCGTCTAGGGGGTATGCGACATGAAGTGTGTCTCTTTTAGGGTTAGAACAATTTTAATCCAAACCCTAAGTTTCCTAGGTGTGAAGATGATTTTGCCAGATTCGAAACCTATCCTTAACTTAGGTCAAAATGAAATTGAAATAATGATCAAGAAAAATAATGGCATGATGGACGCATGATAAAATGGGATGGTGAAATAAAAGTTAATAAAATATCGTAAAATTAAAACCCTAGAAATCTAGGAAAAATTTGATAGCATAACATGTTTTCAATAATCAACTTAAAAATTTTAAAATAAAAATCCAATAAGAAAATTAAACAAAATTTAAGAATAAAATTTAAACTTAAGAACAAATTTAAAACAATTTAAAATAACAAAATAAATACCTTGCCAACGTCAAATAAATCGACCTTGCATTAAAAGGTTTGAAAATTTGAAATAAAATAATAAAGTAATTACATGACGCCAAATGAATTTCAAAATTGAGTCCGTTAATAAATATAATTACGGCATTATATTTATTATCTAACTTGAAATAATAGAGGGGGAAGAGGTTAAAGTACTCTTTCCCGTAAAATAATAATGAAATTGATAAACGATAAAAATAATTAAATCACGCTAGGAAAAAAAAAATGCCCTAATTAAACTGAATTAAAAACAGAGGGAATACACTTCACATAAAAACAAAAATTAATTCCTCTCCTTAAAATTTTGATTCACAAGGTAATAAAACAAAATGCAAAACCCCATTTAAATTATAGACAAATTAAATGAGCCCAAGAGATAAAAAAGACAAGGGCAAAAATAGGAGATTTAAAAATAAGAAATAACAATTTTCCTCACACTCTCACCTCTCAATAAAATATTGTTTTCTAAATTTGAGAAGCCCTAATTTGTATTTTATTGTTTTCTCTATGTTGCCCTACTTCTCTATCTCATTCATTCTTTTTCTTTTGTTTTGTTTTGCCTCTTGTTTTATGCAGGTTAGGATTTTGAAAGGAGGTGGAAGCTATGAAAGGAGCTTGCTACTACCTCTCACAGAGGTATACACAGCAGAGCTACAGCTAATCTTTTTCTTTTTTAAAAAATAGAGTGATATATATATATAATGCAAATGTTACGATTTAAGTTCTTGTTGTAGGGTTGCAAGAAAGATACATAGCGCCGCCACCGCTACAGAGTCGCTGTCCGAGTTTAAGGGAAGGAGGTGTGGCCGGAAGGTGTTCAATGGCCGTGGAATGGAGTGAATGGGGAGTTCAGGGTGACAGGGGGCCGCAGGGAGCGCAAAAGTGGGGGCGTTGCCTTGGCGGAAATGTTGGTGATGGGGAGTGGTTTACATAAAAGTGGCAGTGGTGGGGAGGGGGTTGAAACCCCCACCCACACCCTCTGTACTAGTAAAGGCCGTGGTGGGACTGTGGTGGGCGCCGACGCCCACCACAGTGCTCACCTCAACACATTTTTTTTTGTCTAGTTTTTTTTTTAATTACAAAAACCCTACGGCCTAACATAGTCTGCCAATGGGTCTCTTTGTTTTTCTTTCAGCAATTTCTTGTATGCAAATTCAGATTTAAGGATATTTATATATATATATATAAGTGTATATATAATATAATATATACATCAAATAAATTACTTTTGTATTTTCTTCTATTTCAACATATACACAGTAATTATTAAAAAGGGAAGGAACAACAAGCTAGGTTCAATTATTATTATTATATATATATATATATATTCCTCTATATATATATATATATGGGTATATATATTTATGTAAATACATACAACACTAACTTTCTCAAACAAGGATTTAAATAACAGAATATTACTTTCAGATGTGTAAACATAAAATAAATCAGTAGCACTTCTCTCCTTTTCTTGAAGCATAAATATTCATGGATAACTCCATTTATTTATTTTTGAAAGAATTCATATAAGGTAGAATATGTATTTTAATCTAATTTTATTTTTTTTCAACAGCTTAACTCCCTAACAGCAACTAGTAATATGTACTTTCAATGCAACAATAGAAAAACTATTTAAAATTTCTTTCTTTCTTTGTATGCAATAAGATTTATTTTACAACTAATGTGTATTTCCTTTCTTGAAAAGGACAATGACAAAATATATATATATATTTGAATTCAATGCATTTCTCAAAACATACCAACTCCACAATAAAGGGAATAAACAACTTTTATAAGAAAAAAACATAAAGAATGTTTACATTGCAATACTTATTACAGCCAAAACCAAGGGTAAAATAACTTAACAAAATTTTACAATAGGGCCACAAAGGCCATGGCTCAAACAGCCAACAACATAAGACTATAGCAACACAAAAAAATGGACTTCTCATCAAGCTCCATTTCTTCATAAGAACCTGCAAATAAACACAACAAGAAGAGAAACCCAGCCACTTCGAAATGCCCTCCTCCCTACCATAGACCCGCAAGAGGGTCACCCCCGAGCTAGGGAGGTAGGGTTTCACACGATTGTAACACACCACATCAAACATCAAGAAACAACAACACAAAAATTAACCCCAAGGATAAGCACATAACACAACTCATGAGAATGGGTTTGATGGGGGTAGGAAATGGACCCCTCTACTTCAAAGGCCACATCAAAAACACCAAATACCAAGTCTCAAGGCTTCAAGCCAAAACCTCCAAAACCACAACTCTCCAAATATCTCAAAATAAACTTCCATGGCACTCTTGCCATTCAAATAATCTCCATAACAAGTAAAAAGCCCTCAAGGCCATAAATAGCACGAAAAATAGGAGTGACCTAAGGAGGTTCCTTTCCCCTACCCCAAACAAATTGAGCCTTACCTCCAAATGGAGGTGCTCTCACCAAACTCCCATCCCACATAAAAAAAAATGAAACAACAAACAATGAAATCCACAACCACATCAATAATGAATAAGCAAGGGTAAAGAATAAGACATAGAACTTACCTTCAAAAGCCCTAATAATGGAAGCACGTTTGGTGATGAGCTCCAAGCCTCTCCAAACCTTCCAATCTCCAAGAGTCCCTCTAGCTTTCCCCAAAAATTGCTCAAGATAGAAAGAAATCTCCAAAATGCAAGCACCCCACACTCCTCAACAAGAGGAGGTAATATAGGCCTTCTAAATTGGCCTTGAGGAATGAGAAGGTGACACTTGTCACCTTCTCCTTCCTCTTCCAATGCCACTTGCAATGGAGAGGAAGTGTGAGGGTGACAAGTGTCATCCTCCAATTCTATCTCAATCCTCATCTTATCCACTTGTGCTCTCACATGTGTGAGAGAACAAGGGGTGAGGTGGCATTCCCCTCCAAGCCTTCATAAGGATAAGGGATGGCATATGGCATCCTCTTATTCTCTAAGAGAGCCATCTCCCTCCAAGATGCTCTCGCACATGTGAGTTTTGGAGGAAGATCCCACACACTTGGGAGTCTTGGAGACCTCCCAAGTTGTCCTAGGGAAGGGATTCCCAAACTTTGGGAAGGGAGATGAGTCTTCCCAAAGAATGACTCATCTCCCACCCTTATCTAATTCAAATTTCGTCACTTTAACTAAACCTCAGTTTAGAGTGACCAAAAGTGAGTTATCCCAAGGTTTAGTTAGTCAAAATTGACCCTAGACCCATGGGTAACCACCTAGGGTAAATTTTGGGACACTAAGGTTCACCTAGGGGCTCATAAATCTACTTTAAATGGCCTCAAAAATAAAGACAATACCAAGTGGTATAAATCAATAAAAAAAATTATACAACACATGATATAATTAATTTAAACGAAAGGGTACTAGGCCAAAATAATAAAATTAAATAAGCACTTAAATCAACACTCAATTTCAAACGTGATCCTCATCCCTCTTGGGAATGGATTAGTTTCACAGGGAATAACACATGTGTGAATTCTACCTGTAATTTCCTGTGACCTGGGAATGTAATCATGCACATCTCGATCAAGTGTCAATCATATCGTGAATAATCATAGCCGAAGCAACTGGAATTAAATTCATGCCATTGAATACAACAATAATCATCTATAACATAATTCTAAACTAAACTGTATTTTTCTATCACATGTTAAATAATCATCATCACATAAATAACTAGAAATCACATCACAAAACATCATCTAATATATCTCGTATGTCGAATCACAAAATAGCATCAAAATATGATCAAATCAAATCACCATATGTCTAATCAATGTCATATCAAAATCAGGAGATATAATCAAATCTGTATAATGAAACCATAGTCTCTAAAAGTCTGATAATGTCATCAACTGAATGCATAATGATCAAAATAAGGAAGGAAAAATAATCGGCCTCACAGTAAAGAAGCCATTTGGCTTAAGAGATTGTGTTTTGATGTTGGGTTTGATGTAGAGAAGATTAATATTTGTTGTGATAATCAGAGTGCCATATTTTTGGCGAAGAATCCTACTTTCCTCGTGAGGACTAAGCATATCAATATCTAGTACCATTTTGTTCATGACATGGTAGAGGATGGGAAGGTAAACTTGGAAAAAAATGACATTTTGACGAATGTTGCAGATTCTTTGACAAAACCCGTGAGCACGGAGAAGTTCAGATGGTGTTTAGAGTCTATGGGCCTCTCGGCCCCTAGCAATTAAATCATGGTGTTAATACTCCCTTTGCTCTTGCAAGGTGTTTGACAAATGGAAGAATGTTAGGAAAGGTGTCTGAACCTTGCAACTACAAAAGGTTACTATTCTTCCCAGTTTTGGTCTTTTTGAATACCCTTTATCTTGAAGAACAGTTTATAACTTTCAAAGTTTCAAAAGGGGCTAAAAATGGCAGGGCTTACTATGTTTAGTAACTCTACATTTGAGCTCAAATGAACCCAAAATTTTTCCAAAAGGTGTAGAACTATCAAGTAAACATCTCGGGTGAGTTTCGACTCAAGATCATACCTGGATTGCAACATATTAAAGTTTTTATTATTTGAAACTCCTGAAAAAAGTTTTGAACTCAGATTTGTGGAACTTAGAGGTCCCTAAACACCCCCAAAAGTTGTCATAACTAGTTAAGCATGTTATATCTTGATAGATCTCTTCACGAGCTTTCTGACACATCAAACGATCCATCAATCAGACTCTCGGATCAAAAGTTATGATCTCTGGAAGTTGGACCTCCTATTTTGGGAAATGCAAAAACGTGTTGGACACTTAAAAGAGCTATAAAGGGAGAGTTACATGTGTTGGTGTGTGATTTGGCACATCACAAGGCATCTTTTATTGGAGATAATTTAGGCGCCACTTTTGGGTGGTTTCTTTTGGCTCATGGTTTTGTAATTACCGTTGACGGTTTACTGTATTGTATCTCCTATATATCAGGAGCTTGAGATAGAGATTGTGTAAGAGTCTTATAGGTGTTGAGTTACCTCTAGATCTCTGGTTATTTATACTCCTGTGAAAGCTTTCTCTGCAAGCATATTGTAATCTTCTTGATTCCTGAATAATATATTGGGTGGTTTTGGAGTGTAGGGTTTTTTACTCTAAAGGGTTTTCCCCACATATATCTTGTGTTGTGAGCATTGTACTTGTTTTTGATGTGTTGTTACCTTTCTATTAATGTGCATCTCATAATCTATAATTATAAAAGATAAAAATTTGTATAAATCTTTCTTTAGTAGATTAGTGTAGGAAGCGTTTCCGCATACCTTGCTTCCTTTCAAAAACCACTCCTTGTGAAGATTCATGTGATATGAGGCACCTAAATCAATGATTTGGGATTCATCACTCATAATTTTAGAAGAAATAATGAATGTAGCAATATCATCATCAGAAGATTCATTAGTAGAAGAATTATCGACATTCTTTTTCTTGTCTTGATATTCCTTCTTCACATAACCCCATTTACCACGACTCCAAAAATTTAAGCCTACCCTTACGAAGGGTTTGAGACCTTCCCTTAGATTTAGATCTATCCTTATTTCCCTTTCTCTTACCACCCTTTTCTCTAAGCATCCCTAAACATGCAATGCATCCTTGGAACCCTCATCCATGGATTTCCTCTTCATTTCTTCATGGAGTAAATTAGTAATAAGAGAATTCATCTTAGGCTCTAGAACACCACCACTAATTACATGAGTAAAGAGCAAAGCAACAAAATAAATTTATCCCCTTCTTCTAGCTTAACATCAAAGATCCTAGTTGACTCAAAATTAAATTAAAGACATTTAAATACTCTACAACCTAGCCTTCATCTTTCATTTTCAAATAATATCTTTATTTTAAGATACAACTTATTAACAAGATTCTTAGTTTGGTAGATTTCACCTATCCTTCTCCACAAACTGTATGTAGTGTTATCCTCAAAAATTTTAGAAGAACAAAATTGGAGAGACACAGTCATATGGTTCCTCATGCTTTCTTGTTAATATTTCTCTAGTCTTTATCTAAGACACCAATAGGCTTCTCTTTCTTTTTCACATCTCTCCACTTATACCTCTCCTCCAATATATTCTCCATTTTTAGCTTCCAATGTTCATATTTTATGTCATTAAACCTCTCAATCTCTAAATAGGATGAGCTTTCCATGATAACCACACATAGATCTACAAACCACTTAATCCAAATGCTCCCACTACAACCACAAGAAAACCACAGCATTCCAAGAAAGGTGTCCCTCTCTCTAGTCAAGTTGTAGACCTAATACTTAATCTTGAGAAACTATGTTTAAATGATGTTTGAATACCCTTTATGCTGTGGTATTTGAAATGATGTTTAAATTTTGGGTTTGAGATCTTAGTGGGAAATTATGTTGGAAAAACCTAGTTTGTTGTCCTACTAGGGGAAGTGAAGGATTTAAGAGAAAACCCACCGAGTAAGAGTCTCAAATTTGCAAATGTTGTACATTTGTGATTTTGTATATAATCTCCACCCTGGTCTACATTAATAAGAAAGATGATCCACTATCTCTCAATTTTGACATTTCCTATGTAACCCCATATTCAATGCCTTCTTACAACAATATTTCTAAGAAATTGAATAATAAATAATAATTAAATAATGTCCCCGCCCTCACATGAGTGACCCATTTGCCTATTCCATGATTTATAGAGAAAATACATTATTTTCCAATTTCAAACAACTAAGTAGAATTGACCTTTAGGATTTTCAAGGTGAATAACACACCCAATCCTAAAATAATGTATGTTAATGTAATCTCCATGGAAACTCACTAAATCTCTATATCGAGTAAGTGATAGTGCATTTTAGAAAGCATCATCTAGAAGCACAATATAATATCACTCACCTACTCACTAGGTCCTTGTTTGCAATGGATTTAAGGTTAGTGAAATTTAACTCCAAGATAATTTACACTTGGATAAAAGGACCTAATAAATCCATGCAAAAGAGAAAAGAACCACTCAAGGGCATGATCCTTGGGTGTCCTAGTATTTTTTTGTAAATATATGGTTGTCATAAACATAATCAATATAAGTAGCATTGAATGACTACATGTCATGGGATCACCCTTACCATCATATATATATAATCAAGGGACTGTGAGTGTAGGAGGAAATGAGTGTGATAAGATGTCATAGGAGAGGGGCTTGTGATGAAGGACCATGGTGGCCACCCTAGACCTTGAGGGAAGAGCATCTAACTTTTGGTTCACAAACTTACATTTTACCGATAAAAACTTGCCTTAACCTTTTCTTATCTATCCTCTTTATTGGTAAATGTCCTCTGACAAAATATATTTCATGCCCATTTTCTTTCTCCACTTGGTGGTGAAAAATATGTGACATGGTGGGTCAAATGAGGATTGGTATTAGGGAGGAGTGGTAGAAGAGGGGAACCATATGTTGGATGATAGACACTAGGAAAGTGGTAAAATAGTGCTCCCACTTCTTCTATGAAGTTTTCTAAACCATGTAAGAAAAATTTTAATAATTACAATAAGACATAATAGAAAAAAAAATATTAATACTCTTGAGATATCTTCATATTCATCTCTTTTGGTACTTTCTCCTCATCCTCTATCTTCAAATACCATTTATTTTCTATCAAGACCCACAAGACAATTCACCAAGTTGGTTGACATGTACCATTATGTGATGCAACAAGTTATGTAATCCAACCTTCCCTTACTTCCTCATATCCATCCTTTATATACTTCTCTTCCTCTCCCTTGGGGGTATGATCCTAAGGAAGTTTTGCAATATCATCATGTCCTTGGTCATGATACTAAGCATTGTATGGGATTAAAAAAAATCTAGGACCTAATTGATTCTAATCAAGTTTAAGTGGAAGGGCAATAAGTCATTGGTTCCATTGAACCAACATTTATAGATATATATCAACCCCTTAGCACAACACAATCAATCAAATAATGTGGACCATATTCTTAAGATTTTTGCTAATCCTCTCTTATGAGGAGCCTTCCTTTGATATACCTTCTTATTCTTCTCCTTTAGTGGCAATATTTCCCATGATATCATTTGATGATTTCATTAGTACTCTAAATGTGGAATGTCTATATGTTCCTTCTTCTCCTTCTCTTGTTATCTCTCTCTCTTGATGAGGTGACACATACTTATTATCATGGCCCTCTATACATTGAAGGGATAGTCAATTATGGACAACTGACAGACATATTGGTTAATCCAACCTATCCTTTAAACATAATTATAGAGGAATATCTTTGGAATATGCATACTTAGTATGATTATTATATTGCATTTGGGGTGTCCCTAAAGTGTTATGATGGTATGTTTATTAATACCCTTGGTTACTTGATTATTTCCATTGCTATTACCATGAAGGGATTTCTTTTCCTTTCTCATACAATTTCTACTTTGGATTATTTCCACCTCATACTTAGATGCCTCTAGATAGAAATGGACCAAGCTATCCATTTGTTTTGTATCAATGTTTAAAATTTATACATAATGATGAGGTCATGAATATTATACACCATTAGTACCTATCCCTTTTGGAGTTGGAAAACTTCATGATTGACTAAATTTTATTAGGAAACCAAAACTTTCTCCACATTAGTGCGATGACACAATGTCTACTATTTACAATCTTGAATATTGTAGAGCAAAAGGTTTTGTACCATGAGCATGATTCGGAGATTGTATTTCACCCTATGGCTCTAGAAATTCCTACTCTCCAACTACATAAGGGCTTTGACATTTGTCCCCCCATAGCCCACTTTTTCTTCTCTTCCCATTTAAGACCCTTATGTTTGATCACCCCCTCTACCACACCATAATCAACATATAAATTATCAAGCACAACCTCCTCCTCCTATCCAACCTAAACCTCAACCTCAAACACTCCCACTTCTTTTATGAAGTTTTCTAAACCATGTAAGAAAACTTTTAATAATTACAATAAGACATAGTAGAAAGACAATGTTAATACTCTTGAGATATCTTCATCTTCATCTCTTTTTGTGATTTCTCCTCATCCTCTATATTCAAATACTATTTCTTTTCTATCAAGACCTACAAGACAATTCACCAAATTGGTTGACATGTACCATTATGTGATGCACCAAGTTATGGAATCCGACCTTCTCTTGCTTCCTCATATCCAACCTTTATATACTTCTCTTCCTCTCCCTTAGGGGTATGATCCTAAGGAATTTTCCAATATCATCATGTTCCTGGTCATGATGCTAAGCATTGTATAGGATTAAAACATAAAATCTGGGACCTAATTGATTCTAATCAAGTTTAAGTGGAAGGGCAATAAGTTGTTGGTTCTATTGAACCAACATTAATAGATATATATCAACCCCTTCCCACAAAAAAATCAATCAAATAATGTGGACCATATTCCTAAGAGTTTTTCTACTCCTCTCTTATGAGGAGCCTTCCTTTGATATACCTTCTTATTCTTCTCCTTTGGTGGCAACATAATGTATAGATGTTCCTTCTTCTCCTTCTCTTGTTATTTCTCTCTTGATGAGGTGACACATAATTGTTATCATGTCCCTCTATACATTGAAGGGACAGTCAACTATGGAAAATTGACAAACATATTGGTTAATTTAAACTATCCTTTGAGCATAATTATAGAGGAATATCTTTTTAATATGCATACTTAATATGATTTTTATGTTGCATATAGGGTGTCCCTGAAGTGTTATGATGGTATGTTTATTAACACCCTTGGTTGCTTGATTATTTCCATCGATATTAGTATGAAGGAATTTCTTTTCCTTTCACATAGAATTTCTACTTTGGATTATTTCCACCTCATACTTAGATTCCTCTAGATAGAAATGGACCAAGCTATCCATTTGTTGTGCATCAATGTTTAAAATTTATACATAATGATGAGGTCATGAACATTATACGCCATGACTACCAATCCCTTTTGAGGTTGGAAAAATTCATGACTGACTAAATTTCATTATGAAACAAAAACTTTCTGTGCCTGAGTGCCATGACACAATGTTTAATATTTACAATCTTGAATTGTGTAGAGCAAAAGGATTTCTACCATGAGCATGATTCAAAGCTTGTAGTTCACCCTATGCCTCTAGAGATTCTTACTCTCAAATTGCACAAGGGCTTTGACATTCGTCCCCCAATTTCACACTTTTTATTATCTTCCCATTTAAGCCCCTTATGTTTGATCACCCCCTCTACCATGCCATAATCAACATAGAAATTGTCAACCACAACCTCCTCCTCCTACCCAACCTAAACCTCAACCTCGAACACACCAAGTGAAGTTTGATCCTAATATTCCACATCCTTCCTCTATTATTTCTACACCCTACATTACTCTCATTATGAATCATCCTACCTAATTTTGTCTTACCCTAGCCCACCCCAAACATAAACCCTAGTTTGTACCCTGCCAACCTTGGTAGCAACTTAGACCTCAAATCCTCCCCTGACCTTATGTTGTAATTCCTTCCACAAAATCCCTTCCTTTACCTATTAGTGTTTTGGATCCCTCTCATCATCTTGTGGATCCTCCTACACCTCCCACGTCTAGTCACATTTATGAGGATCCTCCTATATCTCATTCTAGTTCTTTTGATACACATTCTAGCAATGCTCCTATGTATTATGTTAATTCCATTTCTAGATTGAGCATCCCCCTATTCCTCCTTTTGATTAAGTGGTGACAACAATTTTATCTTCTCCTTCCATGTTTTGTGTTATTCCCCCATCAGTATGGCATGTTTAATAGTCTTGCTGATATCCCACTATTGTCTTCTATTTTTATAATTGGTTCAGATTAGTCTTTCATGCCTCCTACTTCCATGGTTGATGCTAAATTAGTTTATTTTTGTGGGATTTGTAGATAATAATTTTTCTAATGATGATCTCATAGACAATGAGGATCTATGTGAGCATTGAGTAGACATGTATTTCGTTGTGTACATTACTTTTTCTTGTTGATGCCCTCTCTTGTGTTTGTGCTTATTGTTAATGTTGTAGTGAATGAGGTATGATACATTTGAGTACATGCTAACACATAGTGGGGGGTAACATTTGATGTTATATGTTGTATTCCTATAAATCCTCTATATGTTTCCTAACCTGTTATTCTTTGTATGTATGATTCCTACCCTTCTCTTAAGTATTTGGGGATGATGCAAGGCATTAGGGTATTTATACCATTTTCATGTTCACCCAATTTTTTAAAATTATTATTATAGGTTTCATTTCCATTTATATCTTGTATCGTCAAATGTGCTTTACCCTATTTTTTGTTTTCACTCTTTGTGTCTTTCCTCCACTATCTTTTGGGGACAATGCAAAGTATCAAGGTGTAAAACACCTTCTCACATTGACCTAGCCTAGATATATTTTTTCACCTTAGCCTATGTTATTTGATGTTTCCTACCTTGTTATTCTTACATGTTTGTGTTGTTCTATGATTATGGAGGATGGGTATCCTAGATTAGTGATAATTATTTATAGTATTGTATTGGGATTGACTTGCTCTCATAGATCCCTTCGTACATTTAGTTACACACATGTGTTATATGTCCATCTTCCTTATTTATGTTACTATTACATATCTTTTTATCTCTCATTTTTATCTTCTTCATCACTACTACTTATTATGATCCTTAGTCGATTGCATGCACCTATCTCTCTTATATGCTTTAGAATTACTTTATCATTGACCTATTTATAGCCATCTTGTGCAAGCACATCTTTCCTTTTTATGATTCACATATACATGTAAATTTATCATCTTGACATATTATACACCTACACTTATATGATTTATCCCACCTCCTACTTTAGTATCTCATTTATGTTATAAGCATCGTAGACACTAAAAATTGCCCTAGCATCTTTCTTCTAAATTAAATAAATTTTTAATATTTATTTAATTGTTCATCTTTTAATCGTTCCTCCTAATCCCACTTATAATTAAATAAATACATAGGACTATTTATTTAATTATCTAACCCCTTTCTTCTATGATTAAATAAATAGTTATTATTTATTTAATCATTCATGCCACTAATTAATTAAAATAACTTACCATATCCATCTTTCTCTTTTCTCTCTCTCCTTTTGGGATTTCCATTTCTATCTTCTCTCCATCTCCTCTTCATAATGGAAACCTTCCCCAACCCACATCACTCAACTTGAGAGGATCTTCCATTTCAAAATGGAAACCTTCCCAACTCATCTTCCACCAAAATCTATTTAAATAAACCCCTCTTTTTGCTTTTTCCAAGGATCCCACCATGAACAATGCAATGAAACTATGCTGAAATTTCAATGTGAATGTGCTACAAGAAATTTGAGAGAAAAACTTAATCATGCAACCTATTTCTCCCAAGGCAAAAGAGAGGAGAGAAATGGAGTTTTCTTGAGATGAATTGGTTTATGTTCTATTGATGTTTTTGATTGTCTTTGATTTCATCTTCTTGACTCAATTGTTGTAGCTGTTTTGATATCTCAATAAGTTTTGAATCATTTTTGCAGTTACATTTCTAGTACGCCTGGTGGGACTCACTTCTCCTGATCAAATCTTATGTTTTTGCAAGTTTTTGTACTAAAAATTTGTGTTTTTCTAATCCCCGTTGTCAAGTTTTGCATGTGATCTGTCATAGGTGATCTCCTGGGCTGAATCTGACATCGCCATCGCACCCAGGAGGCCGTTTCCATGATTTTTTACTATAAACTTGCCTAGGTTTGGTGACTAAAAATTTTTTGGAAAAAAATTGATTTTTTTTAGTTTCACACGCTATGTATGGATCCGTACGGATGTACAGCCTGTGATGGGTATCTAGGTATCTTTGTTTAATTTTTGATTCAGTTTGTAGGCATTTGTTTTGTGTTGTAGGGTTATACACTTGCAGACCAACCATTAGAAAATGCCCTAGGTTCATATTGTCGACCCCATTCCTTACAGTCTATTTATTGTCGACACCTTTTTATTGCCTCCACCACTAGTGGTGTCGACTCATAGTAGTCGCCACCTCTTAGGCCATAGTCGCCTCTCCCTTCAACCTTATCAGTCGATGTTAAGTCACTATTGTAAGTCTTCGTCGGGTCGTGAAGTCTTAAGTCTAAGGTCGCCGTATCAAAGTCTAAGGTCGTCGTTTCAATCTCTAAGGTCAGTGTTCAAAATCCCTAAGGTTGCCATTGAAACCCCAAATTTTGTTGAAACCCTAATTTTGAAAAGAGAGTTGGTCACCATTTGAAAGGGCTTCTTGTCGTTTAGGAGGACTAGTCAAAGTTAGCAGAGTGTCTGTCACCAGCAAAAGGAAACCTTGGTCGAAGTCAGTGAAGGGGTTTTGCTGCCCAATTGAGGTTTTATTTAATGTTTTATTCTTTAAAATTTGTGTTTAGGTTTTAGGCTTCTAATTTTGGGTTTTAGGCTTTAAGTTTTAAGTTTTAAGTCAACTAGGGAGCATAAAACATTGGTCTTAACCTAAATTGTCAACAAAACCTAAACTATCCTGATACATTGTCATGTGATCCCTTTTATTAAACTATCAGCAGTTAAAATTCAAACAACCAGGTACCTTCCTTGTTCTTTCTACATGCCATAAGGGGGGAGTATTTTTCTTTTTGCTATAACTGTTGCATATGGGCTCCAAATCACACAAACAAGGACTCATCAGAAAGTTGACAGGACGAGCTACGTAACTGTGAAAATGTTTTTAGGTAATTCTACCATTTCATTAGGTAATTTCTCTGTCAAACTTCAGCTTCTTTTCAAACTTCAAATGAGCATATCTTGAGCAAAACGCATCCAATTTCAGCGATTTTTTTTTTAAATTGCTTAGAATCATCTGAACTTGTTGTATATGTAGTCTATTTTGTTATATCATATCATACATATCATATTTTTAACAGATTGCATCTTTTTGATCTAATTCTCTTTGGCTTGCAAGTTTGTTATTCTTCTTGCAGCATCAAATCATTTGTCGAAGAATGGAGAATCTAAAAAACTATTGACATATCTATTGTAGGTTCAAGTGGTCAAAGAATAATATTTTTTCCACTAAGATAGGAACATTTGGATTTGGTGTTTAAAATAAACCCTACATGCTCCGTGTATGTTTTTCTTTCTTGTTGGCTTGTTCTGCATGTTTGTAACCCTAAGGTGTAGAACCAAAGTATCCTCTCCCCTCACCTTTATAAGGATCTTGGGTGAAGAGAAATGATTCTATTTCCTTTTTAGAGGATGTGCCTCCTATTTGAGAGAGAACGACCCAAGCGGCAACAAGCTAAAACCAAGCTCATTCAAGCCACTATATAAATAATGTGTTTGTGATGAAATTCATAAGCAACAAGTGTTGATATGTCATACCGATGAATGTCTCCCTTAGTACCCTTATGGTGCATGAACCCTGTAGAGCGTAACCTCTACAGGCTGGTAGGCCTCCTAATCAGAGTGAATCATGTATGACTACCTCAACGAATGCCCTTACTAAAAACCTTTGTGTAGTAGCCAAAATTCTTCTATCTATTGGTGTAGGAGGTCAGAATATAGACCTCTAAATCTATCCCACATTCTCGCAGTTCAAAGTAGAGATAGCAAATTCCTGGAGATCTTCGGGTCTTTAGGAATTCAAAGTTTGGTATGCCCGAGTAGTGAGTGTTGTGTAAGGGGGAGCCAGTGCTACCAAACTTCTAAGCCATCTACTTTGAATAAGTGCAGTTAGAGAAATACAAGTGGGAATCCAGCAGATATTGTCTTTCCTAGCCTAAGTTGTAAATGTTTGTGAATGCTCTGTGTATGAGTGTCTGCCATCTTATTTGCTTGTCAAAAAAATTGCCAAAAAAAAATGTCAAAAATAAAATCTATGTCACAGAAAATCCCATCCTAACACACATCCTAAGCCACATCATCCACATCCTCTAATCCTAATCATCCTAGTCAATCATCATTCCAAGACATTTAATCACTTCATCCTAATCATTACCCAATCAACTTCATCCATTTCATATCCAAAATCATTTCTCAATCACTCCACATCCTCACATCCTAATTTACTAATTGTAAACATGGACATGACATCCCCAAACAAGACCTATGAGAATGATCTTTATAGCACCATAAGAATGCTTGATGCACTTGAATGGTTATATAGAAAAGAACAAGTCCCTACTCCACCACAACACCAACAATTCCTACAACATCAAGCCATAAGACAATACCAACAATTCCAAATTCAACAAGCACATCATCCTCTATCCGTTCACCATCAACCAGTGCCATCTAAATCCTATGTGTCATACCCATCCACTTCATACCAACTTAATCCACCAAGTTATCAAGTCAATGTTCCATCAACTTATCCAACTTCATACCAACCTAATCTATCTACATACCACATCAATGCCATATCATCTTATCAATATCCACCTCAAGATCATCTGCTTACTCATTCTAACCTTCCAATACATCACCCAACCCATTCACAAGGCATCCAAGTATCCTTACAAAAAGCACATTCAAGTTCAAGTGGCCTTTTGTACATAAATTTGAAGCAAGCCCAATTCCACTTTTGCAGCAAGACCTAATAGACTTAAGTCCACCTATGCTACAAGACCTAATAACTTTGGACTCAAGTCTAAGTGGCCCTTTGTACATAAATCAAGCATCCTTAAGTTCACCCTTGTAGCAAGACTTAATATCCTTTGACGAGGGAGATACCAATCTAGGTTATGCACCCTATGAGCATCCTCCATCACCATCCATTCCAATGCCAATCCATGAGTCTACTAGTCCTATCTCGACACCTTCATGTAATCCTAATTCTAATCTAGGTCCTAATTCATCCAACCCTAACATTCCTCCATCCAATCCAAATCCCCAGACATCAAATCACATTATCCCCCTATCCAATCAAAATCCTAATCCTAAGCTCACAACACCTTCTATCCCTATTATCCATCCACCAAATCCTAATCTGAATCCTACTACACCATCCGCCCTTATCATCCATCCACTATATTGTCCATCTACCCATGCACTTGAAAAGGATGTGATCCATTAGCTACTAGCTAGGAACAACTTATCCCCATGTCAAACACCTATCTTAACACCTAGCAATGAGCCTTCAAATGCCATGCTTAGCCCTCCAACCCCATCATGTGATCCACAAGCCATTGAGCCAATTGAAGAGCCTCCTATCATGAGCCCAAGTCAAAGTTCATCATACTCTCTTATGGATGAATATCAAGAACCCATCAAACTCATCCAAGAGCCTCCCACTTTCACTTCCATGAAACCACAAGAGTTATATCAAGAGTCTACTCCCAAGCATGTGGAAACATCAAGACCTAGTTCTAATCAAGATCAAATCCTTTCCATGCTACCCATCCATAACATTTAGCTTTTCCATGATCAAGATGATATTACCTATGAAGAAGCTATCCATGAGCAACTTGATCCTATACCTATCCATGAGAAAGACACCCCTTCCATCCATCCTCCATCTAGCCCTAATGCACAAGCTTCCACTTCCCATTATGAGACATGTGCCTCCCAAGCATACATAAAAGATCAAACCAATAACTTGGATCCTAATGAGCAAAATCAAGATCCTAATGGTCCTTCCATACCCACCATAGATCCCACTTCAAATCGACCATCATATCCTATTGGTCTTACCACCTTCATCCATGAGTGTTCCTCTTTAGAATACCAACAACCATTGTCCATCACTTCACCTTCTTCATCCAATAATGAACTCAAGACTAGTGTTCCACCTATACATAGTCCCATTGTCCATCGTATGCTTCAAAACATGAACTATCAAGGTAAAGGCTTAGGCCTTCTTGAACAGGGAATTTTGGATCCAATCCATGTCAAGGACCCTCCACGCTCATATGGCCTTAGATACACACCCCAAGTAAACAATCTAAATATGTTGGTACTTCCTCCATGCCTCCTAAGTCCACCACTTTCCATCACAAACCCCATCATACACCTAAAACATATGTTGCCATTCCACCTCCATCATCCTACAAACGTCAAAAGCATGTGACTGTACACCTTCCACCATCCAATTTACCTCCATTGCTTCCAACTCCTAACATCCCTCCATCCACTTTACCACCATTTCTTCCAACACCTAACATACCTATCATCCATAAATACCCTCATATTCCTAATCGTGACCAACAAATGCACACATTGTCTAAGCATAAAGCTTCCACCCATTCCACCAAACCCATGGGATTCAAAAATAAACATTTGGATGCCTCTACCTATGAAGCTAAAAATCCTAAGGATCATAATGCCTTAGGGTACAAATGCAAAGAATCAAAGCAAAATCCATCTAAAAAGCTATCCAAACCCATCCCTTCACAAGCAAAGTCCAAAAGCAAAATGGTTTGGGTCCCTAAGCAAAAAGAAGAAAGCAAGTCAAATGAGGCATCCACCTCTCAAAAATCCCAACCATCTTCATCCATCCAAAAATCCCACTCCATTCAAAAGTTTCAAATTCCTAAATCCCACAAGCAAAACAAAAATTATAAAAATCATAACTCTATGTGGGTACCAAAATGCCTAAATCACCCATCTTCTAAGCAAACATTACCATTGCTTCCCTCACCACCTTCCCATCAAAAGCTTCAATGTTTATCATGGTGTGTGCAACCATTGGTCATGGTTCCCTTCCATCCCATGACATTCCCACATACCTCCATCTCCCCATCCTTCGTCCATTATCCTACATATCTCCCCCATCACCTTCTTATAGTCCATGCTTTTGCATAAGCCTTCCATCCATCCTTACATAAGTCCTACATAATCCATATCATAATCCACAATCCTTCCATCCATAATTCATATCATAATCTACCATCTACCTAATCCATCTTTCATGCAATCCCCTACCAACATCTATGAGCACACTTGGCATGGTCCATGCGATGACATCCATCTCTAATGGGACTATCACCTTTCATGGAGCTAGACACTTGAGTCTCCCATCCATATCCACCTATCCTATTAAAAAAAAATAGCAAAAAAAAAAATGAAAAAGTAAAGAGAAATCCCTTTGTCCAACGGTGAAAACCTAGTAAATAGGCGCCTTGGATAAGTACCATGATGAAAACCTAGCAAACATGCGTCATGTGTAAATTGATCTTCTATGTCACCTATACTTGGGGACACGTTGTCTCATCCTCCTATCATATTCCAACTTATCATTTTTCATCCTATCATATCCTCTCTTACCATGTCCTTATCCATCCACATACACATACCTATCACATTGCATCTATTCATCCTCCCTTCCTCATCTTGATCTTGATAAAGATTGGGGGCAAAAATGTTGAAACATGCCTTGGATATCTCTTGATATACCTCCTCCTTTCCATCCAATCCTATCACTATCCTATCGTCATGAGCCTTGTCATGAAAAATCCTAAGTATTGCACCTAGAATGGGGCATGTTATTCCTATGCGACATAGTCTTTGGAGATCACATCCTTGCTCTCTTACGCGTACATCCATCCATTGTAGCCTATCCCCTTATCCATCCATATATCATGAGTCTTCCATCCCATACGCTATAGCCTATCCTCTTACACATCCATTTATCATGAGTCTTCCATCCCATATACTATCGCATATCCTTTTATCCATTCATCTATCATGAGTCATCCATCCCACCTACCTCCTTGCACCTAGACTTGATTTTCCCTTGTCATTGGTATCTAGCATAAAGGCTATACAAATTGTAAATCCATTGACATCCCAAAACATTTAACATCCCAAAAAAATCAAAATATCCCAAAAACCCAAAAAAATCAAATATTCCCAAAAATACAAAAAAATCATAAAACGTCCTGAAAAAATACAAAAAATCATAAAAAGTCCTGAAAAAATACAAAAAAATCATAAAAAGTCCTGAAAAAATACAAAAAAAAAATTAAATATCCCAAAAAAATCAAACAATAAAATTTCATCCAATCATCAATCCATCACATCAAATCCAATCAAACCTATTAAATCAAAGCAAATCAATTCAATCCATCAAAATCACATTAATCTAATCCATATCATCCCATCAATAACATCATCATCAAACATCAATCCTAATCAATCCATAACCCTATCAATCCATCCACCTTCATCATCACTATCAATAAAACATAAATCAGAACTACATCTTGTTAGACTTAGGCCACACAACTAAGAGGGGGGGTGAATCAGTTGTGTAAAACTTTCTCCAATTTACACACTCAAATCTTCTTGGTGATTAGCAGTATATTAAACATGAAACATAATGCATTCAAATCAAAAGCAGAAACTCATCAACACATAAGACACCAAGATTTTGACATGGAAAACCTGATTAAGGGAAAAACCATGGGGTGATTAACCCAAGAATGTATTCTCTGTTAGAAGAATAGAAAGAACAAAATGGCACATGCCAATTAGGGCTCACTGCCCGAGCACACTTCTCACAAGAGGCTCACTGCCTACAAGAGACACACTATCTACAAAGAAATAAGTATCACAAACATGAACTGGAGAATAGCATCATCACCATGCTTGAATCAGTTCCATTAAGCTCAATACTTTTGCTCTGCCTTTCGCTCTGCTCTTCACTACCACACTCTCATCTCCACACAACACGCTATGAAATGACTTCACAATCCCTTATTTATATATGACATCGACTTAGGAACAATCATCTAAGTCGGCAAACACCTACAAGAACATCCGCAAGACGTGTTATACATCCGGTCAGCCAGTCTCAAGAAGAACACCAACATCCAGTGGTTATTCTTCAAATATGAACTTTAACTTCAATGCGGACCACCAACATGAACTGGAAACAATCCACAGATCACCACAAGCTTTCCTGAATCACCAAGAACATCTGCACTTCATCTGCTTACTGGAATCCTTCTCTCCTTCATCTGAAACCTCAAGAACACAGTCTGTCATCACTATCACAAAGGAATAGGTTCTTCCAGACCTTCAAACCATGAACCAATCTACTTGACACTTCACAAGGACGTTCTCAACACTTCCTCAAATCCGCAAAATGGGATAATGCATTTCCGGATCTCACCAGACCTATCTATGTCACTCTGTAACCTCTGAACACTTGCCGAAACTGGTTCTACTTGAGCGACCATAACTTCTTCCGATCTTCATGTGGACCTCTGAAAACTTGACTGGAGCATCTCAAGACTTATATCTACAAACCCTTTAAACCGCATCCTCTGATCCTCAACCTATCTTGGACTTTTACCTTGTTGTCATCACTGTTCTTCACTGTTCCTGATTGAGACTAATTTTCTCAATATCCTCAGCACACAGCTCATCCAATCCTTCTCATTAATGCAACATGAGTATGTTGACATCAATGACAACACCGGTTAGGCCCATACTTGCAACACATCTCATCTCTATCATTAAGTACCTTGATCTCGTGGACACAGGTATGTAGGTAGTCTGGAGTATGAAGGAAATATCCAGATTCAGGCACAATATGATGCACTCTCTTTCATCTTCCACCCTTCTTCTGATCATCATCATCTTCATTCATCTCACTTTCTTCTTCCATCATTTGTCTCCCACATCATCAATAAACACCTAAAATCCAATCAATCATCATCATCAATCCTTCAAATCACTTCTTCCAATCAAATCAATCAATTCTACCAATCAATCCAATTCTACAAATTAATTTAATTCAATCATCACTTCATCAATCAATTCTTCACTCACTTCTTCCATTTCTTATCATCAAACATTGCAACAACTACATATCATCTCTATTGTTAAATGCGTTGATCCCGTGGATACAGGGTATGTAGGCAATCTAGGATACGAAGGAAGTACCCAGATTCAGGCATAGGCGATATCCCATTTCCATCTTCCATCTTTCATCATTCATCATTCTTCTAATCTTCACCAATCATCATCTTCATCCATCTCTCATATTTCTTCTATCATCTATCTCCCACATCATCAATCACTACCTAAAATCCAATCAATACATCAATTCTTCTAATTCATTCATCAATCACATTCATCATATCAATCCAATTTCTTCTAGTCAATCATTCAAATAAATTCTTCAATCACTTCTTCCATTCATCCAATCAATCAAATCCTTCATCCAATAAACTCAAATGCAAGTCAATCATCCTTTATCCATACCAATCCAATCGAGTAATCTAGCCAATCATCCAAAAGCATACTTTGGTTTTGTTCCAATCTTGTTGTCAAACCAATCAATCGATCATTTATCCAATCATCATCAATGGGATATATCGTTCCCGCATCCTTGTGTTGTTCTAGGGATATATCGTTCCCCACAATGACAACACTATCATCATCCATCCAATCAATCCTTGATCAATCAATCACTGGTTTGTTTTTGAATCATTTGTCCATGCTTTCTTGCTTGCTTGTGTGTGTTATCATATATGTGTCTTTCGTCTTGATTTATCTTAAGCTCTCATTTCTACAAGGACTCAAAATCTCTAGGATCAATGTCCTAGTAGGTGGTGAATAGTAGAATGGGGCATTGTCAGTCCATTTCATTTGATGTGTTTGTAAAGTTGTCAGTCCCTACAATGGATACCAAAGCTACTATGGTCCGTCATACCTAGTATGCATAAATCCATCTTTCAAAATAAATGCTATATGATGATAAAAAAACAAGTACAAAATACTAAGCACTATCCATGCCCATCTATCTCTATCCATCCATCTCTCATCAAACTAACTTTCTTCTTGTTCCTCATCTTTCCTTTTCTTCTTCCTTCACCTCTATCATATCTTTCTTCTTCCTATTGTGAGTTTCTCCTTCACAATTTCATCCTTTTGTCATCTTGTCGTGAGTCAACCCAGCCTTTCTCAGTAGCCTAGTTTTCCTCCCAAGGGGGCATCATTCACCAATTTTATTGGGGCATAGCCTATTTACTCAGCATATCATATCTTCTTTGAAACAATGTTGTTTAAAGAGGGGCAAAATGTAGACACTAAAAATTGCCCTAGCATCTTTCTTCTAAATTAAATAAATTTTTAATATTTATTTAATTGTTCATCTTTTAATCGTTCCTCCTAATCCCACTTATAATTAAATAAATACATAGGACTATTTATTTAATTATCTAACCCCTTTCTTCTATGATTAAATAAATAGTTATTATTTATTTAATCATTCATGCCACTAATTAATTAAAATAACTTACCATATCCATCTTTCTCTTTTCTCTCTCTCCTTTTGGCATTTCCATTTCCATCTTCTCTCCATCTCCTTTTAATAATGGAAACCTTCCCCAACCCACATCACTCAACTTGAGAGGATCTTCCATTTCAAAATGGAAACCTTCCCAACTCATCTTCCACCAAAAATCTATTTAAACCCCTCTTTTTGCTTTTTCCAAGGATCCCACCACGAACAATGCAACGAAACTATGCCAAAATTTCAATGTGAATGTGCTACAAGAAATCTGAGAGCAAAGCTTAATCATGCAAGCCATTTCTCCCAAGGCAAAAGAGAGGAGAGCAATGGAGGTTTCTTAAGATGAATTGGTTTACGTTCTATTGATGTTTTCGATTGTCTTTGATTTCATCTTCTTGACTCGATTGTTGTAGCTATTTTGATATCTCAATAGGTTTTGAATCATTTTCGCAGTTACAAGCATCATATCATTTACATTTTCATATCTCTCTATTGTTCATAACATCCTTTCTTTTCTTCTCTACTATTATGCCAACCCTTACCTTGGGGGAATCTATCTTATATTGATCCTATGAAATGTGGGGAACCACCTCAAGTACATGCTCCTATTTCCTTAGGCTATTTTGTCTTTCCTTATTCTCATCACATGTATTGTGCATTCCTACTTCTTGACACTTATCATCCATAATGAGAATTTGACTACCACTTGGGGGAATATTCTAACTTCCTCCTACTCCAACTATTTTCCTACTATTCATGTACTTTGGAATTCTTCCTTTCTCTCCTTTTACCATTTACCTTAAATTGTTTAGCTCTCTAATTTTTCCAATCAATTTAAGGGAAGGCACATATATTATCTATAAGGAAAGGCACACATAGTATCTACATGATGTCATCACAACATTATCACTTAGCTTAACTTGGCTGCTTTGACCATTGGGGTGAGAAATGCATATAGGAAGCCATGATCTCCTCACCATCATATTTTTATTTTGGATATGACTTTATCTGTTAGGTGGTAATGATATAACCATCATCATTTACCACATTTTTGGCTTGGCCTGGACCATTTATTTGTTGGAAACAACATCATCAATCTTACCTACTCTCATTCTCTCACTACATCTTATAGGCTACAACATAGAAAAACCTTTGCTAAGGTGCCTTCTCCTATGAATCTCATCCATAGTACACTTGACTCTTTCATTATGTGATCCTTCATGAATCTCCTCCTCTAGTGTTGTCACAATAACTATATGGATAGTTTGGTATTGTGTGTGTGCATGTTATGTTTAGTATCTCATTTTTGTTTAGTATCCCATTTTTGTTTAGTATTTCATTTCAATTGAGTATTTCATTTATGTTTCATACCAATGCTTTATGTATTGTATAGTAACTACATTTTTTTTTTCTTGTGCATTGTAGGATAGGTGCTTGCATTTGGAAATGAAGGAAAGTTGAAGAGGAGATTGAAAGCATGTACTCTCCCATATATATCCTTTAAAAAAACAAATAATTATGCAACATGTACTTTACTTTAATTTATTGCACTTTAATTAAACATTCTTCGTGACTTAATGTCGTCATCTTGTGAAAGTTGGGGATAAATATAAGATCAAAAATTTCTTGCTTTGTTTTTCTTTACCTTATTTTTCTGCACCCATTTTGGTGTCTACTCCTCTAGTATGTTTTTAGGACTATTCCACTAGATTTTGGCATTTCCCATGATCATAGAAGGATGATGAAAGCACCTCTAACCTTTGAAACACCTCACTTACACCTCACTTGTCAACCCCAAAAGTTTAGATACTTGATTCCTCAAGGACACATGCACTACCTAGAGCTAGTTTTCATGTTCAGATTTTGAAAAGTGACCTTATCTGTCTCTTTGTGCCCTAATATTTAATATGATTTCAATAGCCACTCTCTTAAAAAATTAATATGGACTTGTTTATAAAGATAAATTTTCAAATTATTTACTCATATAACACTTGCAATTGAAAACTTACTACCACCTCTCTCCTTCAACACATAGGTGAATTTTGGAGACTCCATCCAAGAGTAGGGCAAATGATTGAAGTCTAAAGATCTAACGATTGCATGACCCATAGTGACATTGAAGCCATGGATTCCTTGTGACTTCCCTTCCCTTTCACTTTCTCCCATCCATTTTACTATTCTCCTCATGGGAATCCATTAGAAGCCAATTCCCTTCATCCTATCCAAGCCAAAGTATAAAAAACATTCCTAATCCTCATCTCCTAAGATCTAAACCATTTCCCTCACTTGAATCCTTCTTTTGTGGCCTTCAAGTCACAAACACACATTACTTATTCTTAGATTTTCCATTAGTATTTTGCCTTGTGATCGACCAAAGCTTACACACACCATATTCACCTTGTCACTGGGTCTACACCCCCCCCCCCCAAATTTTCCTATTATGTTATGTGGAGGTTGAAATACACTAAATAGGAGACTGATTGAGGTAGTCTCATTTATAACACACCCTTTTCCCCATGTACCTACATTCAACTCATGATTTCTAACTATTGAGAGTGGACATGTACATTTTGCAAGTAGAGAAGAGATCAAGGAACCAAGGTGAACAAGTTCATAAAGTTACACAAGTCATGGAGACTTAGACACTTGCACCCCTATAGGGAAGCTATGACCTAAAAATTTGTTGCATCACTCCTTGACTCTGATACCACAATTCCACTTACATTGTTGTAGTGCCCACATTTGATAGTTTCTCATAATGGGACCAAAACTTCACTAGAGCATCATCTTAGCCTCCTTGGTCTATTTCCATAGTTAGAATCTACTTTTCCTAGGTGCACATGCTCCATTTTTGTGTTTGTTTCCTAGCTCTTGTGATTTTTATTGTAGGTTAGATTAGAATAAGTTTATGTTTTGCATTGCTTTATAATATAATTTAGTCAATAGTTAGTAAAAAGAAATAATATGATCTCCTAGGCACACTTAACACTTAAGAGGTTACCAAAATCATCTTTCAATAGAATGCACTCCACAATTTATCAAATCCCCATGGGATAAAAAAGTATTATATCATCATTATGAATAGAAAATACATGGAATCCCCCAAGGAAAGACCATTAAAAGGTGGAGAATGAGAACCATCAGACAAACATGTTCTAGAACCAAAAGTAATCTATAAAAGCACCTAACAAAGCATGGAATGATTTATAAAAATCATGGCATGAATCAAGCCATTGTTTTGATCATTCAATGAATGTATCACAAATGCATGTGTCATTGTATTATCATCATGTATATGCACATAAAATATAATTGACTCTATCATTAGTGTTTTAAAATGATGTGCATTATGAGCTAAATCATCATGAAACAAAGTAATTAACCTCATTATAAGAAGATAAAGAGCTAACACTACACTCTTCATTAAATTCATCATCAATAGGCCTATTATGGAGTAAAATGTGTACCCTTGCCATTTTACACCTAGTTTAGCACCCTGGTGGACCTAAAATAATTAAATCTTGTTCCAAATTAATAAACACAACAAAATAAAGTTAGGGTTGGTCTAAGCCCACTTTAATTGACACTCTCCAAGGTTTGTGGGGCTAAAGGACCAGGGCGCATAGCACCCTAGTCCCAAATGTTAGCCCTAGCCCTATTTTTGCGGTGTCGGCTTAGAGCACCTCCTTGGCTTGTACATGTCGGTTCCATTTGGTTTTATTCATTTTTGGTGAGTGGAAATGCATATATAAGAAAGTTAGTTTATTCATTTGAACATCTAAGCAAACTAAGCTCTCTAGCACTCTCTCTCTCTCTCTCATGCTTTCTATTCTTCTCTAAAGATCTCTATGGTGGATTATTGTTGTTGCACTAACTTCTTGTAGGTTTTGTGAAGATCCTTGTACTTCTTTGGGATACACCAACTTCTTATGTCAAGTTGTGATGCCACATCAAGCCAGCTAGGTTTTCCATTCTCATGGTGACTTCTTTCCTTCATTCTTTATTACAACATTCCATTCTACATCAGATTTGCCTTTGCCCTCCTAGGGCACACACTCTTTGATATCTCATCATTGCTATTGTGTAGGTGGAAACACCATTCATGGAGCTTGACTTAGGCAATATCCTAAATAGCACCCACCCTTTTTCATCTTGTGTGTGTGCAGGTCGCATCTGAAAGAATCTGAAGATACCAAGTGGCAGGAGACATGAATACAGGAAGGCGAAGACACTCGAACCTTGACATTATGCAAAACCCTAAATTGGATCTAGGACACCTAGTGCCCTAGTACCTCTCTACTCTTGAACTCATATCCAAGTTCTCCTCTGTCCTCTAATCCCTGTTGTGGTGTTAGATTCTCTATATATTTTTTTACAGTCATATCTTCACAGATCTTGCTTAACTCGGGTTTCCTTATTTGCCCTAGCTTGGTTGGTTGGATTTGGTTAATACTCCTCTATACAACAAAGGGAAATACCCCTATAGTTTGACTCTCCTTCATGGGGAGAAGCTAAGCTTGGTTTGTGTCTCAATGTTAATGGAAGAGGGTTTGACCAAGTTTAACCTTTTAGGCTAAGTATCTCTTTTCTATCCAACAAGGCCATGTGCCCAAAGAAAGAGAAGAAGGACTATCAACCTCATGTGACGATGAAACATGTGTAACTGCATCACTAGGCTCATCAAGATAAAATGAAGCAAGAAAGACACATGTAGGAGAACATATAGATGAAAAAGGAAAACTATCACAAGATGTATGAAAGATATGCTTGCTAGGTATCTCATCATCAAATGAAGCAATATCCCTTGGTGTATTGTGAGAGGTTAGGGATAATTTATCATCATAAAATGTTTATTCCTTTTGTCTCTAGATCTTCTATACCTACAATCAAGTTTCATGTTTGCATGTAACCTACAATGAGATACTTGGTGGTGTTGAGGAACAATATTGGAACTTGCTATGCTAGGCATGATAGGTGACTTTCTCCCCTCCTTTTACCCTAGTCAAGCCCTATTGATTAATTTAATGATTTTGACAAAGTTGGAAGATGATAATCAACAAATGATAATGACAATGATATGGTTGTGATAATCCTAATTGAGTGATACTTTGAGATGATGCTAATGAATGCAATTTAATGGATGCCAATGTGACCTAGTGCAAGAACTAGGGTTTCACCATGTGTTGATGTAAGGGCTAATGTGATTGATGCATGTGATTAAGTAACGATTTTTTATGAGCCCTTCTGACAAATAGATGCAATGGAGTTTTCCTAATGATAGGTGGATTAGGGATTAACTAACTAATCAAAATGACTTAGGGGTGATAGCTTTGGCATTGGAAACAATGAATAACAACTAGTTAGGAATAAGTCACCTTGGACAAAGGATAAAACTTGAATTTGTATAAAGTGGGTCAATATCATAGTTGTAGTGCTAACCTAGGTTAGAACAACACCTGCAATTTTAAACTTGGTAGAGGAACTGTTTGAGTAGGGTTTAAGTTCTATTTCTGATGGTTAATTTTGTTGGTGTGAAAAGTGTTATTTCCTAACTAGTTAATCTTATACCTAGTTAGTCCTATTCACACTAGTTCTTAATCTCACTTGGATACTTTTTCTTTTTTAGTCTCACCTCATAAGTGGATTACATAGGTCCTCACACTTGTCCCAAGTGTGCCCACATGTGTCATCACATTAGGGGGTAGTCAATCTTCTATTCATACTTTCCTTCTTCCTCCTTGTCCTACATATACAAGGAGCTCATTATTTTTTATTCATTCACTTGTATGATATTTTTGGAATTTTATTATGCATGTTTATTTATGGAAGTTATTTGATTTTGTATTCTTGATTTGGCCACTCCAACATGGTATCAAAGCCATCTTGCAAATCCCTTCCTAAGTTTCTTTAATTCCACAATTGCCTTATCATCAGTGTGTCATAGAACCAAATGGACATCACTGTTGAGTTTGGAAGGCCTAAAATAGTAAGGATAACCTATCCAAATGTCATTTTTTGATATAGGCAAAATTTATAATTTTCTAGGGGGCTTGTACTTGTACCATACGGAATTTGTATGGCCATACCAATATAAAAAGTATTTTTTTGCAGAGGTACCCTCTACATATTTTTTGCTCAGTTTAATTTTTTGAACACCCTCTAGTTATAGTACATGGGTTGTTGGAGTTGCAGTGGTTCCACTAGTTTAGCCTTGTAGAGTTTTCTAGCTTGTAGAAGAGGATTGGAGAGCTTGACATTAGTGATTGCAAATTTTGTAGGTCATTCCAATTTTCATTTGGTTTCAAGGTTGCATTGCTTTTATGCATTACAACAAGTTTTGTAGGGGTTGCAATGGGTTTTGAATAGGTTACATTGCCTTCTATCATACATTGTAGTGGCATGGTGCATTCTCTGGCTTGGCCCTGAAATTGTAGAGCTAACTTGACTTCCAAATCAATCGCATCACATACAAGCATTTTCATTGAATTTATTTTCTTGACACCCTACTTGACCGTAACACCTTCAGCATTGCTCAGCATGTTTTTTGGTTGCATTGTTTGCAACGTCAACCAACTGACTCAAACTCTTTGCCACAACAAAGTTTCATTTAGCATGTGTAACTTCTAGCGCAACTCAATCTAACTTTCTTGGCACCCTTTATGACATGCCCACACTACTCATCCTTAGTCCCTCTCCACTCTATTTGCAATGATCAAATTTCATTGACAGAGTCAGGTGCATTTTGTAAATTTCTTTGTAAAATTGCATTGTAATTTTATCGATCCCATCCACATGGGTTTCTCCATTGAAGCATCACCAGGAGTCCACCACTACCACCAGCACACAACATTGCACCACTTAGTTCATGCACCTCTTAGCTAGATGATGCCACCATTGCACCACCAAGGCCTGTATAAGCTCCTACAAGGGTATTTTTTTTTTATGGCACACAACTTTTGCATACGAGCTCCATTTTCTAAGATTTAATAGTCAATGAAAAGCGATTTCTATCAACTAAATAGTGGTGTCCATAATTTCTCCCAATTTTTTCATAATTTTTCAAATTTTGCCTCCAAACTTAAGTCTTGCATTATTTTTCAATGAGGCATAACTTTCACCCTCGATATTGAAATTTTACAAAAAAATTATATTTATCAAAAAATCACAAGGAATTTGATGGTACGTGTAATTTTTGCCTTGGAATGCCTATTTTTCCAGAAATTTGTAAAATCACCATGTGTCATAAATTGTCAATTTAGGCTTCCAACATGCAAAATTATATTCACAACCTTGTAAAATTTTCAAGGGGGGCATCTTTTACAACATTCTTTATTTTGGAAGGCTTTGTTTTTTAAATTTTTTTTCATTTCTTGAGGGTTGTAAGGCATTTCACTATGTCTTCTTGTGGTCACTTTCACATAGGTCATGACATAAATTGAACCAATTGTCCTTTTTTGGACACTTGTAAGAATTTGAATAGTATCTGCACATTTATTTGTAAGCACACTAAAATAAAGTGCCAAACTTGATTTTTTATTTTTTTGGGATTCTTGCATGTCATATTATGTCATTTTTGTTGATAACTGAGAGGGGGGGGGTGAATCAGTTATCCTAATTATTTCCCTTATTGAACTTTCCTTTTAATTGATGCAGCATAAAATCAAACACAAAAACATTAACCATGAAATAAGAAACACATGACACAGTATTTTTGATGTGGAAACCCTGTTAAGGGAGAAAACCACGGGGTGATTAACCCAAAGTTATTCTCTGTTAGAAGAATAGGAAATTACAAAAATGGCACTTGCCAATTAGGGCTCACTGCCCGAGCACACTGCTCACAAGAGGCCCACTGCCTACAAGAAGACACACTGTCTACAAAGTGATGAGAATCACAGTCTTGAACTGATTGGAAGCATCTGCATATGCTGGAGTTCAGTTCCGGTTAGGCTCAGTACACTGATCTGCTGCACTTCATCTTTCCTCTGTTCTTTATTCTGCTATCTTTCACATACCAGATCCTTTTTGCTACCTCTGCTCTTATCTGGACTTATTCGCATATATCTCCGCATCAACACACACTTCACAACTAAATCCATCCTCTATATATATCCGCACAAGTAATTTCATCACCTTTCTAGTCGGCATCCGGAACAGTCTAGTTTCTTACAAACTTTTGTTCTGTCGGCTGAATCCTTCCTCACCAAGCAATGCGGATCAAGCATATACTTGTAGATATCATTAATCATGTCGGCCAAACATGATTCATGCCTTCACAACCTCTGTCATCAACAGTAACACATCCGGAAAGCAGTCTGATACTCTGTCAGTCAGTTCTTCCTCTGTTTTCACTGTCTCTCAGGAATCCGGTACTCAACCATTCATATCTTTTTCCTTGTCCATCACCGGAGGCTAAATCCTTGGAATATACCACTCAAGGTAGTCCTCTTGACTTCCCCAAATCCGCACTGCACCAAGACACTTCCTCTGAGAGATCCGGACCAATCTGTCGGACCTTGCCACATGCTCTGTTCTTCTTCACCGGACCACAACATTCTTTATTCTGACTTTCGGTAGAGGCACATCATGACTTGCGGATATGTGGGATGACCTTTGTTGCCATCAATGACAACAACCATGAATCCATATAGTGTCTCTTGCCAACAATCTCCCCCTTTGGCATTGATGGCAACACTTAGTGAAAAATGACTAAGTGTTTTCACTCTGCTCCCCCTTTGCTGATGCTCTGTCTTTATATACAATTTCCGGAACTCCCCCTTAGTTGGATTCCTCATTTTTCACTGCTCCTCACTCCCCCTTTGACATCAATGGCAAAGGGTAGGGTCCGCATATCAAAATTTTCAAAAATTTCTTATACTTAGCCGCATATTTACATACTCACATATACTGAAGAATGTCTGCAAAGGATGTCTGCAATTGGATCATTTCTGTAGCCCAACTTTGCTTCATTCTATCCAAAATTGAAATGTGACCACTTAACAAAAATGCAAAAGCTTCTGCCCGCTTGAGATCTGTCGGATCTTTTGTTTGGGCGGTGGTCTGAGCATCACTGATGGCCTCATGCATAGTTTCCAACTTAGGGATTATAATCCTTCTAAGTTCTCCCATCCGGTTAGTGATGTTCTTTCTTTCCTTCTCAAGATTCTTTATTTCATTCAAGACTGCAATAGTCTGACATTCTTGATTTATTATAGAGGAAGAGAGAGGATCAAAGCTTTGAGATAAGCTTTGTAGCTTATCCTGTTCCTCTTTTATTTTCTTGTCAAATGCAGCTGTTGCCTTTGACCAGGATATACAAAATTTATAGATGTCACCGCCATCCTTAAGAGCATTCTCTAAGCTCTTTATTCCAATGCTTACAATCTTCCTATCTTTAGAGATTAATTCTAATATTTCTGAAAATCTCTTATCCAAAAATTCCTTCCGGACCTTTTCTTCAGCTGATTTTTCTAGAGAATCAAAATGTGTATCAATACTGCTGACTAAGGTTTTTAGATTACCGGAAGTGGAGGCTGTCAGATCTATCTGGATTGATGGCATGATCTTTACAAGTACTCCAGAAGCAGCCTTTATCAACTCACAGTCTTCCATATGAGACTTCAGGAGCTTTTCATTTGCCTTGGCATTTGCAAATGAAGCTATCTTCATTGTTTGTACCGGAGAGAGAGAGTCAAAATCAAATGGGCCTTTTAGAAGCTCCGGTTCATCAATCTCTAAAGTTTCTTTGCTCAAAAATTGTTGAACAGTTTGTACAGTGTCTCTTGCCGGAGACAGATGTTTCTTTTCTTCTGCAGTCTTAGAACTGTCAACCTCTTTGTCTTTCACCACTGCTTCCTTCTCCTGTAATTGCTCTTCTTCTTTGGATCCGGAGACTGTAGGGGAAACCGGAGGAGAGATGCTAGCTTGTTCATGGGCCACTTCTTCTGGAGCAGAGGGTCCCAAGTCCTCAGCTGTTTCTGTACCTAAATCCTCTACAACCGGAAGATTGAACCTTTTGAAGGCCTTCCGGAGGATCTCTTCTGTTTCTTGGGCCACTTTGTCAGTCTCGCCAAGCATGAGTTGATTCATCCTGGCTTTGCTTCTGAACTCATCTTTGTAGTCCTTGAAGATAATGTTCATTGTCTTGGGATCAATTTGAGGATATAGCTGAATAGCTATCTGCTCCCGGATCTCAAGATCTTTAGCATGAGCATTATTCTTTCTTACTTCCAATTCCTTTTCTAGGCTTTTAGGAATAAGAGATATTATTTCAATGAAAGCCTTATTATATATGTTAAGATATTTTACTGTGGCCTCCTGCAGAGTCTTTTGGTCGGCCTCACTGAAGTCATCATATGATTCAGTCATTGGTTGAAGGTTTCCATCCACCGTGACCGACTTGATTATGCTCTCTAGAGACAGAGTGGGCTTTTCAATAGATCCTTCTGCCATTTCATCCTTGTCTTGGCCTGTGGAGGGCTTACCGGATCCTTTCTTTTTCTGTTTCTTTATTTCTTTTATTCCCTCATCTGACTCTGTTTCCTCTTCATCCTTTTGGCTTCCATAAGCCCTTGTGGCTTTTGTCTTGGATCTCTTACCGGATGCCTGGACTTCCGGTTTTGAATTTTTGGTTGAGGGAGGTGCAGATCTCTTTGATGATCTGGTCCGGGTGGGAGCTCCAACCGGAGCACTTTCTTTACTTTTCTCTTCTTCCTCGGCCTTCCTCCTCTTTTCCCGGCTGGCATCAAGTGCCTCCTTTGAGATGCCTAGGCCTTGAGCAATGTGCTCTACTTCTTTTCTCACCTTTCTTTTAATCTCAGGTTCCCTGAGTTCTACATGTATTTTTACACTCAGCTCCTCAAAGGTTCCAAACCTTTCTGCCTTAGGATCTTTGGGCTGACTTAGCATGTGTTGAACATGCAGCTCCACTATCTGTTCATCTACTTCATACCCCATGGGCATGATCCAGACAGTCCTTGGCTCTACTGCCTCCATTAGGCACTGATCAGTGTCAACCATAAAGCACACTGAGTCTTTGTATTTTTCAACAAGAGACTGGGGAATTCTCTCTCTTGCTTGCATCATGCTCTGAAAGTTTTTGAAGTATCCCCATAGAGCTGTATTTCTCACTTTTGCATCCCCAAGTCCATGCAGATAGTCTCTTATCTGGACTGCAACAGGTTTGTCATTCTGCCATACCCATCCACTTGTTCTGGGTAGCTCATTCATGAAGTAGAAGAATAGACATACAATAAGAGTACCATACTTAAAGGAATTCTTCTTATCCTTCTTGATTTTCTGTATATTTTCCATTAATTGGCTTAGCAGTAGTTCGCAGAGATCATACTCTGCATTCTTTCTTAGCATTTCATAGGCAGTGTATACTGCAGTTCCGGATACAGAATTCTCCCTGCTGGAGTGATAGATCTTGTATCCTATTATCATTGATGCATATTTGATATCCGGATCCAAGATGTCTTCAATGGTCATTGCCCTCTTATCAAATTTTGATCCGGTGGCCTCAGTTACAATGTTGTTCTTGACAAATTTGAGGATAGGTACCCCTCCGGAAGAGTATAGACCAGTTACTGCTCTAATTGCCTCTTTTGTGATCTTGCAGGGTCTATCTAGCCATAGAAAGTTGTCATGCATCCTGCTCAGTACATACCGGACCCATTCATCTTCTTCAAAGCGGGGGAAATGAATAAATTGCTCAAATTGTTTCTTCTGGATATCCTTATACTCTGGTTTAAGCTCAAAAGCATTGTCTATCAGCTGCTTGTGATAGAGGTCTCTTAATTTGAATTCCCCAAATTCCTCAATGCTTGTATGTATGTAAACCCTAATGTCTTCGGTGTGTAAAACTCTGTGAGGAACACTAGAGAAGGCTCCTAGTGGATCTACCTCCAATGATTTGTAGGGATGTTTCTTGAATGAGGGGCGAGGTCTATCAGAGATCTTAACTATGTTTGGAGTAGCCATTCTTCAAAGATTTGCAGTGAGGTAATGAAAAACGGAGAATACCTTATGCGCCTTCGGTTTGCACGGAGTGGTTGGATTGATTTCTTTATGCAATAACTTCGGCAGGAGATCCTTGGTGTGCTTGATGAACCTTGTTGCAGAGCTCCACTTTTTGCTTCTTTTCGAGTGCAGAATGAGCAAATGACCTTTGAGAAATCCCTTAAATTGCTCCGCGAACCCTAATATCTGTCTGCAATAAATGCTTCACCTACATCATTCCGGTTTGCCTTGTCTGGATAGCTTGGAGTATCCCGGATTAGTCCTGATCTGTGGATATCATCCGGATCTTTTAATCATGAATAAATCGAGGTAACATATTACAAGATCATCCCAAACACTCTGTCCAATCCGCAGAACAAGATAGTGCATTTTCGGATCTTTCCGGACCTTTTTGTAATCCTTTATCATACCGGAGCATCTCCCTGAACAGGTCTTATTTGATCGATCACAGCTTCTTCATAACTCCATGCGGACCTCTGAAAACTTGACTGAAGTATCTCAAGACTCATATCTACAAACCCTTTGATCCGCATCTTGTGCCACATCCGGCACCACTTGTTTGGCTGGGGGAACAAGATTTTCTTTGAGTCTCCCCCTGAGCCTGAGCTCACCTTTTAATTTCCGGAAGAAATATCAGCACCAGAGTCTGGTGCGGATCCGACCTCTACATTTTCTGAACTTTTCTTCACCCAAATCTTGCTCATCTGATTCCTAACCTCATCCGTATTCATCTTTTGTTTACCCTTGTCTTGATTCTGATTATACACCGGACCTCTTTTGTCCTGATTCTTGTTTCTGCAGACTTTAGCATTATGACCGGACCTATTGCAGATTTGGCAAATAACATTTCTTTGCATATTTGACTGATATCCTCTTGATCTGCATTGATTAGCCCTATGACCTATTCTATTGCATGTGAAGCATCTACCTTTGAATGATTTGTTTACTTGCATAATTCTGCATTCATGGGATTTGTGTCCATACCTTTTGCAGTTGAAGCACTGTCCGGAGAAGGATGAATTAATCTGATTCATTCTCATTCTGCACTGATCAGCTTTGTGACCAAAGTGGTTGCAGCTGTGGCAGTATCCATTGAAGGATGGATATCTTTGAGCATTTGGCTGTCTTACCGGAGGTCTTCTAGGCCTGTTCCTTGGATTTTCTGATCCAAGATTCTTCTGACCGGATCCGGAGCTTTCTCCTTTCTCATATCCCAAACCATACTTGTCATCTATCCTCTTTTGACTTCCAAGAAGAACTTCAAGTTGAGCAGAACTTATCTTGAATTTCTCTTTATATTCATTTGCTGTTTGAAGGTCTCTTTTGAGAGAGGCAATTTGATCCTCAAGTTTTCCTTCATTATCTTTGGCATCTTCAAGATCAGATTCAAGATGTCTGATAATCCTGTCCATCTGGTGGCATTCTTCTGATTTTTCTTTAAGAGATTGTCTTAGATTGTCTTCAGCCTTTCTTTTTTCTTCAATCTCTTGAGTAAACTTTATAGTTCCTGATTCCATTTCATGTCTTAACATAATGACTTCTTTTGATAACTTTTCACATAACTTGGTTTGCTCAGTCAATTCTTCATTTGTATTGCTTTCTTCACTTTGTCTTGCCAACTGTTGAAGCAGCTCCTTTCTCTTTTTCATAGAGAGACTTAATTTGTCTTTTAATTCTCTCATGAATTCATCAGCCTGTTTGAGTCTTTCCTTTAATTCACTGACTTCAGAATTTGACTGTTCAAGATCCTCAAGAGCAGTCTTGAGTTGCTCTCTTAAGCCATATGCATCCATTTGAAATCCCAGATCTTCCTCAAGCTGTTAGGCTCTATTAGGAGGAACTTAGCTCTGATACCAATTGTTGATAACTGAGAGGGGGGGGGTGAATCAGTTATCCTAATTATTTCCCTTATTGAACTTTCCTTTTAATTGATGCAGCATAAAATCAAACACAAAAACATTAACCATGAAATAAGAAACACATGACACAGTATTTTTGACGTGGAAACCCTGTTAAGGGAGAAAACCACGGGGTGATTAACCCAAAGTTATTCTCTGTTAGAAGAATAGGAAATTACAAAAATGGCACTTGCCAATTAGGGCTCACTGCCCGAGCACACTGCTCACAAGAGGCCCACTGCCTACAAGAAGACACACTGTCTACAAAGTGATGAGAATCACAGTCTTGAACTGATTGGAAGCATCTGCATATGCTGGAGTTCAGTTCCGGTTAGGCTCAGTACACTGATCTGCTGCACTTCATCTTTCCTCTGTTCTTTATTCTGCTATCTTTCACATACCGGATCCTTTTTGCTACCTCTGCTCTTATCTGGACTTATTCGCATATATCTCCGCATCAACACACACTTCACAACTAAATCCATCCTCTATATATATCCGCACAAGTAATTTCATCACCTTTCTAGTCGGCATCCGGAACAGTCTAGTTTCTTACAAACTTTTGTTCTGTCGGCTGAATCCTTCCTCACCAAGCAATGCGGATCAAGCATATACTTGTAGATATCATTAATCATGTCGGCCAAACATGATTCATGCCTTCACAACCTCTGTCATCAACAGTAACACATCCGGAAAGCAGTCTGATACTCTGTCAGTCAGTTCTTCCTCTGTTTTCACTGTCTCTCAGGAATCCGGTACTCAACCATTCATATCTTTTTCCTTGTCCATCACCGGAGGCTAAATCCTTGGAATATACCACTCAAGGTAGTCCTCTTGACTTCCCCAAATCCGCACTGCACCAAGACACTTCCTCTGAGAGATCCGGACCAATCTGTCGGACCTTGCCACATGCTCTGTTCTTCTTCACCGGACCACAACATTCTTTATTCTGACTTCCGGTAGAGGCACATCATGACTTGCGGATATGTGGGATGACCTTTGTTGCCATCAATGACAACAACCATGAATCCATATAGTGTCTCTTGCCAACAATTTTGTACTCGCACTACGTATAAAGTGACATGGGGGTTCTTATGTGCACGTTATTTTGTAAACACAAACTTAATAATCCTCTTACGTTTGCTTTATTAGTTGTTCACCCTTATTGGTTGACCATACATCATATTGGACCTCATGTTGCATCCCTTTGCACATCTTTATGCCACATTTCATTAAATCTGCCAATGCCTCTCCCTTGCCAATATTATGGGGTTTATCACATAGTTATGCTAATGCCCTTTGTTTCAATGAAGTAATGAAAACACCTCTCTCATTTAGTTGATCAATATTCGTAAGACTTTGGTACCTTTGTAGAGCACCATTTGTACATATTGTAGTGGCATTACGGTCACTCGTGCAGTGTTTTGTGTCTCTTTAGTATCATCTATATTTTGACTACACAGATTATTGATTTGATGTCATCTGTGCATCTATGGTTAAGTAGTGTCATTGGGGTCACTCATGTAGTATTTTGTGCCTCTCTAATCCTAATCTACATTCATTTTAGGGTTCTTTGATTCTGATAGAAACTAGTTGCTCTTCAACATGGTTTATAACTTCTCCATGCTTCAGGGGTTCTCACGTTCCTAATCTTTTAGGGACATCTTTTGAGGAGGTTTATTTGTTCTTCTCTTGTTCTCTCTTTTAGGGAGGAGTTTTTTCCCATAGGGTTTTCTCCCTTTCTCTATTTGTGAGAGACTTTTATTGTACATGGGTACCTCATTAGATTTTGTTGTTGGGACCTATTTTTTAGTATTAAAATTTCTTCCTAAGTATCACTTCAGGGGGGTGTAAGTGTGAAAAGTGTTAATTCCTAACTAGTAAATCTTCTATCTAGTTTGCAGAGCCATGCAAATAGTAGGGAACAACTATAGAAAACACAAGCAAAGTAGCAGAACAACAACATACCTACAAACATTCAATGATTTGGGCCCGAGATTCACAAACAAGTGGGAATGCTAATAGAAAATAAAAGGCAAATTAGAGGGATATGAGGAGCCTCATCTAGGCTAGGCATCCACCTAGCTATAGCCAAAACCCTAGAGCACACCTGCAAAATGCCTTTTATATTTTTATATTACTTCTAAAGTTTTAATTTTTAAATAGTATTATAATAAAAATATGTACACATTAAAAAATAAATAAAATAAAATCACACTTATATCAAATTTGAATAAATAAAACTAAAAATGTAATTTTATAACCAAAAAAAAAATTTAACCAAGCATATATATATATATATATATTTTGGACAAAAATTAATTCAAGCCTAACCTCCAAATACACTAAATAGATGGAACATTATTAGTGTATTCAAAGGAGCAACTTATAAATAAAAATAATTTTAATTAACATGTAAATTGAGAGAATAATAAACTAAAATATTAATTTGACCATGAAGTTTGGTACTATAAGAGAATCCTATATTGTTGGGGAAAGGAACAACTTAAATAATAATTATTTTAAAGAATATCTAAAAATTGAGAGAAAATAAATTAAAATATCAATTTAACTATAAAATTTGGTTTTATAAGAGAACCTTTGTTATTTTTTTTTTGCTACGTAATCAGAGATATTATGATATTTATCAAAAAAGATACAGTCATCAGGCCTTCCATGGCTGGTAAAAAAGTTTCAAACCATTTCCCAGCTAGCCTAAAAACTTCTACCATATGACCACACAGGGTTAGGGATACAGATAAGTATGCCAGACTATCACCATACACCGAATTCACATTTATACCCTACAGACTACCAGTATCTACAAAATAAAGGGAAGCCATACTAGTATATCCACTGTGTGACTTAACTGGCGTACTCTGCCAGCTTCCTCCTGAACTCTTCCATCCACTGGAAGTCCGCAGTCTCCACCAGCCCCAGCAGCCTCCTGATGAACTCCACTGCAATCATAGCCTGGTCCTTCAACACGATCAGGTCAAAGCCCTTGACATCCAGGATGAAGGGATAAACTTTGATGACTGCCCCAAGATCCGCCATGAGTTTCCAGTCCTTAGGGCAAGGAACACCAACACCCGGGCAAGCAAATTGCAGAGTCTTACCCAATTCTCCAAGGTGCTTGGGATAGAACAGTGCTCGCATTATTGATTCCGCTTCTATCTTCACCAATTGTAGCTCCATCAACATAGCCAGGACCCGCGAGGAGATGTCTGTGTCTACACGGTATCACTCATCATTTTCCAGGAATGCCTTCCCCAATACCAATTTCACTGCTTCCACCAACAACCCGTCCGACCGTCTCAGCATCCTCTGCAAGAGAAGATCAGTTATGCCACCCAGGAATGCCATTTGCCGCTTGGTGTTGACCAGACGAATGGGGGTGTCCATCCCTCCACAGCGTAGGGCAAAGGCAGAGATGATCATGGCAAAGTGAGACGACATTTGTAGAAAATGGAGATAGAGTTTGCAGAACTCAAGAACCCACCTTCCTAAATATCTTACCACCGAAGGATCTCAAAGGTTTTCCCCAAAATGATGATTCTGCTGTGCTAAATGTCATCCCTGCAGGCTATTAACTACCAACTCCCGTCGGCTCATGTCGTCGTAGATCGGCACTTTGTAATGAGTGCCTCGGCCTTGCCACCCATGATGGTGTGGCAAGGCTTCCTCCCTACCTCCCACAAGCCTTACCCTACAAGTCCTTAAAAAGGAAAAATTTCTCTGATTGTGATCCCGTCTGCCCCACACTTTGATAAACTATCTACTTCAAGGTTGCCTTCCCTCAATATATGGTTGAATGTGACCCTGTGAAATCCTGCTACTAGCTCCAGAGCTTGATCCAGAATAGCTTGCAATCTCCAGTTAACTAATTTCTTACTCCTCAAGCCATTGATGACTAACATTGAGTCCCCTTCGATTTCCAGGTTTCTGATATTAAGGTCCCTACACAGCCGCATGCCAAGGAGTAAAGCCTATAATTGTGCTTCGTTATTGGTGCCCATTCTAAGAGGAGCAGCTATCTTGCCCACCGCTTCTCCCTTCTCATTCCTAACAATACAACCTACCCCTGACGGGCCCGGATTACCTCTTGAGGCACCGTCAAAGTTCATTTTTAACCATCCAGCCTCTGGGGGTGACCATCTAATATTCTCTCTGGCTCTTTTCGTGCTGTTACCTCCCTATCCAATCTGAGAAGCCGGGGAGAGCCCCTTCCAACTTTTAACCATTTCTACATCCCAACGTATAAATATGAGATGGGCTGGGTCTCGGTCTATGAGTCTGGAGTTGACCACTTCTACTAGACTAGCTTCTATTTTGTTAATGAGAGAAAACCAATGCATTTCTTTATCTTGAAAGATTCTCCTGTTTCGTTCTTTCCAGATTTCCCAAATCAGGATGGAGGGAGCTGCAATCCAAAGACCTCCAAACATTGCTTTCTGCTGTAGCAAGGGACATGCTATCAGCCACTCCATCAGATTTTTGGAAGCAGTAGACTTCCATTTAAACTTGTTACACAGCCATTGCCAAACTCTCCCCGTGAAGGGACAATGTAGAAATAAGTGGTCACCATTTTCCTCTGCTTTGCCACACAATGAGCACCGTGAAGGCCCCTCGAAGCCCATCCTTCTTAGCCTATCTGCTGTTAGGGCCTTGCCCTGTGCAGTAATCCATAGAAACACGCCTGCCTTCGGAAGGCATTATTTATTCCAATAGAGCTTAGAGGGATTCAAACCTGAGGGCTCATTCGCGACAGCTAAGGCCTTGTATCCTTCCTTTACCGAGTACTCCCTGGAAGCAGAGGCATTCCACCTGAGTCTATCCCTGCCTCTTATGAACCTAATGTTGCGCTTGGACATCTCATCATCGAACCTAGAGCTCAGGTCGTCCTCAAAACCCAGCCCCCGGATACTTTTCCGTGTAGAGGGATCCCTGTTGTCGAGAGGGAAGGATAAATAGTTGCATACTTTCTCTCCCCATTCCTGTTTGGTAGCAATCATTACTGGGGCCAAATCGACATTCTGTGCAAGAACTTGTGCCCCTTCCTAGGAGTCCTCCCAGAACCGGGCTTCCCTACCATCCTTGATTTCCCAGGTGAGGTGATCTCGAATTAAATTTCTACTCTTCTTAATAAAGTTCCAAATCCTTGAGCCGTCTGGTAACTATCTGGAAGAGAAAATATTGAGCTCATCCCTGTCTAGGTATTTGTTCCTTAACAACCTAACCCATTTGAGGTTGGGCTTATTATGAATAAACCAGACCAACTTTGCCCCTAGGGCTTGATTTTTCCTTAAAAGGTCTTTCACCCCTGCCCCATCTTTTGCTTTCTGTTCACAAACTTGTTTCCAGTTAACCAGTGGGAACTTAAACTGATCTAAAGGACCTTTCCAAAAGAAATTCCTCATCAGTTGGTTTAGTTCTTTATAGATTTTACTTGTCAGAGGTAAGCAGGACAACATATAGATAGGGATGGCTACTAGAACTGTTCTGATTAGAGTCAGTCTCCCTGCCCATGAAAGCCACTTGCTCTTCCATGACTCTAGTCTAGCCTTTATTCTTTCCAAAAGAGGGTCCCAAGAGTTGCCCGGGTGGATCCCTTTTACTAAGGGCAGCCCAAGATATTTGCAAGGAAGGGAGCCTTTCCCAAAGGACAGAATTTGAAGGATTCTCTCTTCTCTACCAAGGGAGGTGTTAAAGAAAAACACCTCTGATTTCACTTGGCTGACTTCCTGCTCGGATGCTTTGGAGTAAGAGTCCAGTATCCTTTTGAACCTTAGTGCCTCCCCTTCCTGAGCCAGCCCAAATAAAAGGGTATCATCAGCGAATTGTTGATGAGAGAACCTTGGAATATCTCCTGTGATTTGTATGCCTCTTATTAAACCCTCCTGGCAAGCGTTTGACAGGAATCTTACAACAAGCCTCAGCCATAACAATGAAAAGGAAGGGAGAAATAGGGTCTCCCTGCCTAAGTCCTCTTGATGTGTTGAAGAAGCCTTCCGGTGAGCTGTTAAGAAGAACTGAGAACCTTGGGCTTGAAAGCCATTCAAACATCCAATTTAGCCACTCTTGCTGAAACCCAAAGGCCTCTAAAATTTTGAACAAGAATCTCTAATTTACTTTATCATAAGCCTTTCGAATGTCTAATTTAACCAGCATTGAGGGGAATTTGTTCTTTTGAACTGAGTGAATAGCTTCTTGGGCAATTATTACCCCGTCCAGAATAGACCTTTCCAGGACAAACCCTGTTTGTTCTTTTGATATGATATCCGGAAGAATTCTTTTGACTCTGTTGGCAACTGCTTTAGCAAGAATTTTGTAGACCACATTACACAGTGAAATTGGTCTGAAATCATCGAATGACTCTAGCTTGGCTTTCTTAGGGATCAAAATGAGAAAGGTGTTACCAATCTCTTTTAGAACTTTCCCCTCCTTCCTAGCATCCTCATAGGCTGTCGTGAGATCTTTTCCAATAAAACTCCAACATTTCTGAAAGAACACTGCTGGGAATCCATCAGGTCCAGAAGCCTTGTCCGGTCCAAGTTGAAAGAGTGCTTCTCGGATTTCCTCTTCGGAAAATTTACTGTTGAGCATCAAATTTTGATCTTCAGTTACTAATTTCGGGATGAATCTTAAAAATTCTTGTTGCACCTGAAGGGCCGATCCCTGTCTTCATTCAAGAGATTCTGAAAATAATCAACCACTACTATTGCCATCTCCTCAAGAATATCCGTGACCCTTCCCTCCTTTGTTTTGATAGAGGAGATTCTGTTGATCTCTCTACAAACCTTTGTTGAATTGTGAAAAAAATTTGTATTAGAATCACCACCCTTCAACCACACCTCCTTGGATTTCTGTCTCCAAAAGACTTAGTCTTTTGCCAAGATGTCTTCAAGCTTACTCATCAGATCCTTTTCTTTAAGATAAGGATCATTATACATGCCTTCTTTTATGATTTTCTCATTTAAAATATGAATATCTGTCTCTACCTGTCTCTTGGTAACAAAAATGTTCTTGAAATGATCCTTATTCCATTGTTTCAAATTTGCTTTGACAAGTTTCAATTTGGTTACTATATTGAAAAGACCAACACCCTCAGGGTTGCAATTCTTCCACCAATCCTCAACTAGAGACAGAAAGGAGGGGTCCTTAAACCACATATTTTCAAATTTAAAAGGGCATCACATTGGTCTCCTCTCACCCTGTATTTCTAGACTGATTGGGAAATGATCCGACCCTGACTCCAGAAGAATCTTGCTCTCCAGGCTGAAGGGGAATTGACTCAGATCCCCTTTAATAAAAAACCTATCTAATTTTTCTGTAATGTTGCAAAAGCCAAGTCTTCTATTGTTCCAAGTATAATTCCCGTTACCCATCTGTATTTCTATTAACTCGTTTCTGTCAACAAAGGCTTCAAAATCTTTATGTGATTGGAGTTTCCTTCCCACACCTCCTAACTTGTCTTCAGCTCTCAAGATAGCATTAAAGTCACCTCCCAAGAAAATAAAATCCCAAGAACTATTGTTGCACAAATGATCTAATTCTGCCCATAACTCCTTTTTCAACCTCTGAGAATTGGGACCATAAATGTTAATCAGGAGAAAGCTTAAGTTTGAAGCCAGACTTCTTACTTTACTGGCTATCCACCCGTAACTAGAGGCTATTTCTTCTAAAAGCACAAACTGCGGTCTCCATAAAGTCAACATTCCCCCCGAGGGACCTCTCGAATTCACCTTCACCATCTTCCAATGCTTCAAACTCTTGGCAAAGGATTGATTTTCACTTTCATCTAATTTCGTTTCCTGAATCATGCAAATATCAGGTTGGATCAGCTTTAGTTTGTGTCATAGGAGGCACTTCTTGTTAGGGGCATTCATGCCCCTAACATTCCATGACAGGATTCTCATTGCTGTTCAGGAAGGGCCCCGCCCTTCCCTACTTTTATCAGATCAAAAAGCTTTAGCTGCCCACTTGCTTCTCTATCCCATTTTAGTTTCTCCCTATTTGGGATTCGCCCTCTGGATTTATGCTCTCCACAATCCGGGGATGTTTTGTCACTATCTCTTTGGCCAATCCCCAAGATCTCTGGGGGGTTAGGTAGAATCTTTTCTTTGGTGGCCTGAAGGGCCGAGGAGTTCACTTCTTCTAAGCTAAAAACTTCCAGCTCTTTGCCTGAGCTTGACAACCAATCCTCTGCAGGTGCTTCTTCATCTGATCTGATAGTACCTTCCTTTACAGTCTTTGCTAATTGAACCAATTCATTCCCTACTTCCTACAGAGAATCGAAATCCTCCAATTGCATGTTCAGTTTGATTGCCTCAATTGTTTCTGAAATTTTAGAATTAATATTTTGGGAGAGATTTTCAAATTCTTCTACCCTAGATAGGTTCTAAACTCCTTCTCTTTCTCCAGGGGTTACTTCCTTCGGCCCCTTCTCCTTTCCAATCTCCTTCTTTTTTAAGATCTCTACTGCCACCAAGTTAGGAATCAGATCCAATGAGAGAGTCATTCTCTTTTCCCTTTCAGCTTCCATTTCCACCGCTGCTTTGCCTGCCAAATCAGCCTGAGATTTACCCTCCACCCGCGAATGCCTGCTAATTTTGCCTTGATCCTACTCCCTTGACCTCCACCCTAATGTGCTCACCCAACTCCCAAGGGGTTTAGATTCATAGATGAGGGACTGGCGTAAGACCCCCCAATCTGTAAAAATTTCAAGTTCTCTCCAACGCTGGTCTGGAAAGGGATTTTCAATACATATTCTGATGTGCGAACCTTCCTCTACTGGATCCTTCCATTCTTCTAAACAGATGTATTGACCCAGGTAGTTTCCAATTTCTTCTAAAATCTTCTGGTTCCAAAATTCTATTGGGAGGTTAGGCAGTCTATACCAGTCCTGGCTTCGGTCCAACTTAAACTTTTTTGGGTCAAATCCCACAAACCAGTTACATAAATAAAAGCCAAATATGTTCAGAATCCAAATCCCTTCTAGAATATCCTTTTTGATCTTAACAGAGGGGCAAACCACAAAAAAGAAGCCGTTTGCTAGGGTTTTTAGAGATAACTCCTTTCCCCATCTTTCCTGCCACCAGTTTTTAAGGTCCTCCGAATCTAGGTTGGGGCCATACCATTTCCCAATAACTCCAAATTTTTCCAAATATTCAATAGAAGGTTTTAATAGATTAGGGCTTAGCACCATAGTTTTTTTGTTTCCATACCTAGGTTCCTATGATCGAATACCAATGCCTCCCTCTCTGAGATTCAATTTTTGCCATTGGTTGTGCCCATGCCTTATGTTGTTGCTCTAGTGGGTCTTCCAAAGTGCCGGATGCTCCCATCTTTTCTGAAATTACTTCGGAGGGATATATTTATCTGAAAACCTTAAAGATTTCTGCCTTCCACTCGATCTCCAAGGTTCGTGAGAAGCCCTGTCTTGGACTTTACTGAAAGGAATTTCATTTTCCATCTCCTCAGCCCATGATCGGGGCAAATCAGACTCCTTACCTTCTAGGAATCCTTCCTTCCCTGAAGCCCTAGCTTCTACCTTCTTTTCCCTTTATGGAAGAACGGCTTCCTGTTGCTCCTTAGATTTCCGCTCCATCTCTTTACTTTAGTAAATTTAAATTTATAATATAAGAGAACCTTTGTTATTAAGGATAGTGTCATTGTTATTTTAAAAATAAAAGTATAAAAATATCACCAAAATGATTAAAAATAAATTTACACCGAAGATTTTAGGGACATATGTTAATAAAAATGTGCTCTTGTTGGTTGGAATGATGAGAATTGTAATAAAACATTATAAGGACTTTTAAACATTTAATTTGATTGGTACATATTATCATGTTACTTTAAAAATTAGAACAAATCAATTTCCATAGTATACTGCCTTCGGTAGGTACTAATAGCACTAGTCAATTTGTTGTAGTTTAATTAATATGCATTGTATGCTTAAACATTGAAAATCCACCTACCAATGTAAAAGCCTTGTTGGTGTTAGCTAAAACTAGGTACAAACCTTGAGTGATTGAATTGGAATAATACCTTCGTGTTGAGATAAATTATAGGCAACTCTTTATATGTAAGAGTGTCATTTTTATAATTTTTTCAATAATACAATCCTTATATTTCTCCTTGTTCCTTTGTGCCATTATATTTATCTAAAATTTACCGTAAAAAGAAAAATATATAAGCTTGTAGCCATATACACACATAAACACAAAATATGAATAATGCTACAAATTCATTATAATATTTTTAGGGAAATAAAGGTACAGATTATGATTAAAAGGGGTATTTGTTGACTATGACCACCACAATGATCATGGAGTGAAGACCAATTACCATTACTAGGGTGAGAATTCCTTAAAGGCAAAAGATAGAAAATTGAATGACTACATAGCTGGGGCCAAGTACTCTTACAATCTCTACATGCTCTTTACAAATATAAAATAAACATATATAAACTACAATACAAAAGATTGAAAATAACCCAAATGACTACATAAGAAATATTATGAGGGACATGTGGGGATGCATTTCCACCCATAACCCCACATACTCATTCCCACCTCCATTATTAGGACACAAGGATGACATGGGATGCCCCTTGGTCTTCCCTTGTCCTTCAAGAAATTAGGGGCACATCTTTGGAATGCTAACAGATGATGCTAGGCATCTTGAGGATGTCTATGATGTCCACCAACCATCCCAAGGATAGAAAAATGTCTCCCCTTTTTTAAATTTAAAAAAGTTATTTTTTTTCATTAAAAAAAGTCATTTCAACTCGCTGTATCCAACAACATGAATCCTCTCAAGGCAATTCATAGGCACCAAACAATGTTAAATGTTTAATTTTAGAAGATTCTTAAGAATAGATAAGTTACTTGGCCCACTATTCAAGTGTTTACAGTTCAATTGTGATTTTTCCCCTAGTAAGGTATATGGGAAATATTTAACTCTTAAAACTCAGAACATAGCTATTAATGTGTATTCTGATCTTTAGTTTATATGTGAATTTTGGTATTCTACTAGTTGTTAGAAGATAGTTCTTTGCTAAATGGTTTGCTTATATAACTCTCATAAAAAAATCAAATAACCTTTTACAAAATGAAGATGCTTTGAGTGTATGTTGATATTTAGAAACCAACAATTTCTAATCAATTTAATATTATTTAGAATATAACCAACATGCACCACTCTAACTAATTTAATATTATCTAGAATATAACCAATATACACCAACCTTTTTAAATATGTATTAGTGTTTATTATTATTCATTCGTTGAGCATTGAATTATTTTAATTTTATTGTTTAGGATATATTAATATTTTCATATTAACGATGTTTTTTCTATTTATCAAATTATGTGATTATTTATTGGGATTCAATGTAGTTTTGAGTCAATATTCATTGGTCCTCATATTTCATGAGTAGTGGTTCATAAAAATCTCTCATGACCATTCAAATGACCCACTTAGCACTCATTTCATCTAGGTGGTGTTCACAATAGTGAAGTATTGGGACTTCCTACTGGTGGTGTTCACCTAGGGTTAGGGTTCTGAATTTGAGTTTCCAGGCTTCTATGTTTATTCCTTCAAGCCCTTAGTGCCTCAGGTTAGGTTGTTCCTCGACCCACATGCAATGTTTTACCGTTTGTTCTTGTCGCACTTAAGAAAAATGTTAAGTTTTTGTATGTGCAATTACAAATGTATGTTGGCGGGCTTGTGAAATCTCCATCGGCTTTCAAAAAATGGTAAAAAATTGAATTTTATGCATTTTTGAATGCATATCGGGCTCAAGAAGGTGCATATACAAGGGGGAATCTTTCACAGATTCTTGAGAATATTCGCCGCTTGTATATCGGGCTTCTATGTCTAAACATACATCAGGCATATGCAATGAAAAATATACAGGGGTGGAATATTCTGGAAAGGATTCCTTGTTGGTATGTTCGCGGTTGTATGTGTTATATACAAAAGGAAATATACAAGGAGGTGAACATACAATCCGGATGCGATGAGGAATGTGTTTTGGTAGATTTCAGGTTGAAGTCCGCAGGTTGCATGTTGTATGTTGTATGTGTGATATACAAGGAAAAGATACAATGAGATAAGTACAATGTGGACTCCAAGATATGTTCCAATCTAGCAGATAAAGTGTTGAGATCCAGCTTGCATGTATATGGCATTGTATATGCCTATATACAAACAAAGGGAGATACAAAGCCCAGATTTGAAAGTTTTTCAAATCCGATGGATAAATTGGCTGGGGTCCGTTGTATGTATATCGCATTTGTATGATGTGATATGCAGGGAATATACAAAGCAATGTGCAATGAGAAAGATACGAGTTGGACCCGAATGAAATCCCAATTTGTTCTATAAGTGTTTGGCGTCCGCAGCTTGCATATATGTATGCTTGTATATGTGCCGAATATACAAAGGTAATGAGTTACAAGCTGGATCTCAAAGCAATTTGAATTTGTTCTATAAAATTTGAGATCCGACTTGTATATAAGGTGATTGTATATGCTTTTGCATATACAAGGGAAAAATGGATAGCGAAAAAGTCAGTGATGGATGTATAAGGTGCTGATGTGGTACGATATCATTGGTGGATGACTTTTCAGTGTATTTTGAGGCTGTTGATCTCAACGGTAGGGAGAGAGGATCGACGGTTGTGTTTTAAACTCGCAGCGATGGATTTTCCTATGCATATGTAGCCATTTGGGCGGGAAAAACCTCAAGGTGAACGCAGCAGCTGCATCCCGTGGGTTGGTCGAATATTAATGGCAATTGCAGAGGCATGGTGGATGGAGTGACAGGCCAGCTACCCAATTGAAGAAGAAAATCCTCAGGTGGCGGTGTGGGGCTCGAGTTCAACCACTCCCAGCCTTTCTTTCTGCTTGCTGCATTAATTGTTTTGAGTGCCAACTCGAAAATGCATTGAATCTGGCAAAATTTTGATTTGCCTTGTAAAATTTTGCTGAATACGCAGTCTGGGTATAAAAAGACAAACTGTGCTATTCTTTTTGTTGTTGAAAACTGGGCAAAAATTTTAGTGTTGTAATAAGATACGACTTCATTGGTGGCTCTGTCTTGAATATCTTGTGAGTTTATGAGTCTCATGTTGTATGTTTTTCTACATAAATCTACTGATATCATGCTGATTTAAATGAGTAATGCTATATTGCATGTGTTTTTTATCTATCTACAAATTGAGTGTGTTCTCCTTATGAATCTAAGAATTAAAGGGGTGTTTATGATTCTATAATATAGGTTTGTTGTGTTGAATGCTTGATTTCTTACTTCTGCTCAAGGAGTAGATTAAACGTTTCAAATCAAGTGTTGGGAAGAAGACATTGCAATAGGGATATCAGTAAGTAGAGATAACAGGATACTCTATTTTGGGAAGTATCTGTAAGGCAAATACTAAAAATCCCCTTGATATCCAATCTTTGGTATGTGTTCATGCTGGCCATTCACATGTGTATGTCTATTAACTCCGAGACCTGGATAGGCACCGATCCAGTCTTGTATTGGGGTTGCAACCCAAAGTCTCAGTTTTGCATCCAAACATAAAATCAAACTCAAACTTTAAACACAAACCTTTAGGACTTTAGAAGTAGTTTAGGACTAAAATCCTCTGATTCACAACTGAACATAAGCCCAAAGCTAGCCGCTTTGCTCTTATCCCATAATTTTGGTCTGCATAAAGGAGGATTTATCTGCTTTGTATCAACATCCCAGTCAATCCACAAACATATCTCATGGATGTTGAATAGGAATACTCCCCTTGGTTTTGCAGAGCCTAAAGAAGAGGAGATATTTATAGAGTCTATCTCCTGTACTGTTGGCCCCTGGCTCGGGAATCCTGTTGATCAATGATGGCTACTTTGTAGGGATAACTGGGAATAAGCATCCAGTCTAGGAAAAATACCAACAGATTTGGCGACTCTGCTGGGGACTTTGTGAAGGAACCCTGATTTTTTAAAGAAAACAATTCCTAGTTATAGGTGGCGACTTCGAACAATCTCCCAACCGGTAAAGTAAAAATTTGTATGCAAGGGAGAAGATCCCTACGTAATCCTCTGTTTGAAGAGTTATCCATAAAAATGATGTACAAAAGAAAAGGGACTGTTCAAGCCAGTCGAGAGGGTTCTCCCAGAAGTAATGATAATATTTAGGACAATCCAGGATCTTCGGAGCGAACAATACCTTATTTTTCAAACACTGAGGCTGAGATCCAGAATGTATATGAAAGACAGTAGGGTAGTGGATTGACAATGAGGTCAGAAGTATTTCAAGAACGCCCTTTTGTAGATTCCCCTAACAGATTTGAAGAAGCTGAATCCCCAACGGATGATAATGATGATTAGAATATAATAAAACCTTCTTCTTCTATGCCTAGAGAGGAGGAATTAGCTAAAGAAATCAAGAGTCTGAGAGCAGAATTAGAATATTTGCAAGCAGTAAAAATTAGAGATGATTTGAGACAGAAAGTGCAGGCTCTTAGAACTGCTCAGAATGATTTAGTTCCCACCCTTGAGAATATAAATGTGTTGAGGAACCAGCGCATAAATGAAGTTCAGGATCAACATAACGATCAAAGACATAATGCAAATAATGCTAGAATACCATTAAATAATGTAAGAAATTAGAATGCAATTAGAAATGTAAATGCAAATTAGTTTGACAGGCAACCTATGTAGTTGGACAGATTCAAACAACTAGTTTTTGATGGCATTCCTGGTTACCCAAATCCTATTGACAAACATGTGAGGCCGCAAGTGCCTAAATTTTTAGGAAATAATACTGTGTCAGGAGAAGACCATTTAAAAGCTTTTCAGAATATCATGGACAACTTTGAGGTTGAGCATGAGGATGTTTTTTTTAAATTATTTATGCAATCCTTAGTTGATGAGGCAAGAGAATGGTACAAGGGTTTGCCTGACAGGAGTATTTCATCATGGGATGACTTCAGAAGAATTTTCAAAGAACAATATGGTGACAAAACTGATCCTAGTTTTTTCATAAATGAGTTCACTAGCATTACCAAGGGATGAAATGAACAGGTTGTTGATTTCAATGCATCACCTGAGGCCTAATGAACCAATGTGCATAGTGTTGTACATAAATGCTTTTGATGCTAAAACAACTTATGGATTAAGAGATAAGGGTCCTCATAGCCTCAGAGATGCTTTCAAAATTGCAACAAATATTAAAAATAACAGAAAAGTGTCTAGTAAGACAAACAGAAGAGATGATGTAAAAATTTTGCAAAATCCAAATACTAAATCTCAAAGCGTTCAAGGCAATGCATCTACTTCTGAAAAATAAATTAGATAAATTGACAACTATTGTCAAGGACCTGAGTTATAGAATTGCTAAAAATGACAAAGGGGTAGGTCCTGATAGATAGGTTTACCAAAGGCAAGAAAGAAGACCATCATTACATGATATGCCATATAATACCAGTTGGCATAATGGTAAACCCATTCTTCCAAACAGTAACACAAATTCAAGGACTCAAAATGTCAAGGAAACACCTGATCCTTTGAGGAAGGCTGTTAATAGTGTTAGTGACACCCCATGGTGCATAATATGTCAGATGCCTCACTCACAGTCACAATGTATGATTGCTCAGTCTCTATATAACAATGTCGTGGCCTGTGATGAATGCAATAAAACACATTGCATGGAAGATGACAATGTCAATATGTTGTTTACAAACGAGGAGTATCTGTCTCATGATGTTGATGCAAGCACAAATAATGAGATTCAGGTCTGCCATTAGTTTCTCTATGATGAAGATGATGAAGATAATTATGCTTATGCTCAGGACTCGCACAATTTTTTGAATAACCTAAGAAGACCTTCTGATGAAGAAATTAGAGCCCTCACAGCTGCGGCGGTTGCTCAAGTCAAAAGCAATTACAATCTTAGGGGTACAACTTAGGTAAGTAACTTGCACCAACCAGAGAATACTTTTGTGAACCAACCAGGGCACAGTCATAAAGGGACTGAACCACAAAGGAAGGAATGGAGAAATAATAAGCAAAATTTTAAGCAAAAAATAGGTCATGATTCTCAAGGACCAGAAAATAGAATTCCCTAGGTTGAGGATCAAAACAAAAAAATTTAGATCAAAGATGACAGTCAGGGAGCCACGAAAATTAAAGCTGGATCATACCAAGATAAAAATAAAACTGTAGATCAGGCTACAACTGTTATACAAAATTATGCTCCATTTGACATAACTCAGGTCTTGTCCCAAGTAAAGGTCTCCGTTCCATTGATGGAGCTGATGAAAGTTGAGGAGTTCAGAAATAAAACATTGTCCCTGATTTCAGGAGTACCCTGTCAAGCTAATCCGAGTATTGAGACTCAGGGTAAGAAACAAGCCATGTGTGTTGATGAGGATGAGGTCCCTGAAGTTTATTTGGGGATGACTATGACAAAATGCCCTTCACAGGTTGAGCCATTCTATGTTTCCCTTGTCATAAATGGAAAAGTGATTAAGAATTGTATGCTTGACTCAGGAGCATCAACGGATATCATGCCTTTGGCCATTATGCAGTAAGCTGGGTTAAAGATAGATAAGGCATGTGGGAAATGCTATGCCATGGATGCTAGAGAGGTACCTGTCATTGGAATTATGAAAGATGTGGACTTCAGACTGGCAGCATATCCTGAAAAAGTTTACAAAATGAACATAATAGTTGTTGATATCAAGCCACAATATGGTATGTTGTTGTCAAGAAGATGGGCCGCATTGATTGGTGGGAGTATGCAACTGGATTTGTCATACGCTATGTCCCTATGAATGGCAGGGATGTCAAACTGATCAGAGAAGAAAGGTCACTAGACACAATTGAGGATCAAGAGTTAGAGGAGCATATATGTTTTGTGAATATCAACTGTGATAATTTCAGAGTTGTCTCAGATGATAAAGAGGGTAAAAGGAGAGACGTGCATTCAAGAACTTGACCAATAGGGTCTCTGGACCATGTACTTTGATGGAGCCTATTCGAAGGAAGGCTCTAGTGCTGGAATTGTATTTCTGTCTCCAGCTAGTAAGCTTCTAAAATTCTCTTTCTTGCTAAAGTTTTCTTGTACGAATAATATTGCAGAGTATGAAACTCTGTTATTAGGATTGAATGTTTCTTTGAAGCATGGGATCAAGATGCTCAAAGTATTTGGGGATTCAGAGTTAGTTGTTTCCCAAGTCAAAGATAAGTATGCATCAAAAAATAAGAGGTTAAAATAGTATAAGCATGTTGTTTGGGATACAATTGAATTGTTTGATGTTTTTTCAATAAGCTGGATAGAGAGATCAAAAAATGTCAAGGCAGATTTTTTAGCTAATGTAGCCATAAGGCTAGATGATGTTACTCTGACAGATGTTACAAATGTTGAGGTTAAACTTAGACCTGTAGTGCCAGATAATGTATGCAGCTAGCAAGTGTTTGATGATGATAAGGATTTATTGAGATTTCTGCATTGCAATGATGAATATGAGAACCAAGAAATGGATTTTCAGAATTTTGTAGAAGTTGTGAATGGGAAAGAAACTCTCTTAGGGAAGGAGGTAATTCAACTCAAGACAAATAAAATCCCTAGAGGGCTGGTTGCTTTAGAGAGAGCTTTTGACAATAGGGACCAATTTGTTACAAAGTCATCTCCAACAAACAAAAATGATTTGGAGGAGATAAACTTGGGAACATCTCATGCTCCCAAAAGGGTATATATTGGCAAACAGCTCAAGCCACACATCAGAACTATGTTGATTGCACTACTGAGAAAATATAAGCATGTCTTTGCTTGGTCATATGAGGACCTAAAAGCTTATAGAGAAGATTTATTTCAGCATGAAATCCCTTTGAAGCCTGAAGCTAAACCATTTAGACAAAAACAAAGGCCTATCAACCCAACTTTAGCTCCAAAAATGCAAGAAGAGCTTATGAAGCTTAGGGAGGCTGGAATAATTATGCCCATCAGACACTCAACTTGGGTGTCTAACCTTGTCCCGGTTAGAAAGAAGAATGGTGACATAAGACTTTGTGTGGACTTTAGAAATCTCAATGTATCTTCTTTGAAGGATAATTATCCACTGCCAAACATGGAAGCCATGTTGTAGAAGGTGACTGGCTGTGAACTTTTATCCATGATGGATGGATTTTCAGGGTACAATCAGGTGAAAGTAAAAAAATTAGAACAGTTCAAAATTGCTTTCACCACTCCATGGGGGACCTATGTATATGTGAGAATGCCATTCGGACTGACAAATGCAGGTGCCACATTTCAGAGGGCTATGGATGTTGCTTTTGTAGGATTAATTGATTCGATCTTGGTTGTATATCAGGATGATTTGACAGCTTATTCAGAAAAGGAGGAGCAACACTGTATGCACTTAGAACAAATCTTTATTAGGGCATTGGAATATGGCATCTCACTCAACCCAAAGAAATGTGCTTTTGGGGTAGTGGAAGGAAAATTACTTGGTCACATTGTTTCCAAGGATGGAGTCAGGATTGATCCTGAAAGGGTGGTTGCAATTGACAAAATTTAGATCCCTAGAACAGTGAAAGGTATTCCGTCCTTCTTTGGACAAATCAATTTTGTTAGAAGATTTGTTCCTAACTTTGCAGAGACCACAAAAGATATCTCTAAAATGTTGAAGAAAGGTGCAATTGTCAAATGGGAAGATGAAGCAACTAAATCATTTCAAAACATCAAAGAGGCTATAAAAATGGCTCCTGTGCTAAAATCTCCTGACTTTTCTAAGCCATTTCAGTTGTTCTCATTTGCTTCTTTCCATACTATTGTTGCATGTTTATTGCAGAAAAATGCAGAAGGTTTTGAACAACCTATAGCTTTCTTTAGCAGGTCATTGCAGGCTGTTGAATTGAAGTATGACATCATAGAGAAACAAGCATATGCACTGGTTAGAGCAATCAAGAGCTTCAGGCCATATTTGGTAGGTTCTTGGTGTAGACACTCAAATTTGTCCATGTCTAGCAACACCTTGTTAAACCACTAATCTATTAGCCAATTAATTAAATAAATTTTATTTATTTAATTAAAATCCCATTTTCGTTCACTTAGCCAATTAATTAAATAAATTTTATTTATTTAATTAATTTCCACATCATATCTTATCCCATTTTATTCATTTATCCTATTAATTAAATAAATTTTATTTATTTAATTAATTTCCAACTCATATCCCAACTAATTCAAATATTTTATTTGAATTAAGCCCTTATCATTTATCACATTCCAACACTTGTCCAGTCAATCATGTGTTGTAAAACAACTTTTATTTACAAGCCTTCACATGCACAATTAATGGAATCTAAATTTAGTAACTTTCAATCCTAGCCATTCACATAATCTCTGAATCTCCACCCTTGATTGATCTTGGCTAAGTCCTATATAAACACCTTCTCACTCCATATGAAACATCCAGCAATCCAGCAATCCAGTAATCATATACAGCAATCATATAGCATCCACATTATCATCTTGAGCATTTGAGCATTCACTTGAGCTTTTTATCATCAATCATGGCAGCTTTCAGCATTGCAATTGTTCATTGTTGAAGAAGTAGTCCACATCTCTCAAACAAGGAATCGCACGGTCTAGATTGTGCAGGTGCTCGCAGTAAATTCCGGTCGCTTCTGAACAAACATCCGCCACTTCTGAATCTCTGCGCCACTTTCAAGCTAGAACAGGCCACATTTAGCCCTCTGGATAGCCTTTAAACGAACAGTCGTTGCTTAAGCCGCCGCTTTCGCACATATTCGCATCGCTTTTGACTTAACAGTGGACGCCTTTGGAAATATACTGTTCGCGTTTGTCCCTCAATTGATCGCTTCTGGCCAATACGCATCGCTTATGAGCTGACAGGTGCCGCATCCTGTGTTTTCCGCGTCGCATCCGATCCGCAGTCTTTCGCCTCTGGTATAATAGAGGTCGCTTTTGATCAGCAGTGAACCGCATCTGGTAAGTTCTGTTGTTTTCAAATCTGTTTCAGTTCTAGTTGGATTTTTGGCTATTAATTGGGTATTTGCACAGCATCTTATCAATTTGTCCAAGAAAGGAGGTTATCAAACTACTGACATATCTGTTGCAGGTTCGATCGGTCCAAGATTTGTGCTTTTTTCACTAAATTAGGCATATTTGGGCTTGGTGCTTAAAATGAATCATTGTTTGCTCCGTGCTTGATTTATCTTTTTGATTGCTTGCGTGCACCTGATTGTAACCCAAATTTAATGGCAAAAGTATCCTCTCCCCTTGCCTATCAAATGGATCTTGGGTGTATGAGAACTTGTCATTATCTTTAGAGGGCCTGCCTTCCCGGTGTGAGAAGGGATACAACCCAAGCGGTAACGGGCTAAAGCCAAGTCCTTCCAAACCGCTATATAAGAAAAGTGTTTGTGTCGAAAGCCACAAACAACGGGTGCAGTTGTGTTATACCGACAGCCAACCTCCCCCAAAACCCTCCAAGGTGCAACCCTTGGAGGCTGGGAGACTCCATAACGGAGAGTAGCGCTGCCGCACGTATAGCCACCTGAACGGATGCCCTTACTAGCAACCTTGTGTAGTAGCCAAAAACCTTCTATCTGTTGACGCAGAGGGAAAAACCCTTGAAGCGGCCCCGATTCATGCGGTTCTTAGCCGAGGTAGCAGGGACAATCTAAAGGTTTGGAGAGGGTCAAGCCTTATACGAAACCCGGATCTTGGTATGCGTGAGAAGTGTGTGCAAATGTAAGGAGGATCCGGTGCTACCAAGATCCTAGAGCTACCCGCTTTGAATAGGCGCAGCTAGCGGATTCAACAGATACTGTCCTATCCTAGCCTAGGTTGTATCAGTTTGTGCTTGTTGTGAATGTGAGTGACTGTTATCACTATTTTCTTGCTGAAAAACTACAAAATCAAACAACTGTTACACAAACACAGTCGCTTCTGAACCTAAACTGCTCGCACAAACCACAGCCATCGCTTCTGAACTGTAGTGATTCACTTTTTGCCTGAACTGCGTCGCTTTTAAACAACAACTGCCCGCATATTGCCTGAACAAAGTCACTTTTAAACCGTAGTTGATCGCCTTTTGATTGACTAGAATTGCTTTTAAAACACAACTGATCGCCTACTTCCTAAACCAAGTCGCATCTGAATCATAACCAATCGCATATTGTCTGAGCCAGATCGCCTTTAAGCCGCAGTTAGTCACCTTAGGACTGAACGAAATCACCTCTGAACAACATACTGTCGCCTCTAGGGATATCTAAGTCGCCTCTGATCAACAGAAAATCACCTTTGAGCCAACAGTCGTCGCCTCTGGCATAGCATTTGCTTCTGGTTAATACTGTCATTCTCTGTCGAGCCTAAACAAGATCGCATTTGAGCTATCATTGATCGCCTTTAGCATCCTTTGAGTCGCATTTGAGCTATCATCAGTCGCCTGTAGCTAAAATACCTGGAAACCTTAATCCATCAGCCAAATTAGCCACAGGTCCAGCTTGCTTGAGTCTCAAACATCAGCTTTCAGACTTCTCTTTGATCAACAGCAAATACCTGGCCTTTGTCTCTTATTTTTGAGCTTATCAATCAATCACAACTCATGAGCTTTCCATCTTTTTGAGACCCCAACCAACAAATCAGACATCAACCCAATCATTTCAATCAGCAAACAACCTTCAGTTTTAGCTTCAACCAACAAACATCCTTCAGCTTTAGCTTCAGCAAACAATCTCCTTTAGCTTTAGCTCCAACAAACATCAACGGCAAACAATCTTCCCCTTGAGTGTTTAAGCTACCTCTAGGGACAACCAACAACAACTGACCAACAACAACTCAGCCAAAACAAATCAACCAAGCAACTTAGCCAAACCAGCAAAACGAAACAACAACCAATCAATCAACCAGCCAACTATAATCTTTTGGGTCTCAAAACTTTGACAAGCTCAACTTCATCATCAACATCATGCCTCAAACTAGGAGTCAATATCGAGCTGAAATAGAAGCCAAATTGAAAGCTGAAATGGAAGCCAAATTGCAAGCTGAGATGACACAATTCACAACACCTCTTAAGGATGCAACTCAATTCACAACTGGTATGCCTTCTCATATGTTTATACCTCACGAATACACTATGGGCAAGTCATCTTCACAACAAATGCAACCTCCACCATCCTTGGAAACTTTCGAAGAACAATCTCAAGACGACTCATCAGAATTCCAAGATACCTATCTATGGGACCAAGTTGAGAAACTCATGATATCTGAGCCTGATCGTTGTTTTCTCCAACTTGCTCGCATGGGTGCTAAACTACCTAAGGATTTTGACATATCTGCTATTAGAGAGCAAGATCCCAACACTTCTGCTGTTGTTGCGAATAGACCATCTACTATAGTCACATCATCTCCTATTACATCGCAAACATCATCCTCATTGCCTATTGTTGCTTCATTTGAGTTACCACGATTAGAGCATACTTTAGAACCATTGATAGTGCCCACCAATGTGCTCCCTCTCATGTCACAAAATCTCAACATTCCACCTTTTCATGTCCCTCAACATATCTCTCCTTCTACCATGACTGTTTCCATGCCTCAAGTAACACAAGCGCAAACACTTCGAGCATCACAAGCTATTCCCATGTCTTATAGTGTACAAACCTCCCAAACTATTCCAACAACACATGTTGTCCATACTTCACACCCATTACAATCCACTACCTCTCATACGAATACCATATCCCATATACCAACTGCTAATCCTTCCACGTTATCATATAATCCCAACGTTAGTCTCATTGACATGAGTGATCCCCCTGTTTCTCAAGCCAATCCGAACAATAAGATTGCTTATGTTGATCAACTTACATCCATGTCGTCATATTCCTCCAATCCTTCACGCACCATCAATCCATCCTATGCTACCCAAAGAGTTCCTATTGTCACCCAACCTATGACACATACCAATCCTCATATCATCCAGAATACAAATCCAAACGTTTCTGTTGTATCTACAAATCCCTCCATCACTTACCATGTCACGAATCAAATCCCAATTTCCCAACCATTCACTACTATCAATCCACTATCCACTTCCCATGTGATGCACACCCAATTGCCGCTTGTGTCTCAAGGACAGCAATCCTCCAACACATACGTATCACATACCAATCCTTTGACATACATTGTGGGCACACAACCACAACAAACAGTCACAACTCCATATATCCCACAGCTGCAATCACAACATATCTCCTATTATATTCCACCCCCTTCACAACAACAACAATTATCTTCAGCAGATGTTCAACAAATGATCGATGAAAGGGTAGGACAAGGCAAGAAACCTTTTTCTCTCGCAAACATATGCGCCTGTCCATTTGACAAGTCTCTTAATATGATACCTTTTCCACCACATTTTGAAATCCCACAATTTGAGAAATACAAAGGGAAAGGGAATCCGGAAGACCATCTTCGAGCCTTTTTTGTCGCATGTCTTGATGTTTCTTATGACGATACATATCTTTTGAGACTATTTCCTCGAAGCTTAGCAGGACAAGCTCTTGAATGGTTTTCTCATCTACCCCCGGGCATCAAATCTTTTGCGGAATTAGCACACAAATTTCGATCTCATTTTGCCTTCAACATTGAACACGAAGTAAACATGAATGACCTTGTCAATACCAAACAGCGCAACGGTGAACCCTTCTCTGCTTTTACCCAACGATGGCGTAACATGGCTAGCAAATTATCATGGGAAATACCTGAGAAACAACAGCTTGACATCTTTGTTCAAAATCTTCATCCTGAGCTGTCATTCCAACTACAATTGCAAAATGCTAGCACCTTTGACGAACTAGTTTCCAAAGGAGTTATTATTGAACGAGCCTTAATTGCCAAGGGCACTATCAAGATCTTTCGCGACAATAAAGATTCTCCTCAAAATTCCAATGATAAGTCTCATTTTTGGAATAAGAACAAAAATGTCGTCAATGACGGTATTGTAGATGCAAAGATTATTCAAACTATGAGAGCTCCCATCAACATTCAAGCAGCCTCTACACCAAGACAGCCTTTTCCACAATGAAGAAACCAACGCCAAACTTCCAATCCACGCCGACAATTTACACCATTAGTGGAACCCATGGAAGTTGTTCTTCAAAAGCTACTTCAAGCAGGAGACATTATTCTACCCGATGCACCACCAAATGGCGAACCCCTCTTTCGAGCTCCTTGGTACAAAGAAAATGAGTATTGTGATTACCATCGGGTTAAAGGGCACAAAACAAATGGTTGTATGCGCTTAAAACATGTTATCCAAGACTGCATCGATCAAGGTTTAATCAACGTCACACCTTCAACAGCTCAACCTGCTCAACAATCAACATCAAATTATGATCTAGAGACTTTCAAGAATCCACTTCCATCTCATGATCAGACAAATAACCTTCAGGATGGAAATGCTATTCCATATAACTATGCATCATCTACCATCGGCCGCATTGACCATGCTCGCATTTCTACCATTATTGTCCAAGGGAGAGCACCTGATTGTGCCGTAACCATGCGAAGAGGTCAAGTTACTATTCAAGGAGCTCCTCCTCACTCTTCTCGATCTCTCTCTGACTATAACCTCTTGGATCACCTTGGTAAAACACCCGCACACATATCTATTCTTGAGCTGCTCCGCATATCTCCCGCACATAAAGCTATCCTTGATAAAGCCTTACAAGAGTCTATTGGTTTTTCTTCTGAATCAGCATTAGGGTTTGCCACTTCTAATGCACAGGCAGATTCAGCCAACTAATACAGGAGGTTGCGTGAGCTCCTCCCCTTCACTTCTGGTTCTGCCGCACCAAGGGGGGTATCCCTATAACTCAAGATGTAACCTTGACTAGCTCAAAGATAGAAAGATCTAACTTGACAACAACAGGCAGAATACTCTCATGTATGGACCAAGATCTGTATGATAGATCACAAGGTGGGCAACGTTCTTGGACATATATGTCTGGTTAGGGATGAGAGCATGCAAGGGTTTCCTACTCCTAATCCTACAACTAACAGATGGAAGGGAGAGATGGTTTGAAATGGTGTTTGGATGCAAAGCTGGACATGGTGTATAACCTCAACACAGAGCTAGATTGGTGCCTATCCAGGGCTTGGAGTCGGTAGACATACACCTGTGAATGATCAGCATGAATAGCTAAAACTGGATTTCAAGGGGATACACATGATACCTGCCTTACAGATATCTCCCAATACAGAGTGTTAAGCTGTCGATACTTATGGCATCCCTATTGCAGGAAGAAAGATACATGCAAAACTGGAGACAGAATCAGCATAACACATGCAAACATAGCATTATTCATATAAGATTAACCATGAAATCAGTGGATTCATGCCAAAACGTGCAACAGGAGATACATAAACTCACAAGTTTTGCTGCACAGAGCAACCAAAACTAGTTGTATCTTATTACAGAGCCAAAATGTCTAGTTTTAAACAACCTTCAAATGAGCAACACAGCCCTACTTATACAGCAAGGAGGTGCTCAGCCTTAATTACATAGTTGACCAAAAAAACCCGCCAGATACACAGTATCATCAGATTGGCGCTCAAACATTCAATGCAGCAGGTGGGAGAGAAGACAGGAAGAAATCTCGAGCCTTGTGCCGCCGCCTAGGGATCCACATCTTCAATCGGGTACTAGATCCGTCCACACCATCGCCCATACCTCTGCAACAATCGCCATTAATGGCACACCAACCCGCGGCCTTGGGAAATGCAGAATACTGTGCGTCGCAACCGTTTCCCGCCAAGATACATCGTCATGATATTTGAAAATATGCAGGGTCGAATTATCCCACATGCACCCCGCAGCAACCTCCTCATCACCTTATATACTAGGTCGCGAGCATATATGATGTCGGTGCTTTTGCTCCCGACGACACTAGTATAAAACTTTCATCATCATCCTCCAGCAGCATGATATCCTGTTGCTTGAAATATCACCTTGACGTCAGCATCATATCGCAATATCACCTGCATGATAAACGCCTTCATCGACACAACCTGATGCATCGGAGGAAGATCCTCCTGCTTAGCCGATACCAAATGTCTGGCCGATGAACATCCTGATGACATCACCGTCATATCCTGCTGACATCATCAGCATATCTGCCTATTGCGCACCTCCTCATATCCGGATGACATCATCGTCATATTCGCAACATTGGGGGATCTTCATAAGATGAGTAATGTTAGAAATATGACCCCCCGGACCTTGATGACGTCACCACCACATGTCGGCATCAGGATGATATTCGGAAGATAACCAGATATTTGGAAATATCATCTTGATGCACAAATATCATGTTGCACTGTAGCTCCGCTATAAGATTGGGGTGATATATGAATATGACAGATATTTGAAATGATCACCCCCCACTGGATAATGCATGAAGCCGACAGGCGAATATCTCCCTGATATCAGCATCATCATGATGCTGGAACAAACATACATCCGGGTGATATTCAAATATGAAAATATCACCCCCTCCTTCAGAAATATCATGATGCAGATAGGCAGAGAAATAGATATCACCCTGACATAAGAATGACGTCAGCATCATCAGGGTGATAAAACAACGAACATGAAGTGATAAAACAACATCAGGATGATCTTGACTAAGATCACCTGATGTTCAAATATGATGACCCCGATGAAGATCGGATCACACTTAGGACTTTGCAGCAACATCATCAGGATGATCTTAAGTAAGATCACCCGATGTTAGAATATCACCCTAGCGAAAGATCATGCTGACAGAAAATATGATGACCCTCGTAAGCAACATCAGGGTGATGTCTGGAAACATGATGATGATGACCTCCTCCAAAGAAAATATGATGCTGATGTTAAAACATGCTGAGGAGGCCCAAAGACTTAGAACATTTTTTTTTTGGATTTTTTGGGAAGGTGCCTGCATGTTTATATGCTTGAAAACTGACTGCTCATGCAGGCACCAACAGAGTCTTCGGTGCCTAATAATATTAATATCACACAATTCCAGTCTATGGTCGCTAGCATTGCCGCCCCTTGTCATTTGACCTTTTCCGACAAAGATCTTCAGCCCTCCATTCATCCGTCACACAACGAAGCCCTCCATATTGAAGTATTTGTTAAACAACGCCGTATCAAATGAGTCTTGATAGATGGGGGAGCTGGTCTTAATATATGTTCTTTGAAACTTATCAAACAATTGGGATATTCTAAGAAAGATGTTGACATCTCCAAGGTTATTACCATCAGAGCATACGATGACGCTGAAAGAGATACCGAAGGGATCATCTTATTGCCTATTCAAGTTGGGCCGGTTATTACCGAAACTCGCTGTCAAGTCCTTGATATTGATCTTCCTTATAACATAATCCTTGGACGCCCTTGGATCCATACCCTTAAAGCAGTTCCCTCTACATACCACCAATGCCTTAAATTTCCACATAAGGGTGTTGAGGTTACCATTCAAGCTGATCCTAATCCATTTGAGTTCTGCCGTGCCTTTCAGGCTAAATATCAGAATCCGAATCACATCCCTATCAACACCGAGGCATATCCGTCTTCATCCTATATCAACCCATCCGATCTTCTCAAGCCCTCATCTAGCAAAGCCGCTTCCAACCTCCATATCAAATATACCGAACATGGCCCTGGTGAATACAAACTACACGAGTCTTATTGCGTGGGTACTCTTCCATTATCTCCTAAATCCCACGGTAAGCCCTCTACATCTAAGCCAACTTCATCCTCCGCTGTTATCAAAGCTCCCCCTACAGTATTCATTAAGGGTGGTTTCTTGGATGATGAAGACATTGAGGACATCAACTCTTGGATCTTCTTTGATGACAATGACCAGGTCCAACTTGGAGTAGAGCGATACAACAATGGTTTTCGTATCATAAAGAACATGGGCTACAAAGGACATGGCGGCTTGGGATTACAGGAACAAGGACCTATTGAACCTATCATTGTGTCTAAGAAGTTTAATAAGCAAGGCCTTGGTTACCAACCGGAGGTACCGCGACCCAAAGACATTAAGTGTATTTCCGATATTGACGTTGGACCTTCCTCGGTAGGAGAGACTTCTAACTTGGATATTATCGATGACTCCTCCCTTCATATCACCGACCTTTTTCAGGAACATTCCATCTTCATGTTTTCCGCAACCTCTTCTAGCCATCATGATTCCTCCATTAACCTTTCACTCGTATATCCTGACCTCATCGATTGGGACCAACAGGGGGCACCGATATTGGATACATTTGAAAATGACGAAGCCATTGCAGAATTCATGGGTTTGAGACAAGGTATTCCATTGGGTGATCATAAAGCAGGTTTCATGATGGATTTACCTAAACTAGCATATTTTGGCAGAAGTATCAAGTCCTTCAGTCGCAAAAGTGAAATAAACAAAATTCAACAAAATAGGTCACTAGGTGAAAACCGAAAGGCGCCTCTTGACCATGAAAAAGTAAAAATAAAGGACGTATCCGAAGGTGAAAACCTCTCTGAGGTGCCTGAGGATGAGGGATTTGATCTTCCTGTTGCTACTGATTACCATGAGAAATCAACTGTGCTAGTTGAAAAATCACAAGACATGAACTTGGGAACATAACAGAATCCGAAGATTACTTTTTTGGCAGCATCACTCTCTGAGCAAGAACGAAGAAACTTCACAGCATTCTTTCTGAGAAGAGCTATAAATTTTGCATGGACTTATGCAGACATGCCAGGTCTAGATCCTTCACTTGTAGTACATCATTTAGCAGTATCTCCGGATGCAAAGCCTGTCAAAAAAAAATTGCGCAAAATGCATCCACAAGTTGCCTTATTGGTCAAAGCAAAAATTCAGAAACTGTTAGAAGCAAAATTCATAAAGCCTATTGATTATCCAGAATGGGTTTCAAATTTGGTACCTGTAGCAAAACCAGATGGACGTGTTCGTTGCTGCACAGACTTTAGAGATCTTAACAAAGCTTGTCCTAAGGATGATTTTCCACTACCAAGCATAGACAACATTGTAGATCTTACAGCAGGACATGAAATGCTATCTTTGATGGATGGATTTTCTGGTTATAATCAAATCCGAATAGCAGAGGAAGATCAAGATAAAACATCCTTTATCTGTCCATGGGGTACCTATTGTTGGGTTGTAATGCCTTTTGGTCTTAAAAACGCTGGAGCCACCTATCAACGAGCTATGATAGTTATTTTTCATGACCTTTTTCATACTATCATGGAAGACTATGTTGATGACATCCTGGGAAAATCCAAGACAAGAGAAGGACATTTACAAGTATTGGCACAAATCTTTGATCGATTAGAAAAATACCAAGTCAGACTAAACCCAAAGAAGTGTGTATTTGGTGTAACATTAGGCAAACTGTTGGGATATATTGTGTCTCGATGAGGGATAGAAGTGGACCCAGCTAAGGTAAAAGCTATCATAGAAATGCCTCCACCAACGACTCTCAAAAAGCTCCGTAGTTTACAAGGTAGGCTATAATCTATCCGCAGATTTATCTCACAACTAGCAGATAAATGTCATCCTTTTCAACATCTTCTTCGTAAGGGTGAACCTTTTAAGTGGGATGAAAAGTGTCAACAGGCTTTTGATAAGATAAAAGAATACTTGGCAACACCTCCTGTGCTAGTACCTCCGACACCTGATCGTCCATTACTGCTCTATATATCATCAACAACTACAGCATTGGGTGCCCTTCTAGCTCAACATGATGACTCAGGAAAAGAACAAGCCATTTATTACATCAGCAGAACCCTTGTGGGATATGAACTCAATTACTCATTCATGGAAAAAGCTTGTTTAGCCTTAGTGTTTGCTTCCCAAAAGTTGCGACACTATATGCTGAACCAAACAACGAAGCTCATCTCTAATGTGGATCCCCTCAAGTATCTCCTTTCAAAAGCTCTTCTCACAGGGAGATTAGCAAAATGGGTTATGATCTTAAGTGAGTTTGACATACAATATGTGAACCGCAAAGCTATCAAAGGACAAGTTATTGCTGATCAATTAGCTGCAGCACCCATCACAGACATTCAGCCAATATATTCAGAATTTTCGGATGAAGGATTGTTTCATTTGAATTCTCCAGCACGATGGCAACTATACTTCGATGGGTCATACACACAACATGGTTCTGGAGCAGGTATCTTGTTTGTCACCCCTCAAGGCGATTGTATACCTAAATCATACAGAATAGCATTCCCATGTACCAACAACATAGCAGAGTATGAAGCTTTAATCACAGGCTTACGCATGGCAGTACAATGGGCTATCAAACAGTTATGAGTCTTTGGTGATTCTCAGCTGGTTATCAAACAGGTTTTAGATGAATATCAAACAAAAGACGAGAAGCTTCTCCCATACAAGTTAATGGTGGATGATTTCAAGAGATATTTTGAGGATATTACCTTTGAGCTAATTCCCAGTCTACAAAACAGAGCAGCAGATGCCATGGCTATGATTGGATCTCTTTTAGATATGCCATCTAATACCTATAAATGTGAGTTCTTGGTTGAACAGCTTTTGATCCCAGCATTTGAAGTTCCACAATCTGAGCTTATATGTGAAATTGTTGGTCCCAACTCGTCATGGTACAAGGATATATACGAGTATATTCGCCATCAAACCTTTCCACTTCAGCTATCCAACACCCAGCGCAAAACCTTTATCCGTCGAGCCTCTCGTTACACTATCTTAGGAGACACTCTTTATCGCCGGAGTCTTGATGGTATCCTCCTTAGATGTCTTGATTCCGAAGAAGCGAAAACGGCTTTACGTGAAGTGCATGAAGGTGTCTGCGGTTCGCATTCTGCTGGCCCTAGCCTTGTTAAGAAACTTCTACGAGCAGGATACTATTGGCCAACTATGGAAAAAGATGCCCAGCAATTTGCAAGGAGATGTCTACAATGTCAGAAACATGGAGATCTAATACATGCACCAGCACGTGAGCTTCAGCCTATTGTCACTCCATGGCCTTTTTCACAATGGGGACTTGATCTCGTAGGTAAAATCCATCCAACTTCATCTAATGGTCATAAGTTTATTATTACTGCCACTGAGTATTTCACGAAGTGGGTAGAAGCCATACCAATGACCTATATCACAGGTAAACAAATAGCCAAATTCATTCTACATTACATTATCTGCCGTTATGGCGTTGCTCAAGCTATTGTCACAGACAATGGATGCCCTTTTAAGAACCAAGAGGTTAGAGATCTTTGCAACAAGTTCCATATTCAACATAGATTCTCTACACCTTACTATCCTCAGAGCAATGGTCAAGCTGAAGCCTCTAATAAGACAATCATTAAGATCCTTAAAAAGACTGTTAATGACGCTGGTCGAGATTGGCATCTACAACTACATCCTGCATTATGGGCATATAGAACAAGCATTAGAACTCCTACTGGCGCCACACCCTATGCTCTCGTCTATGGCATTGAAGCTATTTTGCCCATCGAGGTTGAGATTCCCTCTTTGCGCATATCCTTGCAACATACTATCTCAGATGAAGAGTATCGAGTATCCAGACTCCATGATCTTGAGCTATTAGATGAACGCCGCCTTACAGCATTGAACCATCTTCAAGTCTATCAAAACCGGCTACGCCGCAGCTACAACAAAAAGATCAGGGAACGCAGATTTCAAGTTGGCGACCTTGTCCTTAAAGAAAACCAAAGGAATCAACAACATCGGGAGAAATAGGGCAAGTTTGAGCCCAATTGGCTTGGTCCTTTCATTATCACAGTAGTCTATGGATCCGGTGCATACACTCTGTCAACACCTGAAGGCATTCCCTTGGATGAACCCGTCAACAGCGTTCATCTCAAGAAGTTTTATCCCTAAATCTCAGCTACCCCAAAAAGATCATAAAAACAAAAAAAAATAAAAATAAAAATAAAAAATAAAATAAATAAATAAATAATCCGTCCTCTGGTGAAAACCTGGTAAACAGGCGCCTTGGATAAGTACCATAGTGAAAACCTGGCAAACAGGCGCTATGTGTAGTGACCAGCTTCCCCTATTTGCTTGATTCGTTTGATCATATTTCCCCACTTCATCTTGTATAAGCCATAATCATAAGCCCTATTGCAATCCCACACATAGCCTTTCATCTTCATCCTTTGACCTATGCTAGCTTTCACACTTGAGACATTGTCGTGATATCTATATCTTTTGGCACCTTAGCATCTTGGCCACATTTCTTCTGCATTGTCGCTTCTGCATAATAAACCTCATCCCACACTGGGGGCATTTGTCGAGTCTTATTGGGAAGTGGATCCTGTTATCTCTAGCTCATAGCCCATCAAACCACTCCGCACACAACACAACACACCTTATCAACTTCAGCCATGGCACGTATCCAACAACAAATATGACTTAACGTCTTGCAACCAGGACTCATATCTTTGCAATTTATCCACATTCATCCAACAATCTTAACAAAAATCGCCTGCTCAAACATCCAATCAGCCAGCGACATCAATTAGAACTACATGCAGCTTTTATCGTTGACGCCTTGATCCCATGGATACAGGGTATGTAGGCAATCTGAGATGCAAAGGAAGCACTCTGATTCAGGCTAAGACGATAGTCCCTTTCATCATCCATCTTTCATCTTTCGTCTAAAACATCCTTCAATCTTTCAGCTCCAATTCTTCTATCTTTCATCACTTACATCATCAATAAAACCCAGAACTACATATTCATCATGTCTCATCTTCATCGTAATGTGCTTTGATCCCGTGGATACAAGGTATGTAGGCAGTCTGGAATACGAAGGAAGTTTCCAGTGCTCAAGCATAGATGATCCCCACCATCTTATTCATCCATTCTCCTCTCTTTGATTAGCTCGAACAAGCAACAAACCATGTATATGCGAAGCCCAAGCACTTTAACCGATCAAAAGTACACCAGAAGCTATTTGTCCGCATGCCTTAAGCCAACATTTGCTATAACAATTTATCAACAACTTTAGCCTTCAACAGGATGTAGCTTTCCTCTTAACAAGGTGCCAGCTTGATCTATCCAAGAGCACCCAAAATTTGGCAAGAGAACGTGATGACAGTATCTTTTGTTTTCTCTTTTGATTTATCTATTGTCCCTTTTTTATACCTAATCAAGACTGCCTTGATCTATTTATATCTTGGTATGTTGCGATGAAGTAAGGACTGGGGCATGGTCATATTACTTTTGTATGCCGTGTTTGCGGGATGATCTTATTCTCTTCCTATGCGTATTGGTATCTTGTACGTGTTGGGATTAGCATCTTACATATCAATATCTCTAGCATTTGAGAAGCTAAACAGTCTCTTATGCATTTGAGACTATTCTATGTTAAGACTAACTCCATACATATAACCAGCAAGCTATCATTATGTGTAGTGGAGATAAGCTCAAACCATTGCTTGTAGCGTCAAAGTCCAACACTAGCTGTTATTCATATCTTGTGTATGTTGGCTCAACATCTTGACCTCATGCGTTCAGACAAGATTGTAACACGCTAGTTACGCATTGGATACCTCGACACCTTGGTCTCTTATACCCTGGTGCATAACATCGATATGCTATATCAAACATAAGGACTGCATTTCTTTTCATTTTGAGCAATTACTTGAAAGCTGCCCATCATCATCCTACCTATTCATTCTATCTATTCATTCCATCATACTCAGCTAAGATCACTTATTTTCATCCTCCTTTGTCCATGTTCCCGCTCCTGCAAAAACAAGTGTGTTAGACATACATAAGTCCATCAATATATATCTTTCATTACCATCTGCCTATATGCATACATCTATCCATAGCTTTACCATTTACATTTTCTATCCATTCCCATTTGCATAAATATCCATCCATAATCCATATATAATCCATACACATAACATACATAACCATCATAATATCAACATCAAAACCATTACAACATCATACAGATCGCCAAAACTGCCATATATATATATATACATGTGTGTCAAAATACAAGTGTCTACAATACAAGCTGAGCCCTGAAAAGAATGAATGTACAACAACGGCTCTAGGCCTCATCATAATACAATATAAACAAGGTATACCCTAGCGACTACTGCCAGCTCCCTCGCCCTGACCACCACCGCCACTCGGTCCTGTACCTGGTCCTCCATCTCTAGGTGGCCCCATCACTGAGGCTACTGATCTAGATCCACCCGATCTCCGTGAACTCGAAGCCCCTGACCTGCTCCTGAAGCTAGGCTGTCTCTGCTCTGCCGGCACAGTTCCATAATATAGGCCTTTGTAATACTCAACCTCACCCTGCACTCTCCGCAACTCTGCCTGTACCGCTGTCAACTGTGTGGCCAAGTACATGGTAGCTCCATCAGTCCCCAAGGCAGCCACTGCTCTGTCTCGCTCACCAGTCATCCCCTGTAGCTGCAGTACTGCTCTATCTCTCTCCGCTCGCAGACCATCCCTCTCTGCTCTCATAGCCTGCTCCTGCTGTACCGCAGTGTCTCGCTCCAGCCTCATCATCTGCTCATGCTGTCTGGCTGTATCCCTCTCTCCTGTCACTCTAGCAAGCGCACCATCATCCTGGCCATCTCCTCCCTGTCCTCTCAACTGTAGCTGAGCCTGATAGGTCTGTGCCTGTGCTCTAGCATGCCGCAGACTAATCACGACCTGATGCATGTCCATCTCCACCCTCCTCAACCTCATTTGTGCCCGCTGCCTCCATCTCCTCTCCTCTCTGATCTGTCTCCGCAGCTGCTGAATCCCTACCTCATCTCCTGCTCCCATCTGCGCCTGAGGCTATGCTAATATAGCAGGCTGACCTGGCACCTGCCCTGGCATCTATATCCCTGGTGCCGCTGGCACTACTGCCTGTGCTGGTGGAGCCCGTCGTCGTCTCCTCCGAACTAGCCTCTCCATCCCAATCTCTCCAATCTCCCCATCTCGTGTCAATCGCGTCGGCCTAGCTGTCGCCCAGTATGCATCATACTCTGGCAATGTGCCTGGATCTGCAGGACCCTGTCCCCACTGCCATGCTACTGGCTATAGTCCATCTCTCTCTGCCAAAGCTATGTCAACCACAACCTCTGGACCCCAATCAAATACCTCCTGCCTCGTCCTCCCAAAAATGGCATCACCAACCGGTACTGCCTGTGCCTCTCCAAACTGTCTCAGGGCTCTCTCTGGTAAATAGCGCTCTATAATGTACATGCCGCATCCAAAAATGTATCTCGCCTGTCTAGCATAGACAAGCTCCGCATCCTCCTCCTCCCACTGCTCACATCCTAGCCAGGGCCTCCATACAAATATGTCTACCTCATCCAATCTCTGCCGCCAATATACCACTCCTCGGCGCTGTCGATAAGTCAATGCTCCTCTATACATCCGTGCAAATGGCTCTCCTGCTGCTCTAGCCACCCATCCCTCTGGTCTCGTCATCGGAATGTGCTCATATGCCCATACATGCAAAACTGTCACCCCTGCTGACATACTGGCTCCAAACATGTATGCACAATCATGCAGGTAATGATAGAGCTGTCCCAACATGCACTCTGCCCACGCATATCTCGTGCCATAAGAGAACATGCCCTCCATCACTGTCCCCCATCCTACGGGAAATCCTCTAGCTCTCCTATCACCCACTAGCCATCTAATGATAGCCACTACCACCTGCTGTAATCTATCACAGAGCTCCTCCATCCTCCCCATCGGAATCTCTGAACCCTCTACTCCGATGTCTGGTGTGCCAAACAATCTCCTGAATGTCGCTGGGCCCATCTCCGGATCATAATCTCCACGATCCCCATCTATCGGAATCCTCAATATCCGGAATACATCCTCTAAGGTATGTTGGCAAGAGACACTATATGCATTCATGGTTGTTGTCATTGATGGCAACAAAGGTCATCCCACATATCCGCAAGTCATGGTGTGTCTCTACCGGAAGTCAGAATGAAGATTGTTGTGGTCCGGTGAACAAGAACAGAGCATGTGGCAAGGTCCGACAGATTGGTCCGGATCTCTCAGAGGAAGTGTCTTGGTGCAGTGCGGATTTGGGGAAGTCAAGAGGACTACCTTGAGTAGTATATTCCAAGGATTTAGCCTCCGGTGATGAACAAAGAAAAAGATATGAATAGTTGAGTACCGGATTCCTGAGAGACAGTGAGAACAGAGGAAGAACTGACTGACAGAGTATCAGACTATTTTCCGGATGTGTTACTGTTGATGGTAAAGGTTGTGAAGGCATGAATCATGTTTGGCCGACATAATTAATGATATCTACAAGTATATGCTTGATCCGCATTACTTGATATGCAAGGATTCAGCCGACAGAACAGAGTTTGTGAGAAGATAGATTATTCCGGGTGCCGACTAGAAAGATAATGAAATCACTAGTGCAGATATATATAGAGGATGGATTTAGTTGTGAAAATAGTAATGGTGTGAAGGTGTATGCGAATAAATACAGAGCAGAGCAGAAGCAGTAAGAAAGATCCGGTATGTGAAAAGATAGCAGAATAAAGAACAGAGGAAAGATGAAGTGCAGCAGATCAGTGTACTGAGCCTAACCGGAATTGAACTCCAGCATATGTAGATGCTTCCAATCAATTTAAGACTGTGATTCTTATCACTTTGTAGACAGTGTGTCTCCTTGTAGGCAGTGGGCCTCTTTGTGAGCAGTGTGCTCGGGCAGTGAGCCCTAATTGGCAAGTGCCATTTTGTAATTCCTTATTCTTCTAACAGAGAATAATCTTTGGGTTAATCACCCCATGGTTTTCTCCCTTAACAGGGTTTCCACGTCAAAAATACTGTGTCATGTGTTTTTCATTTCATGGTAATGTTTGTTTGTTTGATTCAATGCTGCATTGATTAATAAGAAAGTTCAAAAGAAGAAATAATTAGGATAACTGATTCACCCCCCCCTCTCAGTTATCAACAATTGGTATCAGAGCGAGGTTCCTCCTAATAGAGCCTAACAGCTTGAGGAAGATCTGGGAGTTCAAATGGATGCATATGGTTTAAGGGAGCAACTCAAGACTGCCCTTGAGGATCTTGAACAGTCAAATTCTGAAGTCAATGAATTAAAGGAAAGACTCAAACAGGCTGATGAATTCATGAGAGAATTAAAGGACAAATTAAGTCTCTCTATGAAAAAGAGAAAGGAGCTGCTCCAACAATTGGCAAGACAAAGTGAAGAAAGCAATACAGATGAAGAATTGACTGAGAAAACCAAGTTATGTGAAAAATTATCAAAAGAAGTCATTATGTTAAGACATGAAATGGAATCAGGAACTATAAAGTTTACTCAAGAGATTGAAGAAAAAAGAAAAGCTGAAGACAATCTAAGACAATCTCTTAAAGAGAAATCAGAAGAATGCCACCAGATGGACAGGATTATCAGACATCTTGAATCTGATCTTGAAGATGCCAAAGATAATGAAGAAAAACTTGAGGATCAAATTGTCTCTCTCAAAAGAGATCTTCAAACAACAAATGAATATAAAGAAAAATTCAAGATAAGTTCTGCCCAACTTGAAGTACTTCTTGGAAGTCAAAAGAGGACAGATGACAAGTATGGTTTGGGATATGAGAAAGGAGAAAGCTCCGGATCCGGTCAAAAGAATTTTGGATCAGAAAATCCAAGGAATAGGCCTAGAAGACCTCCGGTAAGACAGCCCAATGCTCAAAGATATCCATCTTTCAATGGATACTGCCACAGCTACAATCACTTTGGTCACAAAGCTAATCAGTGCAGAAAAAGGATGAATCAAACTAATCCATCCTTCTCCGGACAGTGCTTTAACTGCAAAAGGTATGGACACAAGTCTCATGAATGCATAAATATGCAAGTAAACAAATCATTCAATGGTAGATGTTTCACATGCAATAGAGTAGGTCATATGGCTAATCAATGCAGATCAAGAGGTTATCAGTCAAATATGCAAAGAAATGTTATTTGCCAAATCTATAATAGGTCCGGTCATAATGCTAAAGTCTGCAGAAGCAAGAATCAGGACAAAAGAGGTCTGGTGTATAATCAGAATCAAGACAAGGGTAAACAAAAGATGAATGCGGATGAAGTTAGGAATCAGATGAACAAGATTTGGGTGAAGAAAAGTTCAGAGAATGTAGAGGTTGGATCCGCACCAGACTCTGGTGCTGATATTTCTTCCGAAAATTAAAAAGTGAGCTCTGGCTCAGGGGGAGACTCAAAGAAAATCCTGTTCCCCCAGCCAATCAAGTGGTGCTGGATGTGATACAAGATGCGGAGTAAAGGGTTTGAAGATATAAGTCCTGAGATGATTCAGACAAGATTTCAGAGGTCCGCATGAAGATGCAAAGAAGTTGTGATCGATCAAGTAAGACCTATTCCGGGAGATGCTCCGGAATGACAAAGGACTACAAAAGGGTCCGGAGAGATCCGGAAGTACATTATTTTGCTCTGCGGACTGGACAGAATGTTTGGGATGTTCTTGTAATGTGTCATCTCGATTTATTCATGATTGAAAGATCCGCATGATGTTCATAGATCAGAACTGATCCGGGATACTCCAAGCTATCCAGATAAGGCAAACCGGAACAATATAGGTGGAGCATTTATTGCAAACAGATATTAGGGTTTGCGAAACGATATAAGGGATTTCTCAATAATCATTTGATCATTCCACACCCAAGAAGAAGCGAAAAGCGGAGCTCTGCGACAAAATTCATCAAGTTCACTGAAGATCACTTACAGAAGTTACTACATGCAGAAATCAATCCAAATAACCGAAGGCGCATAAGGTATTTTTCGTTTTCAATATCTCCCTGCAAATCTTTGAAAAATGGCTACTCCGAATATAGTTAAGATCTCTGATAGACCTCGTCCCACATTCAAGAAACATCCTTACAAATCCTTGGAGGTAGATCCACTAGGAGCCTTCTCTAGTGTTCCACATGGTGTATTGCATACGGAAGACATTAGGGTTTACATCCATGCGAATTTTGAAGACTTTGGAGAATCAAAACTGATGGATATCTATCACAAACAATTGATAGATGACTCCTTCGAGATCAAACCTCAGTACAAAGCCATCCGGGACAAACACTTTGCACAATGCATTCATTTCCCCTGTTTTGAAGAAGATGAATGGGTCCGGTATGTACTAAGTAGAGTACATGACAACTTCCTATGGTTGAACAAGCCCTTCAAGATTACCAAAGATGCAATTAGGGCTGTAACCGGTCTGCACTCATCTGGTGGATTACCTGTTCTCAAGTCTGTCAAAAATCAAACAGTTAGTGATGCAACCGGATCCAAGTTTGACAAGAGAGCTATGACAGTTGATGACATCACTGAACCGGATGTCAAATTTGCATCTATGATAATTGGTTACAAAATCTATCACTCCAGTAGGGAAAATTTAGTACCGGGAACTGCAATCTACACAGCTTATCAAATGTTAAAGGAGAATGCAGACTATGACTTGTGTGAGCTTCTTGTAAACCAACTTTTTGAAAATCTGTAGAAGATTAAGAAGGACAAGAAAAACTCCTTCAAGTATGGCAATCTGATCCTTTGTCTCTTCTTTTACTACATGAATGAGCTTCCCGGATCTAGTGGATGGATATGGCAGAATGACAGACCGGTTGCCATCCAAATCAGAGACTATTTGCATGGACTTGGGGATGCTAAAGCAAGAAATACAGCTCTATGGGGATATTTCAAGAACTTCCAAAGCATGATGCATGCAAGAGAAAGAATACCCCAATCCCTTGTTGAAAAGTACAAAGACACAGTATGCTTCATGGTAGAAACAGATCAGTGTCTAATGGAGGCAGTAGAACCAAGAACTGTGTGGATCATGCCCGTGGGGTATGAAGTAGATGAACAGATAGTGGAGCTGCATGTTCAACACATGCTAAGTCAGCCTAAAGATCCAAAGGCAGAAAGGTTCGGAACATTTGAGGAACTGAGTGTGAAAATTCATGTGGAACTCAGAGAACCTGAGATAAAGAGGAAGGTGAGAAAAGAAGTAGAGCATATTGCTCAAGGCCTAGGCATTCCAAAGGAGGCACTTGATGCCAACCGGGAAAAGAGGAGAAAGGCTGAGGAAGAAAAGAAAGAGGCAGAAAAGAAAAGTAAGAAAAGTGCTCCGGTTGAAACTTCCACCCGGACCAGATCATCAAAAAGGTCTGCACCTCCCACAACCAAAAGTTCAAAACCGGAAGTCCAGGCATCCGGTAAAAGATTTAAGACAAAAGCCACAAGGGCTTATCAAAGCCAAAAGGATGAAGAAGAAACTAAGTCAGATGAGGGAGTGAAAGAAATAAAGAAATAGAAAAGGAAAGGATCCGGTAAACCCTCTACTGGTCGAGACAAGGAAGAAATGACAGAAGAATTTTCTGAAAAGCCCACCCTGTCTCTAGACAGTGTAGTCAAATCAGTCACTGTGGATGGGAACCTTCAACCGGTGGCTGAATTCTATGATGACTACAATGAGGCAGATCAAAAGATCCTGCAAGAAGCTATAATAAGGTACTTGAACATCTACAATAAAGCTTTTATTGAGATTATCTCTGAAATCCCAAAGAGCCTAGAGATGGAATTAGAGATAAGAAAGAACAATGCCATGGCAAAAGACCTTGAGATCAGGGAACAGATAGCTATTCAGCTATATCCTTCAATTGATCACAAAACAATGAACATGGTATTCAAAGACTGCAAGGATGATTCAGGAGCAAAGCAAGGATGAATCAGCTTATGCTTGGTGAGACCGACAAGGTAGCCAAGGACACTGAAGAGATTCTTCAGAAAACCTTCAAAAGGTTTAATCTTCCTATTGTAGAGGACTTAGGTGCAGAAACAGCTGTGGACTTGGAATCATCTGCTCCGGAAGAAGTGGCCCTTGAACAGACTAACATCTCTCCTCCAGTTTCCCCTACAGTCTCCGGATCCCAAGAAGAAGAGAAACTACAGGAGAAAGAAGCAGCAGTTAAAGAAAAAGAGGTTGACAGCACCAAGGATGCAGAGAAAGAGAAGACCCCAATAGAGAAAACCACAACTGAAAGTGGTAAGAGTAAGGAAGGAGAAAAGATTCCAAAGGACAAAACTGCAGAAGAGAAGAAACATCTGTCTCCAGCAAGAGACACTGCACAAACTGTTCAAGAATTCTTGACAAAAGCCACTATAGAAATTGATGAACCGGACCTGCTAAAAGGACCATTAGATTTTGACTCTTTGTCATCGGTACAAACAATGAAAATAGCCTCACTTGCAAATGAGAAAGTCAAAGAGAAACTACTGAAATCTCACATGGACGACTGTGAGCTTATGGAGGTAGCATCTGGAGTGCTGGAAAAGATCATGCCATCTTTTCAGAAGGATCCCACAGCCTCCTCTTCCGGTAATCTCAAAACCTTAGTCAGCAGTGTTAGTACACATTTTGAATCTCTAGAAAAATCAGCTGAAGAAAAGGTCCGGAAGGAGTTTTTGGATACAAGGTTCTCCGAGGTTCAGGGTTTGATCATTAATGATAGGAGAAACATGAACATTGGGATAAAGAGCTTAGAAAATGCTCTTAAGGATGGCGGTGAAATATACAAATTTTGTATCTCCTGGTCCAAGGTAACAGTGGACATAGAGAAGAAAATAAAAGAGCAAGAGGACACACTACTCAGCTTGTCTCAAAGTTTTGATCCTCTTTCTTCCTCTATAACAAATCAAGAATGTCAGACTATTGCAGTCTTGAGTGAAATCAAGAAATTGGAGAAGGAAAGGAAAAATAGAATAAGCAGGTTGAGTGAGCTCAGGGGGTTAATTGTCCCTAAGCTAGAGGCCATGCATGAGGCCATAGTAGAAGCTCAAATCACAGCCCAGACAAGTGATCCGAAAGATCTAAAAAGGGCAGATGCATTTGCATTTTTGTTGAGTGGTCACATTTCAATTTTGGATAGAATGAAGCAAAGTTGGGCTACAGAACTGATCCAACTGAAGACATCTTTTGCAGACATTCTTCAGTATATGTGAGTATGTAAATATGCGGCTATGTATAGAAATTTTTTAAAAATTTTGGTGTGCAGACCCTACCCTTTGCCATTGATGTCAAAGGGGGAGTGAGGAGCAGTGAAAAATAAGGAATCCAACTAAGGGGGAGTTCCGGAAATTGTATATAAAGATAGAGCATCAGCCAAGGGGGAGCATAGTGTAAACACTTAGTCATTTTTCACTAAGTGTTGCCATCAATGCCAAAGGGGGAGATTGTTGGCAAGAGACACTATATGGATTCATGGTTGTTGTCATTGATGGCAACAAAGGTCATCCCACATATCCGCAAGTCATGGTGTGTCTCTACCGGAAGTCAGAATGAAGATTGTTGTGGTCCGGTGAACAAGAACAGAGCATGTGGCAAGGTCTGACAGATTGGTCCGGATCTCTCAGAGGAAGTGTCTTGGTGCAGTGCAGATTTGGGGAAGTCAAGAGGACTACCTTGAGTAGTATATTCCAAGGATTTAGCCTCCGGTGATGAACAAAGAAAAAGATATGAATAGTTGAGTACCAGATTTCTGAGAGACTGAGAACAGAGGAAGAACTGACTGACTGACAGGGTTTCATGACTATGTCTGATCTGCTGCACCTGACTTTCACCTATCACACTTGGATAATTGCATATGTGCCTCATGCAACAGTCAAGGATATCTTTACTCAGCAGGAGGTAATTGGAAGAAGATGCAGATGGATAAATAAATTGTAGGAGTTCAACATTGAAATACAGATCACAAAATTGGTAAGAGGACAAGGTTTGGCAAAATTGATGACACAGTCAAATCTAGAGGCATGCTAAGGGAATGTAGTGCATAATGAAGTTGTAAATATGTCAGATTCTGAGTGGTATAAGGACATTGTGCATTACTTGCAGGATTTGAACTGCCCTTCCTAGCTTAGTGACAATCAGAAGAGGACCTTGAAGCTACATGCTGTTAAATACATCATTGTTCAAGGAGAATTGTATTAGAAAAATCCTAACGGTGTGCTACTCAGGTGTGTGAATGAGGATCAAGCTAAGGATATTTTAAGTGACATGCACGATGGAGTGTGTGGTGGACATTATACTACCCAGACAACGGCTCACAAAATTCTCAAAGCAGGCTATTGGTGGCCAACTCTTTTCTCAGATGCACACAAAATGGTAAGAAGATGTGATCCTTGCCAAAGGTTCTCAAGAAAGCTAAAATATGAAGGTGCATTGCCCCTTAGGACTATAACTATAGAAGCTCCATTTCAGCAATAGGGAATTGATTTTATAGGGGAAATCTCAAAAAAATCAAGTGGAGGACACAGTTGGATTTTGGTTGCTACTGATTACTTCACTAAATGGATTGAGGCCATTCCAACTAAAAAAGCTACAAGCAAAGTGGTGATGGATTTTATTCTAGAAAATATTATTATTAGATTTGGAGTACCAGCCAAATTGGTTACAGATAATGCTATGTGCTTCAGGTCTGGTGAATTTATTGATTTTTGCAACAATTATGGAATAAATTTATTACATGCATCACCATATCATCCACATGGAAATGGTCAGGCAGAGTCAAGCAACAAAAGCCTCGTGAAAATTGTCAAAAGGATGGTAGGTAAAAACAAAAGGGTTTGGGATTCAAAGCTAAAAATGACATTATGGGCTGACAGAGTGACAGTCAAGAAAGCAACTGGAAGGTCGCCTTTTGAATTAGTATATGGTGCAACAACTAAATTGCCTGTAAACAACCTCCTACCAGTCTATAAATTCATACAAGAAAATGAAGAGGAGATTGAGGACTCGATGATTGAAAGAATAAATCAGCTGGTTGCACTAGATGAAATGAGAAGGGGGGCACATGAAACAAACATCAAGAGACAGCAAAAGGTACAATATTTGTTTGATAAAAAGGCTACAGAAAGAAAGTTTCATATAGGTGATATGGTCCTTGTATGGAATGCAAGGAGCCAGGATAAGGGCAAACATGGTAAGTTTGAGCCCTTATGGATGGGCCCGTACCAAATTCGCAACACTCATGGAGAGGACTCCTATTTTCTCCAAGCCCTAAGTGGTGAGCTACCAGAATTGCCTATGCACGGTTAGTTCCTTAAAGCCTTTTTCTCATAGGTGAGAGCCTTTTGTGCACACTGTAAACTAGATGTAAATGTTTTGTATATGCCTTGTATAGTCGGTTGTGTTTTGAGTCTTGTGTTTTGTCTGGTTTGCCCCAGAGTAGCTTGGTTCTCGCTACAGTCTTGCGTCTGCACATCCCCAGTTAGAGCCATTGGTGTTGTTCACCTAGGGTTAGGGTTCTGAATTTGAGTTTGCAGGCTTTTGTGTTTATTCCTTCCAGCCCTTAGTGCCTCAGATTAGGTTGTTCCTCGACCCACATGCAATGTTTTACCGTTTGTTCCTGTCGCACTTAAGAAAAATGTTAAGTTTTTGTATGTGCAATTACAAATGTATGTTGGCGGGCTTGTGAAATCTCCATTAGCTTTCAAAAAATGGTAAAAAATTGAATTATATGCATTTTCGAATGCATATCGGGCTCAAGAAGGTGCATATACAAGGGGAATCTTTCGCAGATTCCTGGGAATATTCACTGCTTATATATCAGGCTTCTATGTCTAAACATACATCAGGCACATGCAATGAAAAATATACAGGGGTGGAATATTCTGGAAAGGATTCCCTGTTGGTATGTTCGCGGTTGTATGTGCTATCTACAAAAAGAAATATACAAGGAGGTGAACATACAATCCGGATGTGATGAGGAATGTGTTTTGGTAGATTTCAGGTTGAAGTCTGCGGGTTGCATGTTGTATGTTGTATGTGTGATATACAACGAAAAGATACAATGAGATAAGTACAATGCGGACTCCGAGATATGTTCCAATCTAGCAGATAAAGTGTTGAGATCCAGCTTGCATGTATATGGCATTGTATATGCCTATATACAAACAAAGGGAGATACAAAGCCCGGATTTGAAAGTTTTTCAAATCTAATGGATAAATTGGCTGGGGTCCGTTGTATGTATATCGCATTTGTATGATGCGATATGCAGGGAATATACAAGCCAATGTGCAATGAGAAAGATACGAGCTAGACCCAAATGAAATCTCAATTTGTTCTATAAGTGTTTGGCGTCTGCAGCTTGCATATATGTATGCTTGTATATGTGCCGAATATACAAAGGTAATGAGTTACAAGCTGGATCTCAAAGCAATTTCAATTTGTTCTATAAAATTTGAGATCCGACTTGTATATAAGGTGATTGTATATGCTTTTGCATATACAAGGGCAAAATGGATAGCGGAAAAGTCAGTGATGGATGTATAAGGTTCTGATGTGGTACGATATCATTGGTGGATGACTTTTCAGCGTATTTTGACACCGTTGATCTCAACGGCAGGGAGATAGGATTGACGGCTATGTTTTAAACCCACAACGATGGATTTTCCTGTGCATATGTAGCCGTTTGGGCGGGAAAAACCTTAAGGTGAACGCAGCAGCTGTATCCCGTGGGTTGGTCGAATATTAATGGCAATTGCAGAGGCATGGTGGATGGAGTGACAGGCCAGCTACCCGATCGAAGAAGAAAATCCTTAGGTGGCTGCATGGGGCTCGAGTTCAACCACTCCTAGCCTTTCTTTCTGCTTGCTGCATTAATTGTTTTGAGCGCCAACTCAAAAATGCATTGAATCTGGCAAAATTTTGATTTGCCTTGTAAAATTTTGCTGAATACACAGTCTGGGTATAAAAAGATAGACTGTGCTATTCTTTTTGTTGTTGAAAACTGGAAAAAAAATTTGGTGTTGTAATAAGATACGACTTCATTGGTGGCTCTGTCTTGGATATCTTGTGAGTTTATGAGTCTCATGTTGTATGTTTTTCTGCATAAATCTACTGATATCATGCTGATTTAAATGAGTAATGCTATATTGCATGTGTTTTGTTATCTGTCTCCAAATTGAGTGTGTTCTTCTTATGAATCTAAGCATTAAAGGGGTGTTTATGATTCTAGAATATAGGTTTGTTGTGTTGAATGCTTGATTTCTTACTTCTGCTCAAGGAGTAGATTAAACGTTTCAGATCAAGTGTTGGGAAGAAGACATTGCAATAGGGATATCAGTAAGTAGAGATAATAGGATACTCTGTTTTGGGAAGTATCTGTAAGGCAGATACTAAGAATCCCCTTGATATCCAGTCTTTGGTATGTGTTCATGCTAGCCATTCACATGTGTATGTCTATTGACTCCGATCCCTGGATAGGCACCGATCCAGTCTTGTATTGGGGTTGCAATCCAAAGTCTCAGTTTTACATCCAAACATAAAATCAAACTCAAACTTTAAACACAAACCTTTAGGACTTTAGAAGTAGTTTAGGACTAAAATCCTTTGATTCACAACTGAACATAAGCCCAAAGCTAGCCCCTTTTCTCTTATCCCACAGTTTTGGTCTGCATAAAGGAGGATTTATCTGCTTTGTATCAACATCCCAGTCAATCCACAAACCTATCTCATGGATGTTGAATAGGGAATACCCCCCTTGGTTCTGCAGAGCCTAAAAAAGAAAAGGAGATATTTATAGAGTCTATCTCCTGTACTGTTGGCCCTTGGCCCAGGAATCCTGTTGATCAATGATGGCTACCTTGTAGGGATAACTGTGAATAAGCATCCAGTCTAGGAAAAATACCAACACCTAGAAGGTCACCCATGTCCTAGTACTACTTGACTCAAGCATGCTTAACCATGGACTTTCCCCACAACAATTCAAATTGGTTTACTACCCCATTTGCAAAAACTTAAGCAAGAGTTATGCCCTATGAAGCATTCATTATAGAGCTCTCTAGCTCATTCATTTTCATATTTAATTGATATTTACACAATTTATCAAATTATGTGATGATTTATTAGGATTCAAGTACATAAGTTTGAGTTAGTCTTCATCCATCCATATTTCATGAGTAGTGTTTCACAAAAACCCCTCTCTCATGACCACGAATAGCTTGGACCTAACACTGATTTCATCTAGGTGATTCTTAGAGGGGTGAAGCATCTAGAAATCCCACAGAAGTCACACTTCCTAGTACTACTCTGACTTAAGAGTGTTTAACCATGGAGTTTCCCAAAACCCACTTATCTGCTACTCCATTTACAAAACCTTCAACAAGCATTGTGCCTTATGAACCATTCAATATAGAGCTCAGTAGTTCTTTTATTTCGTATAAGCAGTGTTTTGATAATTTAGTAAATTTTGTGATGATGTAGTAGGATTTAATTGCATAGTTTTTAGTCAATCTTCATCAACCTAGTGGTTCACAAGAATCCATCTCTCATGACCATTGCTAGTATTTCAATATATCAAAGTGAATATGATCTATTATTGTACTATTTAATGTGAATATTGATTCTTTGTTGAGGTGTAGTTGTAAGAGGTCTAGTTGTTGACAATTATATATTTTTATATCTACAATCTTACTGTTGTTTCTTATTGCACGCATTTTGTCAAAATGAAAACAATGAAAATTTTAATATACATCCACTATCATCCTTGTAGTCCCTAAAATGACCTCTTGAATTGCTGTCTCCAAAACATGTCTTGCCATCCTCATCCCAGAAACATTGCAAAACATAGAACATTACCCCACTAGCCAGTGAATATGCAAAGTTTCTTTATAAATTTAAATAAATAAATTTGATGTTTTTAATTCCTATAGATAAATAGATCAACTACACATTAAATTTAAATAATTTTTTGCAAATGGTAAATCATATTCTTGGATTTTTCACATTGTTAATGTCTAGACTCATATAAATAGTATTTGTAATATCTTCAACAATTTTAAAATTTTATAATATTTGTGATAGGACTCTGATAAATTTTCCCCGATGCCTTAATTTTGCCCTGTTCTATGCATCAAATCTGAGAGTCCTTTGCTAGGGTTTAGTGCTCAAAATATTGAGAAACCTTGTCTTTAACCTTAAACCCTGGGGGTTTATACAAGCATCGAAGCACCGTTGTTCTAATTCTGAGTTGACCACTTGTTGCCTGTGCAGATCCTTTAAGTTGCAACTTGATGTCTAGGACATTGTCTCTTTACTGGCCCCCTCCCTTTGCACTACCGCTTATTGCCTGTGCACATGGATTTATCCATTATTTGCGTAAGTCTTTTTCTGAAGCCCCTTAGTAAAAATTGTGGCCCCCTTTTGACCTAGTAGAGCAATGTCATTTTTAAAACACATGTGGTTGAGTCCCTTCTAAATATTTTCTCGAGGAACTATTTGACAGGTGGCATGTTTTAACCGGTTTCCATCGTTTCGCAATGATTATAATAGTGAGAAAAAAGACAATAGCGGAACGACGAAAGGATGATAGGTGGTGGGCTCTTTTGTCAGACCTCGCTGGAGGATAAAGGGTGGGTCCCCGATGTGCTTACATGGTGAGTTCCTATGCATTCCACCATTCTGTGGGACCTAAATGGTGGGCCCATAAAGTGCTTGCGGAACCATGGGAGATAGCCATGTGTCTTTGTCAAACCAATAAAGAGGTATGCATCGATTACCAAGATACGTGGTAGGCTTCTTATTATATGCAAGGTTTTTTAAGTGGAGGTTTATTATGTGCCATGCGGAACAATTTGTGCGGTTTCTGTCATTCTACGGATCTTCATCCGCGTCCTGTTCTCACAACTGTGGAAGTGCAAAAAACTGCCATGTGGACTTTGTTGACTTTTCTTCTCAGCGGCATGAGTGAGGTGGCATCTGAGTGGCTTGTTCTTATTGTTCTATGCCTCCTTTTCTACTGATGATGGGGATTTTCATCTCGTGGAACATATATATGTCGTTAATTCAAGTGATTTATTTTTGCAATCAATGGCCCATTTTCAAAAGAAGGTGACGGAGTGGTGGCACGTAGTAAACGATGAAGCAGTGTAGTGATGGCTTTTTCAAGCATGTACTGAGATTTCCTCGCCACCATTGTACAAGAGGATAAACTTGAATAGAGGTTGGCAGGATACAAAATTGGCTCTTGGGGATTTGTATGCAGGCCTAATGGGATTTTCTGCTTAACATCATGAAAAAATCTATTTGGGTGTGCTATTTAAAATGGATAATATACTACGAACAAGAAACCTAATTTGGTAGCCTCATTGTGGGAATTGATATCTGCATGTGCTCTGAGTTCTGTGACATCAATATGGTGATGAAATGCTGTCTCCTTTTCTACTTCTAGTAGCATTGGTAAATCATTAAGAGATTTCCATTTATGACCAATGTGCCAAGGTACTGATTGAATTGAAGTGATCAAAGAAGTACCAGAGTGTGGGAGTTTCTACAGTTTTGCTATAAATAGTAAGTCCTTGTTACTATTTACATACATCCACCTTTTTGTGTGGATAAAATGGGTAATCTTCTTTGTAGTATGATGTCTTTAGCACTCTGTTCTTTAGGAAGTTCATCTCTCTTCTCTTGGCTAGTATTGTTTTCCTACAAAATTAAGGAACTAGAGATGTCTTTTTTAAGGGATGGGAGGATCTAGTAAGATTTAGGGGGTGAAGTGGTAGGCATCAAACTCCTATCATACCCTGGTTTCCCCTTGTTTTCATCTTGGTGAGGGATTGGGTTTCCTATTTGTCGACTCCAATAACATCATATTATTGTGAGTTTCCAGATTAGGCTTGAAGGAAGAGAGGCATCATTATTCCCTCTTCCCCTCCCTTAGGACGATGGGTCCTAATAGAGTAATAGTTTCTATTGAAGGAGTGTTGTCCACTAGGATGGAGTAATTGGAAATAGAAGGGAGAAATTAAGTTGACAAGAGCGATTAGTTCTTTGTCTAACTTAAACATACAAATGCTATTGCTTCTTCTTTGGTTGGGACTCTAGCGCTGCCAGAGTTAACTATATGTAGTCTCCTTGGGCTTCTTGGGAGTTGAGGTTGTTGGAAACCTCCTCTCGAAAGATGAGGAGCCACATCCCTGTGCCTGGGATGGGGCATAATGAGGGGGACCCTAGTCTTTGGGGGTTCCTTGTTCATGTGTTCCTTGCATGTATTCTCATGTCTTCGTGTGTGGTTAGAGAGGTGAAGTAGTTGATTCTTGTTTTATGAACAAGTATCTATTTATTAAGGGTATCTGAGCTGAAAGAGCATCTAGCAAACCGCCCTCAATTAGCATCATTGCTGGCCTCCACACTGAGAATGAGGAAGCATACAAGACCAAGACAATTATTCCTGTTTGCTGAAGAAGGTGATTTGTTGCAAAGGCATGCCTAATTGGTTATGAGCAATTATATTTTCACCTTGTTGATGTGAAGGTTGTCAAATGAATATGTGACACTTGTCATAAGGCCTGTAGCTTGTTTTGCTCCCTTGTTTCTATAAAAGGGAATTCAGGGCCTTTGACAAAGGATCTTGGAGAATTTTTGTATCACAGTACATATAGTAATAGAATTGGTTTTCCTTAGTTTAAGTGTTATTAGAATATATAATTTGATGTATTTGTAGAATCTTGTATAAACAATACCAATTCATAGCTTGAATATATTGTCAGAGTTTAAGACTATATTGTCTCCTATATTTGTGCTCTTCATTTCATTTATGAATAAATATTGATCAAAGATTATCTTTATTCATCTTCACAGTCTTTCTTGTGACTAGATGTTCTTCTTATAGCTTTTACTCAAGGAGTAAATTTAATGCTTTAAGAGAATCTTGAATGATATGAATGTTTGCAAGGATTCCTAAGTAGAGTTAGTTTTGAACAAATCAAAGTGTGATAGTGTAATGCATTATTACAATGTTTACATGAGTTGGGAATAATACTGTTGTATTAAGTTTTATTTACATCTATTTTGACTATGTAGCCCAAGACTTAGGCACCGATCTCTTAGAACCTTGTCTGATACAACTCCCCGATCATCCATATTGAAAATCAAAGATGAATTTCCATTTCTGTCATAAGTTATGAATATTAAGTTATTCCAATGTTCTCCTGCAAAGAATTGTGTTAAGGCCTGAGAATCTAGCCCATTATTCTACTATATCAGTAATTATTTAGGCATTTTAGAGAGAACATATCTATTAGGAACAATAATTAAGAAAATAGAGAGAGATCTAGAGGAAATACTGTCTTCAAAAGGGTATGCCCACCCAGGTCTTGCAGAGCCTAAAGTGCAGAGGAAAAGGATTCAATCCACTTTTCCTATTCATTGGCCAATCCCTCAAGGTAAATCAATCATTAGAATTGGCTATTCTTTAGATTGCCCTTTTGAGATCAGGTTGGGAATTTAAAACAACCAATAATTTGTTTGCCTACTTTTTTATTAGTTATGTTTTTTAAGTTCAAATTTACAAATTTATTATATATTCAATTTCTCTTAATAATTCAATTTCTCAATTATAAACTTTTCAATCTAAAACAAATACAATAAAAAATGATAGTGCCTAGTAGACAACAATTTTAATAACAATATGACTCAACAAGTAATTATGAAATAAAGTTAAGGAAAATATAATTTACTAATAAGTTATCTAGGTTAATTAAATATTAGAAGAATTGAATGTTATTTTAGGAAATTAAATGTGAATAAAAGGTGTACTTAGCTATTAGAGCTATGATAAAGAATGAATCTAATGCCACACAAAACTTATTTGCTTAGGTATGTAAAAATAGATGTCCTTGATGTGCTAACTATGCAAAACTCTATGCAAACTTGGAACTTGTTACAAGTCAATCTTGTAGCCTTGGGTAAATTCTACATGGCATGGATATGCTTTGTAACCTACATATTTAATTTGGTGAAATGTGTACTTCTACTACTCAGTTTGCTCCAATCTCCACTCTCTATTGAAATGATTTGGAAATTGTTGAATCATGAGGGCTCACGTTCTCTTTAGTCAACCCCCTTGAATGACTAACTTTATGACCTTGGGAAAGTGTTGGTAGACACATGAGCATGCTTGAATGATCTAGATGTCAATTCTGATGTAACTACTGTTCTTTTTACTACTCCAAAATTAGATGTTCCCAGGACTTGCAAATGCTTAAGATATTCAAATGATCTCTTGATGATTAGATGATTCTTGGGATGTGTTTAAATTCATGAATTAATGTCTTTAAATACCAAGATATAGTGAATTGTTGCATAAATGTATACCAAGTAGGTTCCCAATGACTACAAGAAATGAGCAAGAGTTAGCCTTTTAAATTTTTAAAATTTGAATTTCAAATAATTTGATCTACATCATGTGAGATTGCTCCTGTGCATTGCAAAAATGACTCAAGATGGGAGAATGCATATTTTGAGGCTAGGGATCAAGGGTAATAATGATGCAAATGTGTGGGGATTTTTACAAATGAGGAAAAGATAAAGTTAAGATGTTTCAGAATATGTGAGAGTGGGAATAAATAAGGGTGGATAATAATCATGGAAAGAGCCAAACTTAGCACAAGAGTGTGCCACATGTTGCTATGTAATCGTATTAAGACATCCTCTCAAAATGGGTCCAACAAAAAATTGAAGGGTCGTAGCTTAATTGGTTGAGCTCAATTAGTGAGAACAATGGTATGCTCTTTGATTACACCATCCACCAAGGTTCAAATCCCTTTGAGATGTGATTGGGCTAGGTTTGATCCCTTGGTGACTTTGATGGATTGGTTCCCCTAAGTTCATGGTAGCCTAATTGAAGAATGGCTTCTAGTTTAGATATATGCTCTCTAATAATATTGTAATCTACTATATAAAAACAAAAATACCTATATTTATAATCCAATTGTTTTCATTAAAAAAATCCAAAATTAAATGAAAATTGACATAAATATGCAAATTTCACCATTAACAAGGGTTGCGTAGCAACAAGAGTCCTTGCCAAATGCTGACAACACAAAGCATGGAAAAAGTGCATGCACGTAAAGGGTGTAAGGCCTAGTTTTGCATGTGTCAATTGAATATGCTGAGAGATACACCATGCTTGCAATCTATTTTTCTATACCTTGGTACATTATAACATTACAAGCTTTGGCAAAACCATGATAACAAAATCAGATTTTATGTTAACAAAAAAATGTTCTTATACTAAATCATCTTTGTTTTATGTTGAAGAACACCAATCTGCGAAGGAATAATTGAGCAATGTATGTGTAAGAAGGTGGAGCATAAAATAAAATAAGTTAGATTAGAGTTAAAATTTACAAAGCATCAAATTTGAATAAGTAGTATGCTATTATATCAATTTCTAGAATCAAATCTCATCTATGAAATAGATATAATTAAGATTAAACCTTGCAACATAATACATTGGATTTAGGTACTACACTATGAAAAGAAGCAAAATAAATATTTAAGCACTCTAGAGTTAAAGCATTAGCCGAGAGTTGCACCATGCTTGCAATCCATTTTGATACACTGTAGTCCTTGTCTTGTTGGAAGGAGTCTGGAGAACTGGACTTTCTTGTCAAACCAGAGTGGTGTGATTAGTTTAGAAATTGTGATATTGCAGTTGCCAAGATCTATGCTTTATTGTTGAAACCAAATCAAGAAATTAAAAGGCAAAAATTCAACTAATTGTTTTGTGTTGTTAATAGTGAGAGTAAGGGAGGTAGAGGAGAAACTACTAATTAAAAAAGAGGGTATTACAAATAGACACGATGGTTCAAAGATCATTAACATAACTCAAAAATGTTGTCATATTTTAATATATTGTCAATAGAATGTTTATAAACATCTAGTTACCAAAAAAATTGGTTTCAATCTATTGAATATGTTTTTGTGGGTGGGTATGCATATAACAAAATTATGTTATAGTCTAGAGATTTTAGTTGGTTACTAGATTTACATGTAGCCATTAAATGTTTAGGTTAATTAAAATAAAGTTTCAATACAAAGCTATCCTTTCTATGAGGATAAGAAGCTTCATTGCAATGATTCATCTACATCTAAGCCATTTTATGTACTATATATGTCTTGCTTTGATAGTACACTAGGCATCTGACCAACCAAACATTTAGCTCTATTTTTTTCTGTAACTTGTTGAATCCTTAACAAAATAGCACAACAAAAAAAACAATGCACATTAATACAACACAACTATCAATGAAAAACAAATAGAATGCAACCATTTTGGTTAGTATTTGTGCAACTCCAGATACAATATATGGATGTGTTTTTTATATATAATATTAATTGTCTGTGATTTCAATCAAGGGCCTGGCTTCTAGCATACACAACCATGTTTTTTGTAAATGGGTTTTTTATACATATAAATGGCCAGAGTTTTTGATTAGTGTAGAAATATGCAAAAAAGCATTCATGAATTAAGTTGAAGGTTGAACTAAATGTGATTGTGATAGAGACAAAATATATTACTATCAGTGATAGCTTCAATAACAATAGAAAATAGGTTGTCAGAGATTCAGTCCCGTGCCTTGTTTAGTGTGGAAATATGCAAAAATGCATTCATGAAGTAAGTTGAAGATTGAATTGAATGTGATTGTGATAGAGACAAAACATATTATTATTAGTATTACCTAGTAAATGTATAGATTCATTGCCTTCCTAGAAATTTATATGTTGGTGTATGGATTTCTATTTGGTTTTGAGAAGCAAAAAAACATGTTGGGAATTTTCCTACAAACCATAAAATAAACCTATACAAATCATTGACATAAATTGATTCAAGGACTTCTGGTTAGAGGGAACAAAGTGAATAATGTAATGTTTCCTACAAAATGTATTTGGTTTGATTTGAAATACACCAGCCCTACACTACATATATTATATGTTTGAAATGATATATGATCTCCTCTTGCATCATGTCCTTAAATTTGACAATCCAAGCATTGAATTGAATGTGGTTGGGATGGAGAAAAAATATATTGTTATCAGTATTACTTAGTATATGTATAGTTTAAATAATAATAAAAAACACTATTTAGTGCATCCCCACTATACTAAACACCCCTTACTGTCTCCTAGCATTCAAAACTATAGGCTATTTGATTAGCAATATGGTTGTCACTAAAGAACTTGATAGATTGCCATTGGCTCCTACTATTATGCACCCACATGGGCACCTATATGTATATGCTTTAACAATAAATATTGACACACCGACCCATGTGGCTTTGACAAAGTTTACATGTACTTCATCTACAAACATCAATAGTTAAAATGTGACATGATTAGATAATTCAACAATAGTTGACAATATCTAATGGTCAGGGGATCGACAACCAAAGGGAAGTTGCCAAGACCTATGCTTTATTGTTAAAACCAAATTAAGAAATTAAAAGCTAAAAATTCAACTAGTTATTTTGTGTTGTTAATAGTGAGAGTAAGGGAGGCAGAGGAGCAACTACTAATTAAATATGAGGTTATTACAAATAGACACGATGGTTCAAACATCATTAACATAATTTAGAAATGTTGTCATATTTTTATATATTGTCAATAGAATGTTTGTAAACATCTAGTCACCAAAAAAATAGTTTTAGTCTATTGAATATGTTTATGTCGGTGGGTATGCATATAAAAAAATTGTGTTATAGTCCAGAGAGTGTAGCTGGTTACCAGATTTACATGTAGCCATTAATTTTTAGGTTATTTAAAATGAAGTTTCAATACAAAGCTATCCTTTCTATGATGAGAGGAAGTTGCATTACAGTGATTCATCCACATCTAAGCCATTTAATGTATTGTATATTTCTTGCTTTGATAGTACGCCAAACATCCAACCCAACCAAACATTTAGCTCTATTTTTTTCTGTAACTTGTTGAATCCTTAATAGAACAGCACAATGAAAAAAATAATGCACATTAATACATCATAACTATCAATAACAAACAAACAAACAAAATGAAACCATTTTGCTACTATGTTAGTATTTGTGCAACTCTAGATACAATATATGGATGTGTTTTATATTAAATATTAATTGGCCATGATTTCAATCAAGGGCCTGGCTTCTAGCATGCACAACCATAATTTCTATAAATGGGTTTTTTATACACATATAAAATGGCCAAAGTTTTAGTCCCATGCCTTGATCAGTATAAAAATATGCAAAAAAGTATTCATTAAGTAAGTTGAAGATTGGACTAAATTTGATTGTGATAGAAGAGACAAAATATATTATTATTAATGATAGCTTCAATAACAATAAAAAATGGGTTGTCAAAGATTCAACCCCATGCCTTGTTCAGTGTGGAAATATATAAAAATGCAATCATGAAGTAAGTTGAAGTTTGAACTGAATGTATTGTGATAGAGAGAAAATATATTATTATCAATATTACCTAATATATGTATAGATTCATAAAACAAATAGGTTGGGTATTTTCCTACAAACCATAAAATAGACCTATACAAATCCTTGATAGAAATTGATTCAAGGACTTATGGTTAAAGGGAACAAAGTGAATAATGTAATGTTTGTTGCAAAATGTATTTGGTTTGGTTTGAAGTGCACCAACCCTACACTATATATATTATATGTCTGAAATGATATATGATCTCCTCTTGCATCATGTCCTTAAAGTTGATAATCCAAGCAACTCCAGGCAATGTATTTGTAGAATTACCTTGCTAGAAACGAGCTTCACTAGGAGTACACATTTAGTATAATTAGATTGGAATTAAATTGCTATATATTTTTAATGTATATAAAGATGCATTACATGCCAACATTGCATGGAAAGATGGGACATTGACTAAGCTAGAAACCCACGTTCCTTAACTTTTATTCTTAGGCCTTTGCAAAAGATAGAATTTCAATGCTTTGATTTACTGAACAAGGCCATGGAAGTACATGTAGCTAGGTCTCCAAGGATCCACAAAAGAATCCTCAAGAAAACACATTCATCCTCTTTGGAACGAAATTTCAAAGAAGGCATTGATACTGATTCCCATGCTACCAAAATCACTGGTTCTACAGTGGTTGGTTCCTAACACTTGTGCAACTACATATTCAATATATGGATGTGTTTTATATAATATTAATTGGCCATTATTTCAATCAAAACCTAGTTTCTAGCAAGCACAACCATATTTCTATAAACGGTTTTTTATGTTGCAAGTATGGGCCTAACCAGTATTGTCATTGATGTCAACATACTCCTATTACATTGATGTCAAGGATTGGATGAGCTGTGTGCTGAGGATATTGAGAAAATTAGTCCTATTAGAAACAAAGAAGAATAGTGAAGACAGTGAAGCTCTATGAAGTGAAAATCCCATCTAGATGAAGATCAGAGAATGTGCATCAAAGGGTTTGTAGATATGTGTCTAAAGATGATCCAGTCAAGATTTGAGAGGTCTGCATGACGATTTGGAGAAGTTATGGCCATATGGGTAAAACCGGTTCTGGCAGATGTTCAAAGGTGATAGAGTGACACAAATAGGTCCGGTGAGATCCAGAAATGAAATATCTTGTTCTGTGAATTTGGTGGAATGTTTAGGAAGCCAATGTGAATTGACAACTCAATTGGTTCGTGGTTTGGAGGTCCGCAAGCATTTATTCTAATGTGACAGTGATGACAGACTGTGTTCTTGAGGTTCCAGATGAAGATGCAAATGATTTCAGTAAGCAAAAGTGGTGTGGATGTTCTTGGTGATTCAGGCAAACTTGTGGGGGTCTCTAGATTGTGTTCAGTTCATGTTGGCGGTCCGCATTGAAGATTGAGCTCGTAATTAAAGATTTACTCTCGGGTGATGGGGTTCTTCCTAATCTTGGCCGATCGGATGATTTACACATCTTGCAGATGATCTTGAAGATGTTCTACGAAGCATGGAGTGTTCCTTAAAGAATATTGAAGTCCCAGATATGTGTGGCTGACAGTGTGGTGATTCGCATAAAGTTTTGTAATAAGTCAAGTTGTATTTGTGTAATTGATTTGTAATAAAATAAAGTATGTATTGTGCCTACTTGGATGATTATCCCAAAGTCGATGCCTTGTATAAATAAGATTTGTGAAGTCATTTCAAAGTTATAAAAAAAAGTGAGGATGGGAGACTGGTATAGAGGAGAAGAGCGAAAAGCAGGGCAAAAGTGTTGAGCTTAAATGGAACTGTCTCAAGCATGGTGAAGATGCTAAACTCCAGTTCAAGTATGTAATATTTATATTATTTTGTAGACAATGTGTCCCCTGTAGGCAGTGGGCCTCTTGTGAGCAGTGTGCTCGGGCAGTGAGCCCTAATTGGCATGTGCCATTTTGTTCTTCTTATTCTTTTAACAGAGAATACAATCTTGGGTTAGTCACCCTGTGGTTTTTCCCTTAACTAGGTTTTCCACATTAAAATCTTGGTGTCATGTGTTAATGTGTTTCTGCTCTTAAGTTATTGCATTGTGCTTCCATGATTGAATCATTATTATGCTGTTGAAATACAAGAAGGATTTAAGTGTTTAAAGCAAAGAAAGGTTTTTTGACAACTGATTCACCCCCCCCCCCCACCCCCCCCTCTCAGTTGTCTGTCCTAAAACCAACATTTTATACATATAAAAAATGGCTAGAGTTTCATTCACATGCCTTGGTCAGTGTCGAAATATGCAAAAATACATTCATGAAAATGCTCTGATTTATTGAACAGGGCCATGGAAGTACATGTAACTGGGTCCCCAAGGATCTACAAAAGAATCCTTAGGAAAACAAATTTGTCCTCTTTGGAATGGAATTTCAAAGAAGCCATTGATACTAATTCCCATGGTGCCAAAATCACTGGCAGTGACTAGTTCCTAACAAGTGCAACTACAACATATGGATGCATTTTATATATAATATTAATTGGCCATAATTGCAGTTAAAGGCCTAGTTTCTAGCATGCAAAACCATAATTTCTATAAATGGTTTTTTTATATATATATAAAATGGCTAGAGTTTTAGTCCCATGCCTTGGTCAGTATGGAAATATGCAAAAATGCATTCATGAAATGCTCTGATTTATTGAACAGAGCCATGGAAATACATGTAACTGGGTACCCAATGATCTACAAAAGAATCCTCAAGAAAACAAATTTTTCCTCTTTGGAATGGAATTTCAAAGAAGCCATTAATACTAATTCCCATGTTGCCAGAATCACTGGATTTGTAGTGAATGGTTCCTAACAAGTGCAACTATAGATTCAATATATGGATGTGTTTTACATATATGATTTATTGGCCATAATTTCAATCAAGGGCATGGTTTATAGCATGCACAACCATAATTTCTATAAATCATTTTTTACACATATATAAAATGGCCAAAGTTTTATTCCCATGCCTTGGCCAATGAGGAAATATGCAAAAATGCATTAATGAAATAAGTTGAAGATTGAATTGAATGTGATTGTGATGCAGGAAAAATATATTATTATCAGTATTACCTAGTATATGTCTAGTTTCAATAACAATAAAAAAACACTATTAAGTTCATCCCCACCATACAAAACACTCCATGTTGTCTCCTAACATCTACAAATCCCTTGCCAAAACTCTAACATTAGTGACTCTAAGCATTTTTTTTCCTTTTTCATATTTTCTTAATGCAACAAAGAAGAGGAAGAAGGTTGTTTTGCACTAAATTTCAATCAATTCTTTGTCAAATAGAAGGAATAATATCTTCTTGTTGAACTATATTTCTTTTCTTATTTTAGGTACTTTGAATGTTGAAGATTTTTAGTTTCTCTCTAGTTTTTGCCCAGTTTAAACAAACATCCAGTGAACAACCCAAACATCTGACAAGACCAATTTTCCTAGAATTTTGTTAAGGTGAACACAGGTAGAATGGAATCCTAATTATTTTTTGTGTGGGTTGGTGAAAACAAGGGCTAAAAAGTAAAACTATGCTTATTAGGCCGTCCAAGTCAAACATTAGATAAATTCTCCCATTGGGAATAAGCAAACATAGACAAGTTGTCAATCCCTATGACTAGATCTAAGAATCAACCAAGCCCCATGGATGGCAAAAGTCAAATAACCTCAATTTTCTTCATCTAATTCAAATTAGGATCAATACTCTAAAATTCACAATTGGCTTATGTACCAAATAGTGCTCTAGAAAACATAAAAGAAAAATATTTGACCATTCTACGGTAAACTTAGTAAGGCTATTAGTATCATCTTGACCAAATTTTGTCTTGACTTTAGAGGCAAATACTAATGCTCGATAGCTTATCTAAGCCATTATCTAAAAAAGGCTCAACTGTCGATCAATTTTGAATACCTATCCCATTTGTCTTAATGCACTATAAGACAATACAAAAACAAAATTACATGGAGAGCATAATAAGTTAGTGTGTAGTTAAAAAAAATTGATACACCAGATAAATCCTAGACATTATGACATTTACCTCATCGACTCAGCTGAGCATAAAACACAAGAAATACATACAAGACATCGAATAAAACATTGAGCATTTTGAACCCACAGGAAAACTAAAAAATTTGAGTGCTAAAATACAACACACAAATGCATAGATGTAGACATGCATACAAGAAACCTTATTTGGATTAAAAAATAGACGCCAACAAAAAAAGAAAAGAAACAACCACACAACAAAAACACAGGACATATTAAAACAAAAAACAAACTCACTAGAATGTGCTTTGCCCAACAAAACCAACAACACAAAACATATCCATTGATTCATGCTACAAATAAATATTTTTCCGCCATATTTCGGGAAGCACACAACGCAAGAGGTTGGGACACATGTTATAGATGAGCCCTAGGCACAAGCAGGTGTGGATGTCTTCTAACAAACCCTTGACCATCAACACCTGCCTTTCAATAAACCCTTTAGCTTGCAATCGCAACACGTCAAAAGCCATGCACAACATTAAAAATGCAATTTAATTTTTCCGCGCTCGATTTCTCATTTAATGGAATACCTACCCTCTCCTCTACTGCAAATTAAAAACTCAGGTAAAATAGCCCACCAATCACTGCACACAAAAAATGCCTGCAGCCCAAAAAAAAACTCCAAACCATTGAACAATATCTTAATATTTTCATGAGGTAGGACTTAGGCTTAAATTTGATGGCCATATGGCCCTATTTAGTCATTTTAGCTGTAAAATACAATTAAAATTTTAGGAAGACTGTATCACTTGAAAGGCAAGATTTCAGGTAAACTTTCAAAATTTCTATGTAATTATTCTTATATATATTTTTAGCCTATATGTATTTTTTCCTACAATAGGTAGGCTTAAATATTTGAAAGGCAACTTCAAATAGATGCTCGTCACAAAAAAATTGCTTGATAGACAGAGTCGACTGTCAAATTTAGACCTTGCGTGGGAAGAGCTTTATTGCAAATTTAGATGTTTTTTTTTGAAATTATTGAAACAAAGTAAATAAAAAATTACAGATAAGAGCAGCAAAAAGCTGCTAATAGAAACACACCAGCAGTATGAATAGCAGAAAACCAGCTAAAGCAGGGAACACAACCAGTATAAGTGCTACACAAGATCCATAACCAGTTTAGGCAACCTTTCTGCTGTCCAGAAAACACTCACGCCTGTAAGAGTAGTGGATAGAAGGCTGGCTATTACAAATAGCACTGAACACCGAAGTACATGAGAAATTCCAAACTAAAACAAGCAAGGAAAGGCAAATTTAGATAGCTGAAAACAATAGGTAGTCTCCCGCCTTATGGCAAGGACTAAAAAACATAAATACCTTAATAAATGACTTCAAAATGGTAAGATTTCATGAAAGTTTTGACGAATTGATTCCAAACGCACGGCTTTGAGAATTTAGTACAAATCTAAACAGTCGTAGAAAAACATCTTCTAACAAATCTGTACCATGTAACGATGTAATTACTGCTGTGCGGTGCAGAAACGTAATGGAAGTCTTCGTGGGAATCGAACACCCGTCTTCTTCAAAAAGTATAATATAATGATGAATAAATTAAATTAATAAAAAGTCTCAAGTATCTGTCGGTCGCACGGATTATATTAAAAACACCGAATTAATATTTTGCCGGGGAAAACAACAGAAGAAATATGAAGAAAAGAACACGAGATCTCAAAATCATCCCTGGCAAAATATCTCGTGTGGTGCACCCTAACTTCAGGCTTCTTAAAATCATACGTAGCAATTTTAAATCATTTCAAAAATTTTACAGTAGTTTACTTGCCAAGGCCCCTACTTATAATTAAAGTTTCAGGGCCACATCATCAAATATGATGCCACATTAGCATGTTTTTTGTTGAGGTGTCAAATAGTTCCCTAAAAAAAAGGTGGACCAATAGGTGTGCACTAAGTCATGTTTTGTTGGTGGGCTGATGTGACATCACATGATTGGTTGATTTTTAAATATAAAGGGCACATTTCATTCAATTATTAGTACTTTAGCAATACTAACAACTTAAAGTCACAACTAGTAGTACTAAACTTAAAAAAATATTGGGCCTTAAATGCACATATACTATCTCAGCCATTGGAACTATCTCCCCTATTGGGCTTTTCCCCTATTATTTATGGAAATATGTATTTCATTTTATAATTTTTTATTTTTGCTAGTCTATAAATTATAATGAAAATGACAATATAATGACAAATAAAATATCTAACTTTATAATTAAATGAGAAGGAGAATTAAAATCCTTTTAAGTAAATTTAGGATAAATAAATAAGTGGTATTAATATTTAAAATCTACTTTATATTAGAGACATTGTTGTAATGGTAAATGTATTGAAATAAATAAATTGAATAAAATAGTAAATGTGTTTAGTTAGAATATTGGGATAGATGATAGACATGTGATTCATTAATAATTTAGAAATATTAGTGAAGATGAGAGGAATGTTTTGGAATTAATGAATGCTTTGTTTATTGATTTGAGTCACTTCTATTTGATTATGAAATTGATCCTTCAAATGTAGATTTGAACTATCTCATGGATTTGATCTAGGCTTGTGGATCCGACCTTTGCTAACTTCTTGCTTGTCGCCTTTTGTTTGCCTTGATGTTCTCAATTTGTCCTTGTATAAAAACTAATTCTAGTGTTTGCTGCTTTGATGATAGGGATAATTGCTTCCCTTGTGTCAAACTATATAAGGATACCAATTCAACGACTAGATTAATAATTGAGGACAACAGTCCCAAACATGCAAGACGTCATAAATGAATCTTGTTCAAATACAAATTCTTTGATAAGGAAATTTGATAGTATGTGCAAGTAGTAAATGAAACTCTAGAATGCAAAAATCATACCTAAATAATCTAGGATGATCGTATGGATGCATTAAAATGAACTTTAACTACAATTAGCCCTTTAAATACAACACCAAAGGTCAAACGAAACACTTGCTTGCCTTAAGTCTACACACAAAGGTCACAAGAAGAGGTAAAATTGGCCCCATATTAAAATTTTGAAAACATAGGGGTTAGTGTAGAAATGATCTCCACTACCTATAGATCTGTCCTATAGTAGGAAGAGATAATTTAGGGTTAAAATGAGTCATTAAAAAAGAGTACAAAGATAACAAATAATGCTCAAATTGTATGCTTATTCTCAACTAAAAATATACCATTTACATACTTATTATTACACAAAAACCAAAATAAATTGGAAACAAATATTGAAAACATGAGATATATATTTTTCACCATTATAATAATATATATTATCATTTAGATTACAATAATCAATTAATTCAATTTTCACATTCATACTTCAACTCCAAAACTAATCTAAACAACCACAACCAAAGTTAAAATTTTTACAGTAAAAAATAAAAGAAAAATTTCAGATATACCATCAACAATTTTATAATATTATTCTTAAATATATATTTATTTTACATATATTTTTCTAAAATAAAATATATCTTAATATTTGAGAGACAACTTTAAACAAATAACCATTATGAAAAAAAATGCTTTTAACATACATTGTTGACCGTCAAGTGTAGGCCCTGAGTCGCTCCACAACCACAGTGCCTATAGCACTTGCACGGGATGGCCCAAGATTTAAATTTGACGGTCGAGCCTACTATTTTAGGAAATATATACAGACTATATATGAATAATTACATAGAAATCTTGACAATTTACCTAAAATCTTGTTAAAATCTTAATTGTATATTACAGTTACAGCTAAAATGACTAAATATAGTCATACAATCATCAAATTTAAGCCCTGAGTTGCACCCATAGGAGGTTCAAGAAATACACCGATAGGAACAACCGACTAGTTTTGAAAATTTTCCGGCGCGAATTTTTTTTTACGGCGTGAGACAAATTTTCCGAGGACTATAATGCTGACATATAAGAGCCTATCGGCTAAATACGTCTCTTAATTTCCGTGGGTACTTTCAACTTTCTTCATTTATTAAATGTCAGGGCAGGGCTATCATTGCACCTTTAAAAATAATAAAAAATAATAATATCAATATCCATCTCCAAATTTCGATTCTAATCTCACGTCATTGCCGATGAGATCTTTATAATCACATAATAATAATCTAAAGAAACATTTCTTCTATAATCCAGGAGGTCTGCGGATCGAATCTTTCGGCTTTTATTCTTTCCAGAAAAAGAGGGTAAGCGCTTACTTCATATTTATCGTCTAGGAGACAGAAAATAGTTAAGAGTATATCTTCAATCTTTCTCTCGTTTTGCTCAATTAAGGGAAAATCGCCAAGTATTATTGTCTTCTAGAATCGGTCTGTTTACAGCCATTGAGAACCGCAAACATTGAATTGCGTACTGAATTCAGACGGGATTCCTGAATAGCGGCTATGAATGTGAGCTACTAGATGGAAATTTAGACAAGATTGTTAATTAATAAAGGAGTGTCTGGACTTATGCGGGTTCGTTACGGTTTCTTGTATGTCAAATAACAGAAAAAAATGTCAGTTGACGGCATTTCTGTTATCCCGTTCGTTACTTTTCATGTACTTGTTGCTAAGGGTTTAAATGTTTCAAAATTAGGGTTTAAATCACACGCTTAGAGGCCAGTAAAGAAATATTTAGGATAATTAGATGCCGTGCATAAGCAGTAAGTGGCCGAAATCTTTTAGTGAGCTTCAATTATGGGAAGAATACAGAGTAGTTGTATTTTGTGGATTTACATTTACAAGTAAAATGATACAAATTCAATCCTTTGGAATTGAGTCTTTTGGCCGATGCAGGTTAGAACCTCTGCTTGTGGCAAGCCAGAGAGTCGAATGAATGTGCACCCAAGATAATGTGCTTTTTCACCACTTGGCAAGATTTTTCTGTAAATTAGATTCGCCAATTAGCAAATTATTGAAAGTTGCTTCCCAAGGTTTCATATAAAATATGCATGAAGTTGTTCCATTCATCAAAATATACACATAGTAGTAGTAAATTCTTTATTTGTCCTCACAATTGCCCTACAATACATATATTTCTTATTTTTTGAACTGAAAAGATTCGCCAATTTCAATTCCTTGAAATCTTGGCCTTTTGGTTTGGATCCTGGTTGTAAGAAACACAACTGCAATCTGCTCTTTCACGTTATAACGGCTCACAATGGGTTTTGGTTGCAAACCAACTATATATGAATTATTTTAATTATATATAATATATTGCACGTTTCTTGTACTCAACCTTTTTCAGTTGCCATCTCGTTTCTGGTAATATAGGTTTGGATTGACGTTTACAAGTAAAGTTAAAAAATTTCATGTTGGAAATTCTAAGGTCAGTTGGATAAATTCTTCCAGACTAGGAAAGCTGCCGCCAATTGCAGTGAGACCTCATTATATGGGCATGTTTTGGGATGGGATGTTTTTGCGTGTGGTATTGGAAAAAGAAAGTAAAGTTAATTATAAGTTTCACGACGAATTGTGCATATGGAACCTCTGTCACACTTGACTGGGTCGGACTACAGGGTGCACATACTCTATCCCTTGCCAGATCGAAGTTGTGCCTCCAAGATAGAAACATATAATGTTAACCATTAGGTTCACTTGGGTGTGCTAGGAAAGACTAGAGCAGAATGTCTGCTTTCTGTGGGTGAGAGGGAGAGTGCCAATTGGGCAATTTGCCCTGGATCTCTAGCTGGTAGTCGAGTTGAGATGTGACAACTCTGTGTGATGGTTGTGTTGAGTCTTTTTGATATATTTCCAGATTTTGATTATTTGGATTCTTCATTAACACACGGAAATCCATGAATCATACCATTGTAAGTGGGATTCTAATTTAAGCAATCAGTGGAAGATGACAGATTTTTTTTCTACAGAACCACCATTCACCAAGGTTAAATGGGTGTGACTGTGTGTGGGATATGGGCACAAAGGAGCTGTTGTTAACTTCCCATTTTTAGGTGATCAAGATATGAGGTGCTATTGTACTCTTGGTGTAGACGGATTGGCTAGGACCTGTTTGGAGCTTGGTCATACCCTTGAAACATAAGGGGTGCACAATTTGAAATATATATATAGAAAAAGTCCCCCTTGTTTCCACAAGAGGGGTTATCAACAATGTATGATGGCTAGGTTGTGAACTTGGGACCTAAGGTACAAGTATGGTTGCACACCAAATACAGGCACATGCATATAATTGGTGTATCTGTTTTTGCCGTTTGGGTTAGGTGCTGAGACTTACCTAAGTAATGCTATCTATAGTGCCTTTGCAAAGAACAATAAGCTCTGATATCCATTGTGCTAAGTCCAGATCTTCAGGTGTCAAATTCCATATGAAAAGACACACTGAAATAGATACAAAGTTAAAGGGTGTCAAGCACTGTTATAACAAGGTAAATGCAAAGCAAGTATATGTTAACGCTTCACAAATGGAAATTTTTTGTACCCAAACCAGTATCGCCACACACAATTCACATAAATGAGTATTGCAATACTATTAGTATACTCTTCTTTGTGTTTGGTACAGTTGGGACCATAACTCTCTGTCACAGGCATCTGTACCTGCCATATAATTGAACACTTTGATTATACTTTAAAATTTTAAATAGATATATTTCCCTTGTAGCTCTTGGTACTTTAGAAGTTTGTGTCACAAGTTACAACCAATCCATGTCCAAAATTGACAAGATATTGAGTGAAGTTCAGGCTTACATAGAGATACACACTATTCAACTGAAATAATAGAAGCTGGTATATGGAACTACTTATTTCCTCTTAAGCATTCTATATAAAACAAAACTTTTGTTTATTTTCTTAGAAAGCTCTAAGCAGTTTTAAGTATTTGTCCACACAAAGACACACTTTAGTATTATTTGTTTTCTTAGTACCTAGGTGTGATGAGTAAATGTTCAATATTATAATATTAAGTCTCAATTCCTTTTCCTATTCAAAGAAATCATTTTTGTTTATTGAATTTGAAATGATCAGCTTGGCGGCCTGGGTTCCACATATGTTGTATACACTTTTATCTTCATAACTGGTAACTTGCTTTTCAGGTTTAATGTTATTGCCCATTTACCGTAGAAATTGTATCCAGACTTGTAACAATTTTGTTGGTCTTTTATTATGCAGATGGGGTTTACTTGTTTCCTGACATTGTCTACTAATGCATCTTCTGCTTGACTTTTTTTATCAGTTCTGAACTTTGATCCATTATTCCAGTGCTCAGTCCAAGCCTTTTCATGCCAGAAGTTGATGGTTGGATGTCAAAATCTTGCAGGGATATTGGTTAAAAGGTATTATTTAGAAACCAACTCTCTGGGATTGGAAATTTTCTCTTTGGAAAAATTGATTACTCAATAACTTGTAGAAACTGAGTTGATGACTGTTCTTTGAACCTTCACTTTACCAAACACTTGTCCCCCATTTTAGTCAGAGCGTCTTTTCCAGATGTGCTTTTTTCTTCACATTTTGCCATTGTCTTTCCCTTGTATTTTTTTCTCTGTTTTTTTGTAAACTTCATTTACTCTTTTTAGAATGGTGGGTCATGAGAACACAAATTCTGGTTTTGCACTTCGAGCCATTCGGGTTGCTGGAGTTCTTCAGTTGCGCATAGTGCCAGAAAATCGAGACCAAATTAATCAAAGACCAGAAGACGCAACCAGAAGACAAAGGATTGTCATGGGGAATTCCCAACCTCAAGACCATTTTGACACTGAGGATAATAGTGATGGAAGTTATGAAGGGTTTAGTATGGATGATGCTTCTGAAGAACCATTTGATATCTTTTTAGGTCATACACACGAAGAGGAGCTTTCAAATGCAAGTATGCACAGAAGAGAGAAAAGAGAAGACGTACCCCCTCTAGACCATGAAGTTGCACATATAACAAAATTGAGTTCAGCACCAAATGGTATGCTATCCAGGGTATATGGGAAAAACCAGAAAGGCTGTATTTCAACATTTTCTATGCTCGCAGGCAGAGAAGCAAATGTGTCTGGTAGAGGGAAATTTAGTGCAGCAGATTGTTGTCACGTTACCAGCAGATATCTGCCAACTGGTGGCCCAGTTCAAGTTGAAAAGTTGAACAGTAGAGCCTATGTGGGACAATTTTCAACAGATGGCTCCTTGTTTGTGGCTGGATTTCAGGTAAACTTAACCTCTTACCACAGTTGGCTTTTACTAAAAAAATCTCTGTTTTAAACACTCATTTTTCCCTTTATCCAATTTCAAAGAAAGATAAAGTAGAAGTAAATGAACACTAGAGTAATTGTGCTCTATAAGATTGTTGTTAGTGTCCTATCTAGATGATTGTGTTGTGGTCCTATGAAACAGGACCGTCATATAAAAATATACAATGTGGACAAGGGATGGAAAGTTCAGAAGAATGTGTCTGCCAGGAGCTTACGTTGGACAGTCACTGACACAGCACTTTCGCCTGATCAGCGTTATCTTGTGAGTTTAGCAAATCCTAGATCAGGCTTCTGTGTGAAGTTTGTACACTGGTTCCTGCTAAAAATATTTGAATGCAAATATATTGTGGTAGTTTTAATTGTGAGCTTGTTTATTAATTTCACAGATGCATTTTAATTTTGGACACATAATGGTTTAGAAATTGAAGATACTCATAACTTTAGACTCAAGACTTTTCGAGAGAAATATTTCAGTGGCAATTCTGTTCTTAATGATATTCCAACTTAATATTGAGGTGTTATCAACAGCATTCAAAATGCTGCCACATCTGAATAAAATAAACAATGATCAGATGAACTCATGACATCTTCTTTGCCTTTTTAGAATTTATAAAATATTGAGGAGACTAATAAGTCCAGTTATTATTACAATGTCTAACTTGTGTATTGTGCTACAAAATAGTCTAAATTTGTCAAAGCTTTTTCTGGAATAACTGTGCAGAATCTGTCAAGCTTTTGTCTGATGTTTCAAGTGAGCTAACCCGTTCATCTTCAGGGAAATGAAGTTTGATGCCCCAAATTGGTTTTTGTTTCCAAGTTCTAGCAATAGGTGCTAAATTAGGCTGCAACTTGTGCCACTTGTCAATATGTCTTTCTTATAGAGGTAATCAATAAAGTTTTCTGACTGGTCATAATCTAATCCAAGGCTTAACTTTGCTTCTTTACTCCAATTTGGTGGGTGGGGGAGTATTTGAAATTTTGAATAATATCTTAAGTAGTAATTTTGTTTCTGACGTCCATACATGCATTATTATGCTAATGCATCCTGTAGTTATTGTGTCTTTAATGAGTAACAAAAAGATAAGAAACTGCCATTATGTTTTGAAGATACTAAAAAACATATGTGGTGCAAAATTTTCATGAACATACAATATTCACGTGTTGTTATTCTTTCAGGTTTATTCTAGTATCACACCTGTTGTACATATTGTGAATGTTGGAAGCAGTGGCACTGAATCCGTAGCAAACATCACGGTATATTTCGTACATTGACTTGCATATCATGTCCATTTCACATGGTAAAAATCATATGAACATCGGCAAAAGCCCCAATTTTTTATGTTAATAAGAGCAAAAGAGTTATCATATGCATAAATATAAAGATGGATTTTATCACCTGACATTGATGCAGCTGAATGTAAATATAATGAAGAGTGATCTGAACCACTTTTGCCATAGTTTCATATTGTAAACAGAATAATGTAAGATAATGGAGATATTTGATGGAGTGAATCTATGCAGGAAATTCACGAAGGACTTGACTTCTCCATAGATGCAACAGGAGATTACTCCTTTGGACTTTTTTCTGTTAAATTTTCAACTGATGGACGGGAACTTGTGGCTGGCAGCAGTGACAAATCTATATATGTTTATGACCTACAAGCAAACAAGCTTGCTTTACAGATAGCAGCTCACAAGGTAGTGCCCTATATTTTCCATCCAATGATGGCTAAACATGCATTATTGCACTTTCAAGTTTGGCAAAAAATAGTTAGTATTCTTTGGTATTACACTTTCAAGTTTGGCTAAACATGCATTGTGCAATAGAAAACAATATAAATACTATGTTTCTAAAGAAACTTACATGTGATCATATACCTGGGCACTTAAAACATCTGAATGATCTTGATATCAGGACATAAAAGCAATATTAATATTGAATTGAGAGTTCGGAAACTGAGTCATTATGCTCTGCTGTGGTTTTACAAATTAGATTGAATATATAGGGTGCATTTTATAAATTAGTTATTTCAACATTCCCGACAATGTCTACATCTACATCTTACCTTCTTATATTTGTCTAAAAGAATTCCTTGTTGTATATGATTCTTATTTGAAATTGTTTGATAATCTGAAATCAGTAGTATTTAATATCATACAACAGCACTTCATTTATTTGGAAAATAGATAACAGGGACTTAAGCTGCACGGTTTTGCTCTATTTTTGCAGGATGATGTCAATACTGTGGCCTTTGCAGATGAAACTGGTCACTTAATTTACTCTGGAAGTGATGATAGCTACTGCAAGGTATTCTGTGTGGTCATTGTTTTTTGAAATTATATCAACCTAGCGTTTGGTCTGTCTATCATATGCAATACATTTTACTGGTTTTATTGTACACACATTTTTTGTAGGTTTGGGATCGCCGATGCCTTACATCTAGAGCACGACCAGCAGGGAGTCTGGTTGGGCACTTGGAAGGTATTACTTTTATTGATAGTCGTGGAGATGGGCGGTACTTCATCTCCAACGGAAAAGACCAGACAACTAAGCTCTGGGATATTCGCAAAATGACATCTGGAAATTCTACGTATGCCATCTTATTCTTCTTGACTGTTTTTCAGTTCCAAATTTTGATGATTTAAAATAATACTTTGGCAAAGAAGCACTGTTTTGGAAAGGACACATGGTTTTGGTAGAACCTTTAATGCAAAGTGCATTTTTCAATGTTTTGCTTCATGGCACGGAGTTCATTTCAAATATAAAATTTTTTAGATATTTTTGCATTCGTAAATCATTAGTAACCAGTTTAATCTGAGTTTTTGGCAACTGGTGGATGTGTGCTACATTTTATTTTATCTCGTGATCCAGGCTTTGATGTTTTCATTTATATTGGGATTTGAACCTTCCAAGAATCGACATTGGCATTGTTCATGCTACTCAATTATTTTAATAAACTTGTGCCTTTTCTTTCCATTTTAAACTTGGTATTTCAGAAGCAGACTGCAATTTGTTATGTCATGCAAATAGTCGAGCTGGTTAGTTTTATTTTTAACAACTATCTCATACCGAATATGTTTTACTTAGTTTTATGAGATTAACCTTATTTTTGTTGAAAATATTGTATCTTAATTCCAGGTATTCTTAACTTCTCATTCGTATTCTGGTTTGGGCCTTCCAGGAATTGACATTGGCATTGTTTTTGCTGCTTCTTTATTTCACTAAACTTGTGTCCGAGTATGAGTGCTTTTGGATTCAACTGTGCAAGTTTTTTTGCATCAACGTTTGAGATCACACTCAGTGATCCATCATCAGGATGAGGAAAGAGTCATTCAGTGATCCAAAATGTTGATGCAAAAAACAGTTGAATCCAAAAACACTCATATTCATTATCACGGACTGTGAAAAACTCATGCCTACTATTAAACTTGTGCCTTTTCTTTCCCTTTTTTTTCCTAAAACTTGGTGTTGCAGAAGCAGATCACAAATTTTGTAGTCATGCAAATTGTTAAACTTATTAACTTTATTTTAAATAACCATCTCATAATGAAAATGTCTGTCTTAGTTTTAAGAGATTTAGCTTATTTTCATTGAACCTATTGTATCTTAATTCAAAGTTATTCTTAGAAAACAATCTCAAACTGGGATAACATGTCCATACAAGTGTACTTTTCTTGGAGATTCGTTTGAAACTTGAGTTCTCCTATCAGAAGTAACTAATCTATGAAACTGTATGGATTTTCAGGAAGTAAGAGCCCGTCCTTCTCTCCTTCTTGGATATTTTTTTGATGAATTACACTATATATATTTAATATTAAAACCAACGTTAGAAAACAACTAATCCTCAAAAAATAGTGGGCACATGGAATCACGCCTCAAAATAAAACTGGCTAAACCATGAGCTGAACATACAAATAACAAGTGGCCCCAAAAAGGAAACAGCCACATAGGTTACAGCCTCAAAAAGGAAACAGGCGCCAAGTCACATGTTCATAATAAAATGTAAAAAGAGAACAAATAAAGCAACAAGTGCAATAAAATCTGCAGTGGGAGGGGGGTCCCGATCATCTGGGTTACCCCACCCCTCAGTAGGTAGGTCTTTGCCTTCTTCTACAGGATCCTTTTTTTCTCTTTCGTGGATATTGGCTAGTGGATACAGATTTTGATGTGTACAAGGAGTCACTCTGAATTTGTATTGGTTTTATCTCCCAAGGAAGGTATTGTAGTGTTTTTGTCATATGTTTATAAAGTGAATTCTATAGTTCAGTTTGTCTCTACATGGTCATCATCTTCATCCACAGTGAAGCAATAGGATATCTTACTGTCATTTTGAACTTTGCCTATTTACTTTTGACTGCTGTCTTTGGTGCTACATTCTAAATCCATATTTGTATTTTTAGTCTGATATATATTTTGCATGGATACACCATTCAAATCTTCTTTCAAAGTTTAGAATTTCGTTTGCCTACCAGAGGAGTTGATAGATTCTCTTTGTAGTGTCCCCTGTCTTCATTAGCTCTTTAGAGCATATTTTGGTTCCCATTTTTATTGCCATAATAAGACAAACAAATAAATTAAAGAATGCCATTGTATGGCCTATGATGTGATCTACTTGAATTTGTTAGTTAATTTTTGAGTTACAAGAGTGGTCTTGTGACTTGAGGTCAATTGTGATGTTCAACCTCTTCTCTTCCTATATGTATAAGCTGTAATGAGCTGTTTGATGATCTCCACCACATGCCTATTGTCAGAAACTATGTGCGCCACAACTGCATTGGAGACCATTATATTAATGAAGATATTCTATTTTCTATTTTTCTGTTTTCTTGTATAATGTGATAATGACTATGCCATACAGTTTTAGATAGTTTTTTTCCATTATGTATATCTAGATTCTATATTATTACTGTCTCTTTCTGTTGCATACCATATTTATATGGTTTGCATTTCATGCCTACATTTTTGGTGTTGTTGGCTCTTTGAGTTTGTAACTTGTGTGAATCATTAGTTTCATCATAATTCACAATTGCCATCCATTCTTCTCGTCGTAAATTGTTATGGTCTGTGAAATGAGCATAATAGTCTACCATCGGTAACAATTGTTGTTGTTGGAAAGCAAAACTTGAAAAACTAGAATTTTTTATTGGTAGTATGTGAACTTGATTGATGTGAAGCTAAATAGAGATGAGAATACAAGTTGGTCATAAAAAAGTCTTCTTTGGGATTTGGCTGTCAACGACTACAATCTTCAAGAGTCTAAAGACATATAGGTTCCAGTGGACCAACTGATTCAAAACTTGGTTTGCAATGAGTGTGTTCAGATATTCTTGTTTTTGAGCTTGTTACTGACTTGACTTACATAATCATCAAGAAGAGTGACAACAAGAAGCAAAGTGCCAATGCATAAGACAATTTTGAATACCATTTGAGAAGAGGTGCAAGAGGTAGAAAGACAAAGTGATGCTAGAAGAATTGATTAGTTTTTGCTGAAGAGATCATAAGAATAAGTTGATACCTATCATGAGGAAGACTCTAGAGAAGACTAGTAATGTCAAAAGATCCAAACCATTAGCATAAAAAGAAAGAAGAAAACAAGGACTATTGAAAATGATTAAAGAGATATTGACAATATTTCAGCCTTTGGATTCAACTATGTTTTTCTTTTGCATCAACATTTCGTATCACATTCCATGAATCCTCATCCATGAGAAAGACTCTAGAGAGGACTATTAATGTCAAAAGATCCAAACCATTAGCACAAAAAGAAAGAAGAAAACAAAGACTATTGAAAATGATTAAAGAGATATTGACAATATTTCAGCCTTTGGATTCAATCGTGTATGTTTTTTTGCATCAATGTTTTGGATCACACATGAGAGGATTCACAGGGTGTGATCCAAAACTTTGATGCAAAAAACAAACACAGATGAATCCAAAGGCTGGAAATATTGTCATGTTCATGGACTGTGGAAAACTCATGCCTACTAAAGAGATATTGTCAAAGACAAAGATTAAAGATATATTGTCAAAGACAAAGGGGGAACCAATACTGACTAAGAATGAGCTGGTGGCCAACATAGTGGAAGAAGAAGATCGATTGATGATCCCTTTTGACACAATGGCATCGGTGGATCCAAATGGCGAAATTGGACATAGATGGCAAGGGGATTAATGATGAGGGGACTATTGACAAAGACAATGTTGATAGGCTTGAGAATGAGAGGGCCAATGACGATGGGATTGTTGACAAAGGAAAGGATTGTTGATAGAGGGTAGGGTTGTTAATGAGCAAGGCCAAGGCTGACAGGTACAAAATCAAGAAACAACGTGGAGTGGGATGCTGCAAGCCCTTCTCATAACATGAGTGGAGTGAGGTATGGAGATCGAAGGCTGATGGTGCTGAGGAATAGATTGCAATATGCCTATAAAACAACTTATTCTACTTGAGGACAAGATGGCAAGATGATAAATGAAATAGTATGATTAGGGCATATCAAATTGTTAGGTAATACACCAAAACAACTCTCATGAAGAAGCTGATGCCACTAGGGGATAAACAACTTGTTCAAGTTAGGGGAGATGGCAATCAAGACCTCATTTGACACTATAGAACATGTGAAAATATTTGGCTGCTCATGATCAAATTGATGAGAGTTATTAGATAGTAATTTCTAACTATCCTAAGATGGGTTTGACATGATTGGTATATGGAGCAAGACAAGAATGAATTGAGCACATGGTTGACATTGAGAAAATCTTTTGGAGAAGAAATTAAGTTACTCATGGCGGTTATGAGATTGATGTAGAGATTTATGAAACTCCATAGTTAGGAGTAACTTAGGACCATAGTTGCCAAGAAACTCCATTATAGGAACATGGATTGTGTTTCTGTCGTTGTACCCACAATTTCCAGTGACTACTGTCATATATAATATAGTTGTCTCCTTATTCATTTACTTGTGTACCCTAATTTACTGGCATCCCCATTCCTGTACTAGTACCAGTACCCTAGCTTCTGCTAGTAACTATGTAAGGACCTATAAATTTGAGTTTATAAGGGATGATTTCTAGGTTAGGGAACCCTCCTTGTGGCAAATTGTTATGTTCCTAAACATGAGTTTTTTTATTAAATGTAAATGGGCTATTCTGTTATGAAGTTCATATTTTGTCACACTATGTATTTATGTATGTGGTGTTACGCAGGGATGATAGGTAGATCATTAATAAGGGTAGGTGGATTATGTAAAGTGCTATTAGTAGATTCATTGTATCTATTTTTTGTGGTGATGTAGTAGCTTGTTTTAGAAATTGCTTCATTTGTTATAAAAATGGGTTTAACCCCTCTCTATATAATCAATCCTATTTTCATATCAATACAATATTATGTGTTCTCTCACTTCAATTGGAGAAATATTTTCTCCCATCTTGTTTGGATTTGTAGGTGCAATCCACATTTGGGTGTGCAAGTGCCCTTATTTTATTTATTCTTTTGTAGTTGTGCTTGCTAGGATTGTAGATACACTATATGTGGTATCAGAGCTTTCTAGTGTAGTTGTGCTTTTTGGGGATTATAGGCATGCTATAGTTGATATTAAAGTTGGTTTTTGGTCTATAGGGCAAAAAAGAGTCGTGTATTTTAGTAGCCATTTTTTTTTTGAAGTGTAAGATGATGTGTTTTGTTTTTGGAGACTAGACTCAACACTTTTTGACAAACACAATTTTGTCAATTTTGAAGTTGTATAGAAGGAGATATAGCTGTTGCAAGTGGCTATTTTGGAGTTGTTTGGAAAAAACTGCAGTCTTTGACACCTTGTTTTTAGTGCATCATAACTTTTAGCTTTGGTGTAAGAACCCGTCTTATCTGACTGAAATTTTTCCTTTGCTGGTCTGAAAATTTCTGATTTGTCTTGCTTGCAAAGTACTTAGGTTTTTCAACTTTGGTTTTCAACATTGGGTTTGCAATATCATAAAGATTGAAAGGTTGCAAGTATACATCCAAATAACAAGAAATGAACATGGAATAGTGATATTAGGCAATCAAACAATTCTCATAAACATAGATGAACATACCCGACAATGATAGCTTATCTTCTTTATTGATTTGAAAGCTGATTACAAATAATGAGGGCTGGAAAGTACAATCAGTCAAGTCTGATTTGAAATTCAGACCTTCAATTACATCCAAAAGTGCCAAAACATAAGCCTAAACCCTAGCTGTATGAATGGAAGATGAAGCTCTATGAATTATTGATGAAATGCCTAGCTAGGTATGATTGAAATGCAACTGTAGCAGCCAACTGGAGGTCTGATATGACTGTATAAAACCTGTATCTGCTGCTGTCATAAAATCCTGATATCAAATGCCAATAAAAGTGCCAAGAAAACACTCCAAATTCAAGCGGCCATGCACCAATGGGTGGCGATTTGGTTTAAGAAGCAAAGTTGATGAAGAAACCCTATTGTAAATGCCAAATACTCCTCAGATCTGAAGCTGATATGAAATTGCAGACTGTTGTTACAAAAATCAGACCATGCATGAATGAAGAAAATCACCAAAAACTCTTCCCTCTGCCAAGCGATCCATGTCTAAACCCTCTCCATATTAAAATAAATTAGTTAGTTTCTATAATGGTCAATCTGTCTTTCCTATTAGATAGGTTTTGTTTCCCTCTTTCGTTATGCTTTGTTAGCTGTAGCTTTTTACAAGCTGACAGTCTATTCTTAGAATGTAACCTCTTTAAATAGAGCATTCACTCCTCATTGTAATGATCTCATTTTCTGCAATTTATTATTGAGTTTTTGCATCATGTAACTTTGTAACATGGTATCAGAGCCAGGTTGAGCTCTTTGGGTTGTCTTTTCTAATGGCGTCTTTTCTGGGTCGTATTTTTTTGCCCTTCGATTTGAGATTCAGTGCCATATATCCCTGAGGTCGCGAATCTTCGTTTTGGTGAATGATTGCGGTTTTTATTCACCCTCTACTTTCGGTTTATGGTTTCGGCGTCTGGTTTCGAAGCAATTTTCAACCTCATCTTATTGAAATCACTAGTGGTCGCTTCAGGGTTTGCATTCCGTTTGTTTCTGTGAGGCCGTGTTTTGTGAAAAGTCGCGTTTTTTAGCTTGTATTTTTTCTGTGACCCATTGGAGTTTTTCTATGCACGCGATTTCCCTTTCTTTGGTCGCGGGCTTATGGTAATTGCTGTAAGTTGCGATTTTTGGGTATTACGGGTTGCTATAGGCGGTTCATGTGTGATGTCAGTGAATATTTTTTTTTCCTGAATGACGTCTTGCTTCTGAAAGTTGCGTTTGCATACTCGCGATCGACATCAGTGCTTAAGCGACAACCTCCGTTTGTGGTCAGCGCTTGACCTGGTCGAAGTTACTATGCTAAAAGTAGTTCCTGGCAGCTACGTGTCTTTGAAGACATTGCATTCGGCGTTTGTTATCTTTGGCAGTTTGTTTTGCTCAGAATTTTTGTGTAGTTTTGATGCTTTTCCGTCGGCACCTGAAGTTTTCTCCTTCATAAAGGGTTTCGAAGGATTTACTTTAATCTGACCACAGTCCTCTGTTTTTTCCTCTTTTACCTATTCTGATTGCGAGGTTCGTTGAATGGAGGTTTCTGTTTTCGTCGTGATTCTGAGCAAAGAGGTGTAGCGGATCTTTTTGGTCACTCTTGATTTGTCCGTTGCGATTCCTGTCAGAACTCCCGTTTTGTGTCTAGATTCGGGTTATGGGTTTTGAGCGATTTTTGCCTTAAAAATCGTTTTGTAATCTTCGGATTTATGGGTTTTAATAATTTTGTCCTCAAAAAATTATTTAGTAATTTTTTGCCTTTCTATCTTCGGCGTTGCTACAATCTGTTTGGTGCCGTTTGTTAAATCATCAGTGGGAGGTTTGTTTGTGCGGGTCCCTGAATTTGTTTCTAACCTGCGCCTATCAAGACAATGCAGCAATATTTTCCTCGAACTCCGTGTTCGGTTTTTCTGAATCTCTACTTTCCGTACTCTCGAGATCCAACTTTTGAAATCCATGTTTGGATTTATCTCGAGATCTGTGCCCCGCTATCTGTGTTTCAGATTTATTCCGTGTTTTCGGAATCTGTGCTTCGTAACCCGTGCAAGGGTTCTGTTCAGCATCTGTGCCGTCTATCTGCTTCAATATTCATGCCATCAGTTTGTAATCCGTCTTTTCGTGACTCGGAAAACGTGAAACATGGCATCTTGGTTCAAAAGCAGTCAGAAGTTCAACGGCAACAAATTTTTTATCATCAGGAACTTATCAAAGTTTGGTACCTGATCTGTAGCCCTGTGAATGGGGTTCTGTTTTCAGCGGCTTCTTGGTTTGGCAAATGTTTTTGCCTTGTCGCTGTTTCTGGAGAATTTTCTGCCTTTTCGCCGTGGTTCGCAGCTTTGAGGGCTTCCTTGTTCTGTGCCTACAGCGCTTAGTCCCTTCTTGTCACCAGCTGGATCAAACGATTTGTGTTTGGCAGGCGGTTATTCTGCTTCTTCGGATTCCTTGGATTTGTGCCCTAAAATCCATGCTCGGGTTTTCTGTTTTGGGTTCTGTGCCCTTTATCTGTCTTTGTTCATGGTCAAGCGACCTGCAGATCTTGTCATTTAGGAGGGCATCTTGGTATAGTTAGGAAATTGACCATTAAGGGGGGGTATTAAAATAAATTAGTTAGTTTCTATAATGGTCAATCTGTCTTTCCTATTAGATAGGTTTTGTTTCCCTCTCTGTCAATCTATTCTTAGAATGTAACCTCTTTAAATAGAGCGTTCGCTCCTCATTGTAATGATCTCATTTTCTGCAATATATTATTGAGTTTTTGCATCATGTAACTTTGTAACACTCCAAGCCTTTATTCATGAAAATGCATCAAAATCAAAGCCAAATCTAATTACCAAACTCCATTGCTAGCTGAAAATAAAGATCCCTGTCAAACCCTAGCTTGAATGAAGAAAAAACACCATCAAAGATCACCAATAAAGCCCAATGATGAACTCCATATGGATTTACCTCTCATGGTGGATTGGGCACATCACCAAACCACAATAAATCAAGGGAACACCACCTTGAAACAACTGAAATTCACTTTCAGCCAAGAGCAAAACACAAAATGCAAAGTTTACCATATGCAAAAGATGTCAAAAATGATGCCAAAGGCCCTCTTTTATACTTTCTTTGCAAGGGCGACCCAATTAGCCTAAATACAAACAATTTTCAAGTCCACCAATAATATCAAATCTTTAATTTGATATTTTTAAATGCTTTCACCTTGGACGCCAATATTAAAAACAATAAAATAATAATATTTTATCTTTTTTTCCTTTTTCCTCCTAGGCACCGATTTTCCTTTGGAATAATAATTTTTAAAAATATTTTTTTCCACTTCTCCCTTGGGCGCCGATTTTTGGCAAATAAAATAATATTTTATTATTATTATTATTATTATTTTTTCTCCTTGGCATCGCTTTTCATTGGGAAAATTAAATAAATAAAATATAAATAAAAATTGCCTTTTATTTATTTTCCCACTTTCAATTCTCCAAGCCCTTGATTTTTGCCTTGGCTAAAATATCATTATTTTTGGCTTTTATAAAAATATTATATAATATTGCTCGCCAAAAATACAAATAAAATGGAGTGTTGAGCCAACTTTCTAGTTTCCAAGCCTTCAAAGTTCTAGCTCAACCCATAAACAAGTCTTGCTCAAAAAGGGGACATTACATTTGGCGCCCAATTGAGGTGCTACTTTTTGTTGGAAAACAGATTTAGTCATCTTTCAAATGAATGGTCTCTCATGATTTTCTATAAAATATTTAAAGAGAAATAAGTTTTGAAAGTTGATCGTTATTTTCACCTTCGAAATGATAGCATAAAAAATTGTGCAAAAAATGACAAGCTTGTTTTTGTAATGAAACAACTTGCACGATAGCTGAATATAATAGTAAATATGCTGCAAATACTCGATAATAATATGCCACTTCGAGGGGGAAACCACCTAATCCACTTCGAGGGGGGTACCTCCAATAGTCTACAGTGAGAACACAATACTCAATATGATGATAATAACTAACCTCTACCTCCTGTATATACTGTACTTATGCCATGGATGCCACCCAGGCTGACCTAACTACCTATGTAAGACTATATGAATGATTATATAACTTAAATAAGAGTTAAGGTAGCCACAAGCTAACTATTCATAACCATATACATCTATAGTATTAAGGGCGTAGTAGTTTCAAGCAAGATTAGGAAAGAAGTGAAAATGTTGAATGCATTTGATGAATTTATTCATCATTTGGATTTAAAATGGGAATATGAAAAGGAAATAGATGCATGGCTAAATTTAGAGAACAAATTCATGGAATGATATGGGGATTTCATTTAGTTGGTTGGGGATAATTTGTTTTGACTTCTTTTTGTTGAAATCTCCTATATGTGATGAAGAAATTAGTCTCAACTTATATTTGATGATTCTTCTCCTTTGGTGATTTTATAGAAGAAGATGATATACAGGAGGTGAATTAGATTCCCCAATTTCTCTCTAATGGATTCCATCCTCTCCAAAGTGAATATTTTAATAAGGGGAATTCATTGGTGGAAAACTTTAAGAGGAAAGAGATCAATGAGGGTAGTCACAAACAAGCAACGAATGAGACTTTTCATCTCAAAACTTCTTTTGTACAAGATTTGTTTTAGCACACCATGATAATGTTTTGAGTACTATCTCACCTGGATCCACTCCACAAGTTGTAAAACATTTTCACATGTATAAGATGGTTGATATTTTCTTCACTGAAGACTACATTGACCCATATACATTGGGATACAATGATCTAGTCAAAGCTTCTATCCATTCAATTGGCTTCATTTGGTCCTCAATCTTTGGGGATAAAGCTCTCCTAGGGGGAGGGCATGATGTGTTCTTAAACACAACATATTTTGTTAGAAAGTTTATATTTTGTCACGTGATGTTATTCATGTAAGTGGTGGCAAGTGTGGCGTTAGATATATCATTAATAGTGATAGGTGCATTATGTAAGAAGCTACTAGAAGAGTGATTGTATCTAGTTATTGTGATTATGTAGTATCTTGTTAGAAGCTACACCATTTGTTATAAATTGGGATTTACCCCTTCTATATGTAATCATTCCCATTCTCATGTTCATACAATTTTGTGTTCTACAACATCATTTGGATTTGTAGGTGTGATCCACATTTTGTGTGTGCAGCTATCCCCATTGATTTTATTCTTGTGCGTTGTGTTTGCTAGGGTTGCAACTACACTATAGGTGGTATCAAAGCTTTCCAGTGTTCTTGTTCTTTGTAGGTGTTCCAAGCATGTTACATGAATTTCACTAATAGCTATACCATGAGGCTCATGATTATGTATGAACTTGGAGAGCAAACACAAAGCTAATGACATAATGAAAGCATCTTAATGAGTTTGATGGTGACAGTGAGGGCTTGACATAATTGACATCTATCACTGCCTTGTGAAAAGATGCTTGGAGGATAACAAAAGGGAGGTGTAGTGCACTTTATGTCTCATAGAAGTACATACGAGTACAAATTGTACCACCAACCAATTTTGTGAAATACATAGTGAATGGTAGCCCGATTGTGATTGTCCATATATTTGAAGAAAGGGGAACAAATGCTGTTCACATACACAATTGCCAGGAAGGAAACAATGAGTGGCAGATAATAAAATTGACAACAGGGTCGACAATAAAATAGGGTGATGGCAGTTGTAGTAGGCATCTAGTTATGATCCGTAAACTAGAGATACTTGTGGCATACGCTTGTCATCACATACTGAACTTAAGTGAAGAATTTAATTAATTGCACTTTATAGGCAAGCAATTGAACAATGGACATGAAGGAAATTGAGAGCATTCAACACCACAAAAGAAGACACAAAGGATTTACCTTGGAGAACTCAATTTCTAGGAGAAAACTCCAGCATAAGTTAGAAAAAATACCCACTTATTCACTGTCTTCAAAGAGAAGTACAACCAGTCTGAAACTATCTAATTTCAGTCCCTAAGATCAATACAGCGGCTCCCTTACACACTAAGTTCTATTTTTTCCTAATATAATATATTTGGGAATCTATGAATCCTTATGGAATCCACTTGAATTCTAACTAATGTTACCTCTAGGACGTTTACAAATGATAAATAGACTTGGATAGACCCATGAGGAATCTCAGATTCATGGTTGTTACTGACTGCTTCAGAACATGTGACAAAACCACTGTTTTGAGTAGTGACTAAACAACCGCTTCATGTGGTGATGACCAACCCATGTGGTTTCGAAACTTCCTCAGCAATTACGTAATTGCCGCCTAGCAAAACTGATGGTTTCACACAAAGGCTTGGAATACTTCATTTTTCTCTACTTTTCGCTCTTTTGATGCCTGCACCTTGCTTCATGTCTTTTTAACTGTGTTATATTTCTCCTATGAATTCACTTGATCCTTTTATAGATCACACCACCCCAATACAGAGACTTTTGGTCCCCAAAAGCTATGAAGACTCAAAAAAGGAGGGATATTCCTCTCATTGCATGGCATGGCTGTCATTTCACTTTGCACCACTCCAACCAAGATCCAAAAAGCCTCCATCTCTAACTATTTGAAGATGTTTTAAGATCAAAAGCTCTTGAACTAGCAGAAGGAACTAGATCAACATTCTTTCTCTTCCATTGGGTGTGCTTCCACTTAACATTTACTTGGCTTGAAGATTCAAGACCTTAGGTTGCTCCTTGCCATTGTAAACATTCATCACTAAGCTTTGTCCATCTTTCATCAAGTGATACTTGTTTGCCCTTCAATAATAAACAACTTTCCTGTCATACATGTAGGGGCTGCCAAACATAACTCCAAACACATTCATAGGCATAACATATTAAACCACTTCATCAATGAACTTTTGGTTAACAATAAACTTCAATTTGCATTGCTCAAGTCAGCACTTCCCTCAATCCAACACAAACATAAGGCTTGGGGTGAACTAATTCTTGTGAAATAAGGTTAGCTTGGGTATAAGAATAAAAAAGTGCATCAACTTTAAAATTCTTGATTTGAATCTTAATGCTAAATAAATTTGATTGCCTCCTTTCCTCTTGTTCCATAAAATTAAAACTAGCTTTCTTCGTAGTGCAAAATTATTTAGAATTAACCTTTGAACTACATTCAATTTCTTTGCCCTTATCAACAACTGTGGGCATGGTGGTTTTCTTACCCTTTTTACCTCTCCGGAAAGGATACTTTCCTCGATGTAGCTTCCAGTAGGTTTCATCTGTATGAGTCTATGACCATTCACATCACAATGGTCATTTTGCTTTGCAGGCTTTGCTTTGGTGCTTGTAGCACTTGCCTTCTTTTTCCTGGCCATGGCTTATTTTACCTTTGGAGAGGATGGAGGGCCATTTACTTTAAGGTAGTGAGCATGTGCACATGCTTCATCAAGGTCCATCAGCTTGGAGAGCAATATGGGCCTTTGAAGATGGCTATGAAGGCCTTCAATGTATTTCATCAACACCTCCTCTTCTTGCTTATCTTTCTCCATTTGGACAGCCCTTTTTTGAAACTCACTAGTGTACTCTTGCACACTTTTCCCTCTTTGTTTCAAAAATTGCCACTGCATACATTTTTCCTTTCTATGACATAGTATGTAAAATTGTTTCTTAATCAATTTCTTAAATTGATCCCATGAACTGAGATAAGCTTGTTTTTTTAAAACCATGGAATACAAGAGACTTTAAAATCAAGTTAAAACATGCTTTTGCCATTCTCAATCTAACAAAGGAAATATTTTGTTCCAAATTAAGAGTATGCTTACGAAAATATACCTCCAATTGTGCCAACCAATGGTCAAGCTTTTCCACATCTACATCTCCCTTGAATGGTGGAATCTCAATCTTTACTTGAGCCTTGAATTGAGGTGTTCTTGGTAGACTTGATTCATGCCTTTGCTCCTCATCTTCTATGGAGTGGGCCTTCCCCTTGCTCTTGGTGTCTTCGAATAAGCAAAACTTATTCACGAGAGCCTCCACGATCCCTCTCATAGTCTCGATTGAGATATGCTTGCAACATTGACTTCTAGCTTGAGGAGCCTTGCTTCTTCATCAAGGGTTTTTGGATCTCTTGCCATGCATCTTAGTTACTTTTACAACTATGAGATTCAATGTCTCTTTGCAAAGGCAACAAATCTTTCCCACTTGCTCTTGTTGTGGGCATGGACCTGCAAAATCACTCACAATTTTTATTAAAGGAAAAAACTTGCTCTGATATGAAACTTGATCTGTAAACTAGAGATAGCTATGCTGCACAATAGTCATAACATACAGATCTTAAATGAAGAATTTAATTAACTGCACTTTCTAGGCAAGCAATTGAACAATGAACATGAAGCAAATTGAGAGCATTCAACACCACAAAAGAAGACACAAAAGATTTACCTTGGAGAACCCAAATTTCGGAAGAAAACTTCAGCAACAGTGAGACAAAACACTCACTTATCCATTATCTTCAAAGATAAGAAAATATCTAATTTGAGTCCCTAAGATCAACACAAGAACTCCCATACGCATTCAGTTCTGTTTTTGCCCAATACAATTTATTTGGGAATCTAGGAATCCTCTTGGAATTCACTTCAATTCTCACTAATGTTGCCTCTAGGGCACTTACAATTGATAAATAGGCTTGAATAGACCTGTCGGGAATCTCATAAGTCATTCGAAGCCAACTGGAAGAGGAATTCAAAGAGTTCTTGGGCATGACTGATTGTTTCAGAACACATGACGAAACCGCCACTTTGTGCAGTGATGAACTGCACCATGGTGAAGTCAATAGTTTCACACAAAGGCTTGGAATACTTCATTTTTCTACATTTTTCTTTCTTTTGAATGCCTACACCTTGCCTCATATGTCCTTTAAACTGTGTTTACCTCTATTAAGTCACCTGATCCTTTTACATTTCAAGTTAATGGGTTCATTGTGCAAATAGTAACCGTATAAGCACACAACAACTGCAACAACTGCCCCAAGCCCAAAGCTACCAATGTGAACTTTGTTGGCTCCAAAAAAACTACCTTGGACATTACTCGTTCACAAGCAATGAACAGTCAAGACTACATTTTTTGTTCCTATCATCAAGAAGAGAATGAATGGCAAAAAGGAAATTCATAAAGCCATGGCAGAAGGAGCCTATATAACCAGAGTTAAGTGCTAGGGCCATTGCATAATCTTATATTGTTAGATTTGTCAAATAAATTCTACTTGAAGCACCTAGACTTGCCATTGCAAAAGAAATTATAGGTGATTCAATTTCAACAACAGTCATTGATCTCTTCCACATATCCCAAGATGCATGCAATCCTTTGTCAAAGTGCTTGATGACAAATAAACGTGTTCAATCCTACAACACTAATAATTAAGGGGGATCCTATTTTAGTCCACATGGAAAATTTGGGTCGAATATTGACCAATGTGGTGGTTGACACCAGCTCAAGGGTGAATGTGCTACCTATCCATTTGACAAATAATGAAGCATATCATATTCATTTGAATGGATAATATGCATTACATTACATAACAATTGATGAAGCATTTCATGTTCATTGAAATGCATAATGTACACCACATTAAATAACAATTAATAAATCATTTCATATTCATCTATAAGTGTAATAAATGTCACATTAAAGGAGTATGAGGTATTTGAAAGAAGAATTATATGGTAATATATATGAAATACATTTAACATTGCTGCAGTTCTAAAGAGTTTAGTTCTTTCTCAATTTTTTGTTTGGAAAGTTGTTTTCTTGTTTTCATCTTCTCATATCACTCCTATGAAAATGACGGCAAAATTCTAAGTCCGTCCAAGGACTTTACATGAGAGATAGCCACAAATGTTAACCTTGTCCTTTCTCTTAGTCCTATATTAATTGTTGCTTTGGATAAAGTCAAGCCTTGTGATTTGTGTATTGTTAATGGCCAAGCTAATTGTAAAGGCAGTTGGTGTGCTTGTCTCCTTTGTAGTGGTGTGATTGGAATTGTATGCGGAGATGAATCTTCAAATGGTATTCTAGAGTAATTGTCACTCTCCATCTTAACATATGTTGGTGGTTCTAGTGGGGCACTCCTAGGTTTGTATATGATACTTCAAATATATCCTAGAGTTCCACATAGAAGTCTTGCATCTATCCATATATTGGAGGCTAACATCACCCTTGCATCTTTGGCAGTGAATAACTCCACATCAAGTTCATCCTTCTAACCTTTTGATGGATTGGTGCTCCCTTCTTTGTTTGCAATTATACATGCAATAGGTCTTTTCAATGAGTGCAGTTTCCTTTTATTATGTTTATACTCATTATCATTCATTACGAATAGATAAATACTATTGTCAAATTCTTCCCTAGTGGCTAGATCTAATGCAACATCAATTTTTCTCATCAGTAACTCCCAATCATCAATTGTTAGATGTGCATCTCTAAGATTTGTGAGAAGTTGACAAAACCTTTGTTGGTCCTTGCTTTCTCCTTCCTAGCTAAATAGCTTATCCAAATTGAACAACTGATTTGAATTCTTCCCATAATAGTTTTGCATGCTTGTTACCATTGTATGGCAATTTATCACTCATAGAGCACAATGTCCTAAATTTCCTACCAATATGATTGATCTTCCTTAAAACTGCATTTTCAGAAAATTCTTGACAAAGCCACGAGTCTTATGTTTTGTAGAAAATTTTGTCAAATGAAGCTCATTTCATCAATCAATATGTATTTTATATGTCGGATCTTTTCTTGGGAACTTGTGAGTCTTATTTCTTCTAATTCAGCAAAATCCATGAGTGGGATTCAAAGTGTTGAATGGATCATCGACACACCAATATTGAATGTTGCAACTCTAGTTGGTGCAAATAATAGTAGGGTAAAATTTTGTATATCCAACAATTCATAACATATCACACTTTATTTGTTAGAGAAATTTCAATTATTTTGTAAAACTTAGAAATGGCAAGGATTTATATCATATCTGTATGTTTCCTTGATGTGGATCTCCCCGTGGATTCTATGAATGAACAATAAAATCAAAATATTTCTGTGCATTTTTTATTCATGATCATTTCTCCAATCAAGATTACCCATGTTTTGTGCTCCCTCTAACCATATAAATCCATGCATATGTGGTGAACCTCTATGTTACCATTCATATTTCAATCAATAGTCTTTTAATTTCTTTCCTTTTTGTAGTATCTCTTTTCGGAAAATATTGCACAACATTTTGTCCAATAAGGCCTTGTACCCCTCAATGTGGTACCAAATGATCGGCTAGATGGGATTGGGGTATGTTGTCCATATGCTCCCGCAATTTGTTGATGGTGATTGGCATGTCTTGAAAGTTATTTTTCACAAACACAATGGATGAATTTTGTGAATGATGTCTCATGATCATGTTCATCATGTAATATCTAAATTGTGGGTGTTGTCTAAGACTATGATCCCTATATCGAAACAAATGTTTCACAAATTCATGTAGATGGACTCATCTTAATTGCGGTTTAAACTAGTTGCATCATCCATTTGGAAATAGTGTTGGGAAAGTCATATCAAGTGACCCTTCTTTGACATGCTCATTCATTGAAGATGCTCCAATTCTTTGCTAGTAAATCAACGACATCTGTTACAAATAGGGCCTACAGGCACTCAAGAAGCCTTCATTGCAAGGTAATTTTCTTGACAAATATTACATATGCTCAGTGAAACAAGTCTATCTAGACCATTTTGAAAACACATTTGTATAGTCTTGAAATCTCTTCCAACATTTCCATTGCAAGTAAGTGTACATGTCCTTTTTTAATTTGTGATCTTTGCATTGGTCTTCGTCTTCTATATTATGATGTCTCCTCTTGTGAATTGTTATTTTTACATTGTTTTCAATATCAACATCCATTGCATCTTGAGCACTATTCTTTGGCATCAATAACTGGTCCATAAACTCGGGGCAGCTATGTTGCACTGTAGTATGCAACATATGGATTTAAGGTGAAGCTCTCAAACTACCTCAATCTTGCATCAATGCCACCAATGATGGATGTCAATCTCCATGGCATGTGCAATCAAGGAATAAAAATAAAGAACTTCAACAAACATGCGGGTAATAAAAACTTGCATCACACACAAACAACATGCAACACAAGCAATACTAGAGAAACCCTCAACTAGGTAGAAAACTCCAAGAAGAGTGAGTAGTGCTCCTCATGCAACTAATCGACATACATGTTTTACAATGCCTCAACGGGTCTTACAATACATTCATAGATTGTTCTCAAGGGAGCACGTGTTGCAGTACTCTCACAGTTGAATGAAGATGAAGCACTACAACTCCCAACTCCAAAGAATAGAGAGGACTAGAACCCCTAACCCCATAAATGATGAACTCTCACATCCTCCAATACAAATGAGAGAAACCTAGCACAAGGCTGAACATAGGCAGATAATAACCCTCTTGGCATCCATGGATCCCTCTCACACATTTGAAGCTTCCATGGCACCTGCAACTACTCTCTACATGAAGGGAAACTATTACAACAACATGCAATAGTCCTATGTTGGACTAAAACCAACAATAGAAGAATTCCCCCACTTCCAGGCATGGAATCCCTATTAAAACCTTCCTCCAGTTGAATGGAAGACCAAAAGGAAGAACCAAATTGTCACATGTTTTGGAACCCCAAAAGTCATTTTTTTGGGTATTTTTGATAACGTTGTTTTTTTGCTAAGTTGCCGGTTCTGGTGCGGGTGCGGGTTTGGGTTCGCGGGTTCGGCCAAATTTTTTTTTGGGGTTTGGGTTCGTTTTTATATATATATATATATAAATATATGTATATGCAAAAAAATTAAGCATAGAAGCAAGAATTAAGTGTAGAAATGCAAGAATAAAGTGTAGAACACCACATAGCATCATATAATCAACAAAACCACCATCAACTTGAATATCATAAAACATAAAACTCGAACTTCAAGTTCAATAACAAGATTCAAAATAATAATATCATGTTCAACAATCAATTTTCATTGTTTCAATGTCAAATGACAAGTGTCAATCATCATATGGATTTGCTAAATCCTCCACATCATCATCATCTTCTTGGACATTAGCAGGATCATTTGAAGAACCACAACCAGCACCACTGCCACTCGCTGAAAAAGTGTGCTCGCTCTCTGATCCCTCAAGTGCAACATGTTTGGATTGGGAAGTAGAAGCATCCATGTCAATTTGCTCGGGCTCCACATCCCACAACTTTGATTCCCCCTCCTTATAGTCTTGCTTTTTGTGCGAAAGGAGGCGCAAGTTGGAATGCACATACACTAAATTCTCCGCCTTTTTGGAGTGCAATCTGTTGCGCTTTATCGAGTGGATAAAAGAGTACGTGCTCCAATTCCTCTCAGATGCAGAGGAACTAGCAACCTATGATGACAAAGTAGAGAGAAAGAGTTAAAAATAAAAACTTACAAAGTTAAAACTTATAAAGTTACAAGTTATAAAATTTATAATAATTAAAAATTATGGAACTTCAAACTTCAAATTTTTAAAAGTCTTTAAGATAAAATTATAAATCATAAAAAACAAAGAAATTTAGTAAACTTACTTGTGATAAAACTTTGACTGCAAGAGGCTGTAGGCACCGGAATTGTTGGTCATGAAAGTACCACCAATTGTGAGCATTTTTCTTGAATCTATCACGAAGAGCCTCAATGCTTAGACCATTGGAGTGTACAAAATCAGTGAACTCATCAGTGACCATATCATGCATATCTAGATCAAGGAAGAGTCTACGAAATGCTGCCTTGTACCCTTCAGACACTTCTAAATCTCTCCATGGGGGAATCCTATTTGTCACCGAAAGAATCTCACTGCTGTAATATTTTGGACTCAATGCAAATGCAAGAAGATGTAGCGGGGTTGTCATTGTGTTCCATCTAACCTCAATAATTTCATGCACTTGCTTGAAGAGAATTTCTTGAGGATCTTTCTCCTTCTCATTTATGATGTTCTTTATCTTTTCTATCATTGAATCAATGCCATCATATATCTCCCCCATGCAAGGCTTGTCCATGTCCGTATAACGAATCATGCTCAAAATGGGCTCGGTGAAACTAAGGAGATACTCCACACGATCCCACCAATAGTCATTTAGGATCATCCCTTTAACATTTGCTGCCCTCTCAGTGTTGTTTTGCCTCCATACAAACCAAGTAGTGCTTGTTACCATGCTGATAAGACCCTGTTTGACCTTCACAAGTCGTCTCAAGGCAATTGTGTTTGAGGCAAAACGGGTCTCGGCAACCTATTGAAATATCAAAAATAAAAAGTACAATAAATAAAATTTAATTTAAACATTGAAAAAATTGAAAACAAACTTTAACTTTAACTTTTAAGAAGAAATAGAATATGTGAAATTAAAAATTTAAAGCACTATGAAAAATTTAAATTCAAAAATATATTGCTTCACTTACCTTCAACAACTCCAATGTAGAAAATGATCTAAATATGCTTTGGGACATGTGGTGGTTGGTGATGAACATTCGTATCTCCTCGGCCTTTGCATAGTGCATACAACTCTCTAATCCAGTCAATTTTTTTCCCAATCTTTGTAGCATTAGATTGAGAGAGTGGACAGCACAAGGTGTCCAAAAGATATGTGAATATTGTTCCTCAACCAACAACCTAGCAGCTCTACAGTTTTTTGCGTTGTCCGTTATCACTTGAACAACATTATGAGGTCCCACATCCTCAATGGCTGCAATGAGGATCTGAGCAATAAATTCACCATCCTTCCCCTGTCCCTCACAATCCACAGCTCTCAAAAACATTGCCCCTTTAGGGGACACTGCAATGACATTGATCAAAGGCCGATTTCTTGCATCTTTCCATCCATCAGAGACAATCGACACCCCTGTCTCACTCCATGAATCCCTTAAGGGCTTCAATGCATCTTCTATACTCTTCACCTCATTCTCCAATAAGGTGCCACGCACCTTCTCATAACCTGGGCTCTTATACCCTTTTGGAGCCTCATTAATTTTTCTCACCATCTCTTGCCAATATGGTGAGCGAACAACATTGAATGACATACCATTTGCATAAATGCATCTGGCTATATGTTGGTCAGCAATATCTCGAGCCTCATTTTGAAATGATGTTTCCAAAGGTCCCTTTGGTCTCTTGTTTGTAGTGCTTGTGGGTTGCTCTTGAGGAGTGACCAAAAATGGGTGGCTCTCTATCACAACATTGGAACTAGGAATAGATGGAGGATCCATTCTTTGATTTCTGCCTCTTTTCCTTAACACGTTTGCTACTGATTTACGGACTGCTGCTTCATCTGCTGCTTCTTGCTCGGTGATATATGCCAACACTTGCTCTCGTGGTATAGGTTTATTACTCTTTCCTGGGCAAGCTTTGATCCCCATCCCAGGGATGTTACACAAATGGGCTTTCACCCGACTATATGAACTGTTATATTGCACATCACAGCCATTGCATTTCCAAAGGTAACCCCCATCACCTGGTTGTTGTTGAATCATTTCAACATGCCTCCAAAGAGGTGAGTGTGGATCGATTTTGAATTTTGATTGTGATACTGAGCTAGAACTAGCTGCCATTGTGATTCCTGTCACCTGTGGGTGTGGCAATAAGTTTTGTAAACAAAATGGAAACAATGAAAACTCAAAACTTTCAAGAATCAAAACAAAAACAAAACTCAAAAGCATGTGATACATTCATGATTCATATAAATAGTTTAAAAAAAAAAACAAGTTGAAAAGAATTTGTTTGTTGTTCAAAAATGCAAAAAAAAAATGAATAGAAAACCTACCTCTTTGCAAAAATCTCTTCCTTTGATCTTCTTGGCAGCCTCTAAACCGTTGGAAATGAGTAGGAATGGTGGAGCAATGGACTTCCAACCTTCAAGATTCAATCTTCAAGCTTCTTTCTTCAACCACAAATTTTTTTTTGAGTTCAGCCACAATGGAGAGTTTTTATGTTTTGGAATGAAAGAATGAGTTGAAAATGACAAAATTGTGTTTATAATGACTTTTTAGGGTTATATTTGCATTTTTGAATGTTTAAAATAATATACAATTGTGTTTTAGTTGAAAAAAACATAAAAAAAAATTAAAGGGGGCATGGGTGCGCTCCGGGTTCCATGTTTTAAGGTTGGGTTCACACCTAGCGAACCCAGGTGCGTTCGGGACGCACCCAGCTCCCTTACTCCGCACCCTGCCCGCACCCGCACCCGCACCCGCACCCGCACCCGTGCTGCACCACACCCGCACCCAGTCCTCTGGCAGGCGAACCCTGCAACTTAGCTTTTTTGTCTTTCATATAGCTGCTATTATGTTTTGGCAACATGTGTGATGCCTATTTTGCCACATAGGATGATTATAAACCCTTAATTATCTGCCAAAATAACCCAACAATCATTTAAGTGGGTTAAAAACATGTCACACCAATTTTGGCAGCAAATTGTGCGACTTCAGCAGCAACCATTGTGCGCTTTGACAACTTCTATAGCAACTTCAACATCCACCTTCACGGAGCCATATCTTTTGCATATCAACTTGAAACACAATGTCAGTTGTTTTGAATTTACATAGAATTTCAAGAGGAACATGAATATGCAAAAAATATTCCACCTTTGACTCCATTTGACCATTGTTTCTCACCCTGCAACTAGCTGCACACTTAAGACATGCCCCCAATGGTCCAAATGTCAAAAATAGATCCGAACCATTTAATCAATTTCGGATCAGTAACACATGATATATTGTTATTGAATTAATTCCTTCAAAATTGACCTCAACATTAGCGTTTGGTCACCAATGGCTTTGGACTGCTTCACGATTATGTTCTTGCAGTTGTTGTCTTTCTGTCTTAGTGAATTGATCTACACACAATTCTCTTGGCAATCTTCTTAATAATATTGATTCCTTGAGATGTTCATGTGCAATAATTTATCATCTCACCTACATGTCTTATTTGTGCTTCGAGTTCTTTGACTATCATTTCTGCCCCGTATTTAGCATGTTGTTCTCTGTCATTATCATTTTGACATTTTCTTTGTTCCTGGCTTTGTGCATTTGTTATTTGTTCGTGTTGTTGTCTTTGATATTGTTGGGCATATTCTCTTTGTTGCTCTTGGTTTTCAAAATTTAACCTTGGGCAAGACACCTACAGCCTTATAACAGAATGAATTTATCAAATTCAAAATATTATTTCTAAAATTTAATTTTAGACTCTATCTATATATTTGTATATCATATATAAATAATTTATCTGATAAAAAGAACTTTAAATGATAATATGTATTTTTAAAAAAATTTAAAAATATTTCAAACAATTATTATCTAAAACCATAAATATATAAATATTTTCTCCCCTTTCTATATCAACGAAGAGTCACCTTAAAAACATTAGAGAATGAAAAAACAGTAAACTTAATATTGCAACTGAACACTCAAAATAAAATATCATAAAATAGTCATCTTCATTATCTTTTCACCCAACTTTTTATTTATGGCAATCCAACATACAAAATAAAATATTAATCTTTGACTCTGGATAAAAGTGGGAGTTTAAAATTTTTTTTTTATTTAATCCTCGGAAGTTTAAAAGAATTGTATAGACTTTCACTCCATGATGAAAAATTGTTTTGGAAGTGGAAATTTCTTTGACTCTTGAGCCCAACTCTCTTCTATGGCATTTTACCATATGGCATACCTTTTTTTATTATTATTGTCTTTTTACATTCGTGACATTTCACTTTTCAATAACAATCCTTTCCTTCAGTTTCCTCATTTTTTCTTAGTGCAGGCATGGTCCTGCCTCCTAATTTTCTAGATGGATTATATACGATCTTCACTTGAAATACAAAACATAAGCAATAAACAAAAATGAATATAATGTAAAATACATGTAAAAATCAAAACCATCAATTTAGATACAAGATTTTTGAAAAGAAAACCTTTATTAGATAAGAAAAAATCCTTGTATTTTTGGAATATTTGAGAATATTAAGGAGGCTTACAACCAAGAAGGAACCTCCAAAGGATTCAAAGATACAGGAGGATTCACGAGAAAATTTGAGGAGTGCATAAAGTATGCACATAAACATAAATGGAGATTGTTTCTTACTGACTGCTTGATCCTAAAGGAAAGGAGTACCAACATTTGTGGATCAATGGTTAGGCGGAACACGGCCCCAATTAGAATAGTATAACATGCCAAAATAAAGTTTCTCTTCAAGGTATATTCAATAGTAAGGGTCAGAATATCTTTCATACAAGGAAGAATTATTTTTAGTAAGTTTACAAGTAGTTTGGGTTTTGTGTCATTCCAAAAGTAAATCGGTATTGTTTAAACCTTTTAAACTTCCCTCCTTGTCTTCTTTTGAGGGTTGGTACTTTAGCCACTTTGGCCTGCAGTTTACATGCCTAGTTCTTGTAATGCCCACAAGAACACATCATGTGAACATGACACAAAAACCCTAATTTTTTTTTTTTTTCAGTTTCTTCTCCCAGAATCTTCTTGCTTTCTATTTTTTTTTTACAGCAGCAGTAAACTCAGAAAAAAAAACATGATAGTTACCCGTGCCCACATGAGTAATTCCTTTTCTTTTCTTTTTTTTTTTCCATCTCCTGCTTCCACCTATTTACTATGAGGACAGCATATTTATTAATTTCCATTTATTTTCTGATTTTCGTCATTATTTAAATACCCCAAAAAAGATGTTCAAATTTAAAAAAAAAAAAATTTATTATGCTTGACAAAGGGTTCAACCTTTAGCCTATTGACTTTAACTTCCAAAAGTAGGAATTTTTTGAATAATATGACTAGGAGCAATTATTAAAAGTAAAACCCCTCAACACAAAAGGAATAATTTTCACAAGGAAGACATCACGATTTCACATTGATGACATCACGATTTCACATTGATGACATCACAATTTCACATCGACACTAACACAACATACAAATAACCATACAATGGACCTAAGACTCTCCAAATAGACTAGGTCGGCTCACTAGTGAATCACAAACGGGTCTCCATGGGTTTTCCCCATTTCCACTGGTTCAAGATACCCTGCACACTCGTTTTCAAATTGTCAGTTGTAATTAAGACATGATAGCCAAAGCAATGATAACAATAGCATATAGTTTCATCATTGATTAATCATACAAATCATTCACGCAACTTACTAAAATACTCAAACTTAAATAATTCAGTATATCTCAATGTGCAAGATCATAGTAATTTGACTTGTAGGTGGATTACAATCATCAAGATAATAATACTACACAACACATCCCTGTATGGATAAATGAAATGGATGAATGAAATGTTACACATAAATGAATGACATAATCCACGGAAGATAACATATGAACCATAATCCTGAAAAGCATTATATAGATCCAATGAGTATATATATATATAAAACCATAATCTAAGCAAAACATCATATGTCCAAAAATAACATGTATACCATAGCCATAGTCTAACAAAATACTAGAGCAAAATGTACAATGTCTCAACATAGTAACACAGTAAAATAGAGGAACACTTCCCGCCCAATGGTGGAACTGGAAGGGTCTCACAGTTCTTTACAGTATTCTCGTGGGTGTTTCTATAATGAACTCTTCCAATAGGATGTCCATATTTTTAAACCATTTGTCAGATTATACGCATAGAGGATTCTCAAATGTCGTTTTGGGAAAAAACTACATGAGTGTCACTTCCTCACAACATGAGTGAATGTGCAGGAAACAAATTATGATTTTTCTTCTTACTGTCTTGCACAAAATTCATTGATTGTTATGCAAATTGATTTTTCTTAGGACAAAACTTTGAAACCGAAGTCACATTTCTCAGTCTCATTTTGCTTTCCCAATTCCCTTCTAAAGGGCAAAAAGAAATTCATCAATTCAAAAAGGGAAAGCTTATGCCTATTTTATTAACAAGCATAAGAAGTGTCTTAGGCTATTGAAACCTTAGAGTGAACTAATATGTCCTACATCTAAGTACTGTTCAACAAAAGGTTGACATATGAAGTTTTGATGATGCTGTCTAGTGTTGAATGAACAACCATCAACCTTTCAGCTGATCAGAGTACATAATGGAAGTAAAACATACGCACACATGTTTCTCAAGGAAACATGGCATTCTTCAAAATTTCTCAGAAAACTCATTACATCAAATACTTTAGCAGAATTACCTCATCACACACCACTCTGATACACTTAATTCTTAAAACTCAATTGTAGACACACTCTACTCTTCAAACTGAAATAACAACACTCATTCTACTTATAACTTGACTTGTGGACTATTCTGGAGATTTACATGCAAGCTTCCCTCACTTGTCAGCTTCACTTTCTCTATGTTTTAAAGTCCCCGAAGGCTGTCCAACAGCCGTTTTCATACATTCTGATTGCATATCCATCTTCAATTTTCATTTTCTGTTACAAGAAGGAAGAAAACAGATGAAAAAGATTAAATAGATCACTTTCAGGCTTTCAACCTTACAATAAGAAGATGGTTCATCTTCTTCTTGTTATTGAATTACACACTCTTCATTGTGTTCAGAAGCATCTCCAAACTGCTGCAAGCTTGAGTACTTGTCAATTTACTATCCCATCGACTGCATTTTCTTCTTCATTGTTTCTTTTGTCAATCTTTAGCCACATCCTATGGCCCACAAGTTGTTTTGTAGCTTGGAAGCCCATTAACTCTTTGATTGACTTAAGAACCTTAAAGAGTTATCCCAGCTGTTTATCAAGATTTGATCAAATGTCTTAGATGTTGCTCCGGGACCTTTAAGTCCTTAAAACATTTGTTCGGCTTTAATCCTTCAAAACGCAATCATAACCATTGATCAAGACTTGATCATTGACTCACAAGGTTGCCATTCTTTGTGAAGGCATTTTAAAATCCTGTTGTGGATATCAATCCATGTACATGATTTTACCTCCATCATTGCAAATTGGTTTGATGGTCCACAAGACCTTTTGGGCATAAAGAATTGATTAACGGCTTACAAGCTTGTTGTTGCTTTTAAAAACATTTTAAAAAGATTTTTGTGGACATTAATCCACTTACACACTTTAACCACCATCGATCTAAATTGGTTTGACAGTCCACAAGACCTTTTGGGCCTTAAAGAATAGATTAATGGCTTACAAGCTTGTTGTTGCTTTTAAAAACATTTTAAAAAGATTTTTGTGGACATTAATCCTCTTACATGCTTTTACCACCATTGATCCAAATTGGATTGACAGTCCACAAGACCTTGAAATGTTTGTACTCAAAAGCCTGTGAAATGCTTTAAACATTGTCCATCTGTTGTGTCTATTGTAGACCATGGACTTGTTTCCATGTAAATGCTCTTTCTTTGTCGATCCAAATCATCCAGATGTTTTTTGAAGCCCATGAGAGGCCCATACAATATACTAGTATAGCCTATCTAGAAGCCTCAAAAGGCTTGGTAAGCGGTTCATCTTAATGAGATCCTTTGCTGCCTTGCTTCCACATGTTTCCTCATCAAGTCCTACCTTGAGGCAATGATAATTGTTGATTCAAAAGAAGATATAATGGTTCTGACACTCGTTTGTTATAAAGGGGTTCTCACTGCTCTTTTGCATCCTTTATTGCCCGAAAGGCCATCGATGGAGTTTGATTGAACAACTTATAAACTTTATTATATAAATGAATCCCAAGCCCCATTGCAATTTTTAAATGCCCAAAAGCCTTTCTCTGCTGTTGGATCAGGTTTCATGTGACGGTTGCTAAGCCATTCATTGCTCAAATGGAGCCAAGACCTTAATACATTAAAATAAATTGGGAAAGGCTCCTTCTGTCATTGATTCATTCTAAATGGACAACTTTGGTAAAGGGTCTATTCTGCTATCTTGAAATGGAATTTACTTCCTGATCACATGACTCTCAAATTTTGTAGGATCTATTTGAATTTCTGGGGATGCTCTTGCATCTAGTTATAATGAAAAGTATTGCTTCAATATTTATGTGTAAGAAATCAGGCCAGCCCCAAAACCTTGCTGCTTTCATTCCAATAACTTCATCATCCTATCTTATTTGTTGTTTGAATAGATAAATTTTTATTATAATCTATATCTTTTTAAATGTCTCTTATGGATAAATTTTACTATTCTTTGTGATTTCTGATTTATTTTTTTCATGCAAGATTCGGATCATTTCTCTTATTTGTGTCTTAGAATCTCCCAGCCTTTGGTACTTAATTACAAACCTTATAACTACTTGTCCTCAAATTGAATACTCTCTTTAAGCTCATAACCTTGAGAGGAAGGATTCATGCAGATCAAAATCCACTTTAGGGATATGCCATGTAAGTTAATAAGCATGTAATTAAAGGCATTATAAAGAAAACGGATACACAATAAGGGGATTTATAAAGCACACAAAATCTCTTTCTTGCCTAGAGAGTTATTTTAGAATTTTAATGTTATCATTCACATATACTACCTACTGTCAATGGCAGTGAAGGGTGATAAAACATTTTGTGTGCCAAAAGCTACATCTTTTTACCTCTCATTCTCCATCCTAGAGGAGGTATGATTATGGAACAAAATCTGTTACAAGGGTATCCCATTTGGTAAGGCAACAACTAATTGTTTTTGTTACAGGAAAAAAGTCCCCCACTTTTTACTTGGGGATGAGGGGAAGCGATTGAACAGCCATGAAGTTCAAGACGAGTAGACATGTTGAGTGGACAAAGTCTGCCAGCTCAAATCCATGATATCTTAGGGGCAGTTGGGTCCACATGTAATGTTCCACCTCTGAGTTGTGGATTATCAATAATTAAGAATCTTTTAAGACAGCCACCACAAGGCAAGAGAATCCAAAAAGTACGACCTCTCACTTGCCTCAATAGTTGTCTTAAGGCTATCATTGACATATCCTTATCAATTATCAATTGGAGGGAAGTCCTTTGGACAGCGCTCCAAATAGCTTGATGAAGTTTCAAAGCGTATTGTTCTCAAGACATGTTTACAGACATCCTCATTGCAGATTCCTTTTTTTGGTGTTTTTAGGTTCATGCTTTTTTTATTCTATTTGATTTTCATGTTTGTTTGATACATGGATACTATAAACTGAACTATTGTTCCAGCCAAGATCAATCCCAAGACTCTAGGACATTGTCCATAATAGCATAACTCTTTCTCAGGTATAAATTGACAAACCAAAAGATAAAAAAAATTTCAATTAATTGGGAAAAAATTGGTTTAGCGTTAGAGAAAAATCAGATTAGGATTAGTGTTAGGGTTAGGGGATTCAGAAAAAATCACTGCAGAAATCAGAAAAACACAAAAACCCGAATTACCAAAAAATCGAAAAACATTGTGGAAAATTGCAATTTCATTGCGACTGGCAATTCTTTCCAGATTTTGCCTCAATAAAATTGCAATTAAATCATGTTTTATTTGGCATTGATCCACTTTTAAAAAAAAGTCATGATTTTCTGTTCTGAAAAAATTGGTTAGTCCCGATCCATGATTTATTGCAATGAAATCATGATCCCTGCTAATATGCAGTTTAGACATTCTGGTGAAAGTCTCTCATATACAAAACCACACAACATATCCCCGAGGTTGTTGTCTCCTAGTAACACTTACCAACAACAGAAATCCACAAAACTAGAAGCTCCAATAGCCAAAGTGTATGTTTTGAAGGCTTGTTACAACAAAAGTCCATGAAAGGTTCCCTTCTTGCTTCATCATGATTGAATAGTAATAGAAGCTAAATCATGCTGGTAGGAAGAATGAAAGCACTTTCATGCCAAATGAGTTCACTCTTGTTGGGAAGGAATGTTTGCCAATATCAGTTCATCGTAGGATTTTATGTATTTGATAAGCCAAAGCTTTGTTTAAAGTTTAAGATATAGTGGTCTCCTGATCTGTAATCAACATGGATATTCCATTATATGATTCATCAACATGAATCCTTTTCCATATACACTCAAATATGTCACTACAAATTTGTAAATTCTAAACCAATCCACACAATCATAGCACGATCAAGAGCATGAAACATACAACTGTTATGAACTTATATGCAGCGCAATAAAGGAAGGAGTAGAAGCAACATCTATGAAAAGAATATAACACAAGTGATTTATCCTGGATAAACCCAAGTTGGGAAATAAACTTCAGCAAATAATCCACTATCAATCAATAATGAAACTGGAATTCCTTTCATGAATTCTGATCCAAGCACTAGGGGGTCTCTCAAGGGCTTCCTCCTAATTGCGGAACTCAACAGTTATTGGTCACAATCAGATTATTCTGCATCACATCTGTGCGATCTGATATGCATTCCTTGGATTCGCAGATAAGTGCAACTGACATTAGTGTCAGTCACACAACATGAAGACCATTGCACTATCTCAAATTGACTCCCACCATACAAATGGCTTAACCCGGATTGGTACCCTCATAGTTGACTATTCCCAGTGTGACACTTCACTCGATTGGAACAGCTCGAGGTAGTAGGTGACATGGAGGAACTCAGAAGTATCGATCACATCAATCCACATCACCATGCAAGCACCTGCATTGTTTTGTGCATTATTGTGCTAACCCAGTTGCCCTTTGCACTCTTGCATAGGAACCTGCAATGCTTTGTGCAACACTTGTCATTGCACGCACCACACGTGATAGGATTTTGCATCACCACATGCCCTCATGCATGACTTAACATAGCTTTGCATACACCTGGCCACATCAACAGATCTGCACACATGGACTTCAGCCATGAAATGGAATGGCAATTTTCAAGAATCTCAACCAACAGGGAGTTGGAAGGTCAGTAGTTCAGGATGAGCCATTACAACTTCTTGTTTGTAACTATAATGTAATATACATATTCCTTCTTCTCTTAGCATTGGGAGACAACCGATAACTACATAGTTGTAGGTGAATCAGTTGGATGTGTTCACCCCTTTCTGATCACAAGAATCCTCATTTCTCGCCACACTACTGTAACATCTATTGTACCTATTAATTTCTAATTGTGAATAAAAGTAGCATACATATTTGCTGAAGTCTTCTACTTGCATATCTTGATTGTGTGTTGGTTTACTAATCTTCTATTTATCTTCACATAATCTATAAACCCATTTTACTCAAGATAGATTTACCCTCCTGACCACTTGGGATCCAGATCAAAGGCACACTAGATGTCCTACATAACTCAAATGTGTTCTCACTCCTCCAAACAAGCCTATCATCCTTGAAACATAGTGAATTATTTAAATACACAAACTTGCTCCCTTCTCAAGGGCCACTAAGAAACATAAATACAAGGGAGTCAAGGGAGTCTCTCACTTGCACATAGAAAAATGATTACATGCAGACACAAAATCTTTAGAAAGCATGGCAATGGACTGCAGCTTTAAATTGCCACAACCTCTAGGATGGGATGGGTTACAATTCAGTCTCTCAATGAGCTCCATCACTCCATCCGTGAGCTAGCACATACCCGTATGGGTGTATTTATACTCAAGGATGAGCACATGGATTGACAAAAGAAGAATCGATTCAACTCCTTGGAATTTATCTGTTTCTGTAACCATCGGCTTATTCTCTCCCCTATCATGATGTTTATGGCCTCAGCCTAAACTATAATATGTTTTTGGCTCCGCTGAAACTATCATTGATATGGTGTCCTGCAACTTGTAGAGGTAATAACTTTCACATACAAACTCGAAAATGAGGTGCCAATTTTTTCAAAAGTGCATAGTTTTCAAGAAGAATCCAAATATGTAAAGGTATTCCATTTTGGATCTCCCTTATGTTGCCTTTTCCCTTGCAACAAAATTGCATTTACATACTATCAACAGTCCAACTGTGACTGAATCTTTATCTAAACATTTTTGGATCATCTCCCATATGCTTTTTGTCTTCCCCCTCACTTTAGGAAAGTTGCTCTGTTGTCATATACATGCTGCAATGATCCCAGAGCGATTACAACCACTTATCTTTAAACTGAATTCACTACTTACATGAAATCATGGTGTTGGAACATAATGCTTTTGCATTTAACATATCATTTCATAAAAGATATAATATTATATCAAATTTACAATATGAGTGAAAAAAATCAGGATATTGCATATTTAGATGCTTTATTACAGTACTGAGTAGAATCAGTTAAGTATGTTTTGTAATAAGCTTGAATATTTGCAATGCACGTGCTACTGTTTCAAAAATTATGAAGTACCTTTTTCCATTACTTATATTTGCTTAGGATAGCCACTATTACAAATTTTGAAAAACATCTAATGCCAATTGCCTAAACTGTGGATCTCAATAAGGTTTGTATAAATTAGAATTTCTTCCTCGCGTTACGTTTTTAAAGATTATTTCAGGCTTTGCATAGTTTCCCTAATGTGTATGCTATTACTTTTTTATTTTTGATGTAATTTCTACATATTTTTAACTCGACACATTTGTCTCGTATTGTAGAGACCATATACATTTTTTTAAATCATTGTTTGAGGTTATGTTGCTTATGCAAGTTTTATCTTTTAACTTTTTCATTCTATATAGGATAATAATATATGTAGATTTGGTTATGAAGGTAACCACCCAAGATCTGCAAGCCTAGATAAAAAAACTAACCTTACACATTCTCTTTCTCTGATACCATGTAAGATTTGGCTACAAAGGTAGCCATCTAAGATCAACAAAGCCTAAGAGCTAATCATAGATTGTAATGTCCCGTTCTAAAGGAGACATTACAACTCCTATTTTGAAAAGATATAAATTAATGGACATTATGAAAGAGATGTCATGCCCCCGATATGAAAGATAGTTATAAAACAAAAGAATTAATTAGACAAAAAAGAAAGACAAAAGATAGAAAAAGACAAAAGATAGAAAAAAAGACAAAAAAAGTTTGAAAAAGACAAATCAATTAATTAAACTTCAAAGAGGCAGTGATTGTTATTTACCAAGAGACGTGTTCCCTCCGAAGGGCAGCGAACCTTGGAGAAGGTGTGACTCTTTACCAAGGAAAGTATGAAAGGAAGAATAAATAAGAAAAGGAATAAGAAAATAAGAAAAAGGAAGATATCTGCAGCAAGACATAAATAAATATATCACAACAGAACAAATAATAGACATCAGCAAGAGATATAAATATATATTACAGCAGAATAAATAATTGACATTGACAAGAGGAATGTATTGCAGCCATGGATCATAGACTTGTCAATCCATCCAAGGAAATAGAAATAAATAAAGAATATGAAATATTCCAAGTAAATATTACAGCAGATGTATATTAAGAGATGTGACCCTTCTATAAAGGCAGCCACCTATGAAAGGTTGTGACTCTTTCCAATAAGAGATATAAAATAAGGAGGCAGCAATCTTCATGGGAGAAAAGAAATATAAGAATCCATCAAAAGGAAATATATCAGCACATATATATATATATATATATATATCTGCTATACAACAAGTGTTAACAACAAAGAAGAATATATTGCAATCCTTGAACCGAACTTGAAATCCATCAAGAGGTACACTGTATCAACCATCTAACAAATCCTAAGCAATCCCTTTTGAATTCATGGAGATGTTCGCAGGTAGGAAGGATGGCCCTTCCAAGTTCACGAGAGATGAGCGGTGGATTGACCCCTTTCATGCTCTCGACAATATCATGCTCTTGGGCTGACCAGAGTTGTTAGGTGGACTGACCCCTTTCATACTTGTGGGGCTTGATCAAGGAGGACGACCAGCGTCCAAGATGGACTAGGAGCTTTTAGGTGGATTGACCCCTTTCAATATTGCTACTTGCAAGAGTTCCTAAAGAATTCACTATGTGATTGGCTTGAGAGATTGTGTTATGATGGATTGAACCAAATATTGATTATGTTATGAAGTATTGATCTCATTATTAATTATGCTATGATAGATGAATTTAATATGAATGATTCTATGAACTGAATATTATCTTAATTTATTATCTTTAATATTTCTAATGTCCTTTTCTAGTAGTTATTACTGTATGCAGGTAAAGGAATTGGGAATATCCCAAAAAGGGACATTACATAGATAGCACAAAAGACCAATATGACAGAATAATGCAATTCTTATCAAAAGGATGCAATACATGTTATGAGATTGGATTGCTCATGTTAGAGCAAGAGGTGGGTATTAATCGAATACACCATTAAGAGATGTTAATGTACAACCAATGTGGGATAAAGGAGATGTAGTCACATGTGTAGTACATTTCTACCAAACAAGGAAAGTATAAGTCACATGTACAACCTACCCAAGTAGATACTTACCTAAGCAAGTTTATCCTATCCTAAGTGCATATAATGCAATAAAGTAATTAATAAATGCAAAAATAAAATAATGCACTAACACCCTCCCATAAGTGTAACACCCTCCCATAAGTGTAGCTTAGGTGGGTATGAGTAGATGAAATGGATGGGCCCCAGAAAATGTGTAGACATGTTAGGTACCCAGGTACAAAATGATTCGTCACCCCCACAACCCCCAAGAAGAGGAGAAAACCTCCCTATACGAGAAGGAAAAACTCCCCCTAGAGAGGAAGAGAGTAGGGCTAGGTGACCTCACTTGAAAGACTGAGAAGGATAAAACCCCATTCGAGGAATAACTCCCCCCAAGAATAGAGAGAAGAAGAGAGACCACACAACCCTCCCTTAAAGTGTAGTTTTTTGTGTCAATGGTGGATGCTCAACATTGAATGCTGAAGATGAGTAGGATTGTTGAACAACATTTCTCCTCTTGGGAAGAAACAAACTCACTAGTGACTGCAGAAGATCTTTCGATTCCTAAAAGGAATATGAGGGAAGAAGATAGAAGATGAGGATCTCTGGAAATTGCTCAGATGTCACCATGTTGGTGTCAAAAGGTGTCACAATCAAATTAGGAATCCTAGGCCTAATGAAGAAAGTGATCATCCAGAACCATGTGCAAACTGATGTAGAACAGGTGCCGAAGATGAAGATGGTTTCTTTAGAAAATATTCAAGATTATTCAAGACAATGCTATGTTGTGACAATTGTTGATAAGAGAAATCAAATATTCTTGCAGAAGGTATTAATTGTGGAGTCAAATCTGAGGACTCATGAATTGCAGAATGTGCCACAATAGAAGAAGGTATATGTGGAGGAAGAACATGAGGGTCTAAATGTCATCAAAGAGGAATCTCAAGTTCTTAACAATTCCCTCCAAATTTGGAAGAAGGGAGTTGCAAAACAAACTTGAAAGATCTGTCAAGTACTCATCCCAATGAATTACCTCTAGAAGACAAGGAAGATCTTGTTGTACTGAATTAGTGGTAGCCCCAACTGAATCAATGTTGAACTTGGTAGAAATGGGAGATGAAAGAGATGGAATGTTAGCACTTTTCTAGAACCTTAGTCGATGAAAGGACTTGAAGGTTCAGTTGATCATACTGTACATCTTGAAAACTGTTCACCCTAGATACTTGAGTGGGAACATTAGATGAATCTGCAAGTGCTGGAGATGTAGCAGAATCCAGTAGACTAATATGATTTTCCTAAAGAAGCTTCTTAATTCCATCAATTTGCTTTAGAAAGCAATCATTTTCATCATGATCTTTCTTTTGACAGTAAGCACATTTGATCCTACATGATTTGGAAGGCTTCAGAGAATAATCTTGTTGAAGAGGGACAACCCTAGATGACAACATTTGTCTATATTGGACATGGGAAATCTTCAGAGATGTCATTATTTCTGTAGAGACAACAAGAGAAGTTGTCTTTTGTAGGATACTTAAATGGAAAGGAGAGAGAGTGAGAGACATGATTAACTGCCCCAAGATTACAATCATGAAATCCCCTAGCAAAAATGATTTTGGCACTTTATATTTAATACGAGTACTATTGCCACTTGTAGATATCACATAGTAAACTTGATCTTAATGCTTTACAAATGCCAAAAAAATGCTACAATATTGAAACTATAGATTAGGAGTAGAATTAAAAAGAACTTATAACACCATTGCATAGAACTCAAAAAATTATGCACTGCACAAAAAATGGCGATGAAAAGGTGCTTGTATTAGCTCAAATGGAGCCTCAAAAGGTCCTAAAACGGGAATTGTCCAACAACACTTATGAAAATTTACAAATTTTGAAAAATCGGTGCATCAAAATTAGAAAATTCTTGCAACACCACGAAGCAAGCAGAAAAATAGCCAAGAGAAAAAAAATTGCACTAAAAAAGGAGCATGCCCAAGAATGAAGCCGATGAAGTTCATGAGAAAAAGGCAAAACTCCAATGGTACAACCTTCTTCATTAGGAAGGTTAGTCAATATTGCTAAATTTAGAACCTTTGTCAAATTTGGCAAAAACTACTAGATTTAGCAAGTTTTAGCAAAATTTTTGCCAAAGTTGGAGAACAACTAGATAATTGTAGAGGAGGACTACTAGATAATTGTAGAGGACCGCTAGATTAGGGAAAAGTTGCCAAATATAATGGATTTTTCAAAATTGTCTCCAAAGTCAACAAATTTTCGAAACTTATCACCCAATGTAGTGGGCTCTCAAAGGAGAGGAATGATGCCAAGTTTGATAGCAGTTGCCAAATAAGGGGTTTGCACTATATGTATAGGGGTTGCAACTATTGTTTGGAGGCGGGGCTAGTGGCCATGAGGGCCAACCCCAAAGGGGGTCTATGGACCATAAGAGATCCATGGGTTTGTAATGCCCCTTTTTAATTAATTAGCTTATGTGGGCCCTATCCTTATTTTCTTGATAAGGATTTAAATTTTTTTTAATAAATGGGCCATGTGTGGTAGCAACAAATAAAGTAATAATAAATAATATGGGGGATGGGTTTCTATAACAGGTTGTTGTAACTCCTAGGACACTTGGTAGTTTCTCCATGACAAATTCTATGACAAGAAATTAATGAGGAGTTACAAGACAAAGTGGGGCTATTTTTAGGAAAGAATCTCGTTAATATTTTAATTGCTATCTTTGAGAGGGAAAATGAGGCCTATTGGTGCTATATATTGAGGAGCTTGTTGGGCTTTGAGACATCTGCCAATTTATTCAGTCTTTCATGTCATAGTTTGAGCCATGTGTTCAACTATAGGATTCGAGGACAAAACCCCTTGGATTCTAGAGATCAGAGGACGAAACCCCTTTGGTTTCTTGGAGATTGGAGAATGAAAACCCTTTGATTTCCTAAGGGCAATCTGACATAGAGGTTGTATTTGTACTTCAAAGCTTTATCTGGATTTCAACATATATTTTGGTATTTGTATCAAGTTTTGTATTTTTGAAGCTTTAGCATATTGTGGAAGCATATATTTTGTAACCATTGAAGCAACATTTTATTGTGGAGGAAGCTTTATTCATATTTGTGTTATTCTTTGAAGCTTCAACATATCTATATTATTTTTGCAATCCATTGTTACATCTTTCTATGCATTTGTTGTTATTGGAAATAATATATATAAATCACTATTCATCCACCATATGCTCTCACCTTCCCCTCACGGGTTCTGGGTGACCAAAAAGTAGTGAATAATAATATATACTCACCATATGTTCTTGCCATGCCCTCATGGGATTTTGGTGATTAGAAAGTGGCAAATATTTTAAATTAAAATTTGTTGAGGATATTACAATGGTATCAAAGCTAACATCCTGTCAGCTTGTGGAGTATGGTGAGAAATGAAAGACCCATGATGGAGGAGGATAGATCAAAGTTTCTTCAAGACAACAACCTAATAGGCCTCTAGATGAGGCAAGACAAAATAACAAAAGTGCTATTAGCATGCCAAGAGAGAATGTCAACAAGCCAAGAGAAAATGAACAAATTATTGATAGGAATTTTGCAGATCTAGATGAATACACCCACTGCCATCCCTTTGTAGAATCAAGGTCACACCAGAACACCACAAAGAGGGGAAAGCTCATTTGCAAATAACCAACTAGCGGGTAGTTCCATTCAGAAACCCTCTAGACCAATGTTCTTATAGAGAAGAAGAAAGAGTGGAGCCTAAAATTTTTTTTGTGGAAGATCTTGATAGATTGTTTGGAGAATATTAGGGAAAGACTGAAGATTTCAAGGGTGCCATACCCTTTGATAGATACTTTGAGTTGTTGGGAAAAAATATTCAATATAGAAGAGGTCAAGGGAGTGACCAAAATCATAGTGGGAAAGAACTAAAGCATAAGGTGAACAAACTAACTGCATCAACTTTTGATGGCACTAACAAGATATCTGCTCGGGCTTGGTTGCAGAAACTGCAAACTTACTTCACATTCAACCCTATGTTGGAAGAAGATGCAATCCAATTTGCCACATTACACTTGGAGAGCATTGCCTATGATAGGTGGCACCATGGTTTAATCACACAAGGGCATGACCTTGTGCAAACTTTTGATGATTTCACCTAGAGGTTGCTAGATAGATTTGAGCAAAAGGACGAAGAAGAATATTACAGAGAACTTGCCAGAATCAAGCAATAGGTTTCAATGGATGCATATGTAGTGGAATTCGAGAGAGTTGCAGTTATGGTACTCGAAATATCATTAAAGAGGATCACTTTCCTGTTTGTTGAGGGTCTATATGAGCCTCTCAAAGGTTTGGCCTTTGCACCATCATCATTGTAGGAGGCTATTAGGAGAGCGTTGATATTTGAGCCATCCATGCTAAGGAACAAATTTTCATCGCAACCAAAACCACCCACTACTGGATTTCAAAAGGGCAACTTTTAGAAAGGAGGATTCAACTCACATCCTCAATAGACTACACCGCAGCGATTTGCAGCAAAGAAGATGGATCATATCACAAGGAATGGACTTCGAAGGAATAAGCTGTGTTTCTTTTGCAGACAACCATGGGACTTTGGTTGCAAATGCTTTGGCAAGGGCCAAGTCCATTATACTAAGATGATATCTAACGAAAAAGATGAACCTGAAGAATTAGAGCTACAACAAGCCATATAGGAGCAAATCATTGGGCATGAACTTGAGAGATTCACAGATGATAGCAACAATACCCTTGTGGCTCTTTCAGGAGTACCGTGATATCACCCATTCAGGGTTTGTGGGGTATTATTTGGGTAGCAAATTATATAGTATTGATTGATAATGGGTCCACCCACAACTTCATTGATGAAAGCTTGGTGGTTAAGAGAGGGTTGAAAGATGAAAACTTTGTTAGGTTCAATGTCATTGTGGCTGATGGATTCACGATTCCATATACCAAAATTATGAGGCAACTTAAACTATCCCTTGGTGACTACGAGGCATGTGATGATTTCTATGTTGTGGGTTTAGGGGAAACAAATATTGGTTTTAGGAGTACAATGGTTGCATTCCCTTGGAGATTTTTCTTAGAATTATTAGTCTATGGAATTAAAATCTAAATCTCAAGGGAAAGATATGGTGCTTAGAGGCATTCTTAATGGGTCACCGCAAGTGATCATAGCTAAGAGTGTGGAGAGGACCTTTTGCGATGAAAGGCATGCACAGTAGTTTATCTTTTGGTAAGCATCATGGTTGTCGTGTCAATATTCAAACCATTTTGGATAAGCATAGTATGGTGTTTGGTGATAGGCCTCTAGGTTTGCCACCAGATAGGGTATTCCAACACATCATAGAGTTGGAACTAGGCTCTAAACCTGTTATGAGCACCCCTTACCACCACTCGTGGATATGTAAAAGAGGAGATAGAGAGGGCCACCTAGGAGTTATTGGAAATGGGCCCCACATTAGACCTAGTTTTAGCCCATTTGCATCATTGGTAGTCCTTGCGAAGAAAAAGGATGGCACAATGAGGATGTGCATTGACTATAAAGCATTGAACAAAAAGAACATAAAAAATAGATATCCTATTCCCAAGATTAATGAGCCCATTGATGAGTTGCATGGGGTGGTCTATTTCTCGAAGATTTTTTCGAGATTAGGCTACCATCAGATCCATGTCCACAAGGAGGATGTGCACATGACAATTTTCAAATGTCATTATGGATACTTCGGAGTTTCTAGTCATGCCATTTGGTTTGATTAATGCACTGACCATTTTCTAGTCTGCAATAAATTAGGTATTCCGTGGACAGTTGAGGAAATTTCATTCAATATTTTTTTGATATATAGCAAAACATGGGTGGATCATTTGAGACACCTAGATATGGTCCTTCTAGAGCAACATGTTCTACTTGTAAAGGAATCTAAGTGTGATTTTGGGCTTATAGAGATTTTGAATTTGGGCCATGTCATTAGTGCTCAAGGTGTTCAAGTGGATTAGTAGAAGATCCAAGTCATTTTGGATTGGCCACCCCCGGCTAAACTAACATAGTTGAGAGGATTTTTTGGTCTTTGTAGCTACCATTTGAGGATTGTTAGGGGCTTCTTAAAACTGGCAGCGCCCCTGAGTTACATGACAAAACAAGTAGCCTTTTCTTGGAATGGTACAACTCAAGAAGCTTTTGAGAAGCTTAAGGCGGTAATAAGCTCATGCCTTGTATTTTCTATTCCAAACTTCTAACAACAATTTGTTGTAGAATGTGACGCTTCAGGAAAGGGAGTTGGAGCAGTACTAGTGCAAAAGGGGCACCCCATAGCATTTGAGAGTAGAAAGTTGAAGATTTAGAAAAGGAATTTTCTATCTATGACAAGGAGATGATTGCCATCATGCATTCTTTGGAAAAATTTAGATAGTATCTAGTGTACAAAAGATTCATAGTTAAAATAGACCACAACAGTTGAAGTTCTTCTTGGATTAACAAGACTTGAGTGATAGGCAACAAAAATGGGTAAGTAAACTCCAAGCTTATGATTTTGATAAAGAATACATGAAGGGCAAGAAGAATGTAGTTGTTGATGCCCTTTCCAGAATGCCCACTTTTTGTTCTATTTCCGCTATTTTTGATGATTGGAAGGTTTCTATCATGGTAGAATATGCCAATAACACATTTGTTGCTAGCATCTTAGATGGAAGTGTGAAGGATGACAAGTATGTGATAGCAGATGGTCTCATTTTGTTCAAGCATAGAATCTTTTTAGTGCTCGAGTCTAAGATGAAAGAGAAGGTTTGGAAAGCTTTGCATGATGCACCCATGGTAGGACACCCTAGATCCTACAAGCCATAGGCAAATTTGGGAAAGGTTTTCTTGGAAAGGCCTTAAGGAAGATGAACTCCAATACATCAAGGAGTGCACAATCTGTCAACAGAATAAGGTAGAACATTTTTTTCTTATAGGATTACTACAACCATTGCCTATTCCCAATCAAAAGTGGGAAAGCATGTCCATGGACTTCATCACAGGCCTTCCAAAGGTAAATGGTAGGGGCTGTATTCATGTTGTAGTGGATAGATTAACTAAGTTTGCACACTTCTTTGCCATTCCTACAAGATTCAAAGCACACAAGCGAGACGATTTATTTTTCAAAGAAATATTTAGGCTACATGGGTTGCCTAAGAATATTGTTAGTGATAGGGATAGTACATTCTTTAGCTCCTTTTGTTAGGAATTGTTTCATTTGACTGGTACTGAGCTTATTCCTAGTACTAGTTATGATCCATAGACAGTTGAATAATATTTAAGAAATTGTTACAGACCAATAGGCAACATAGATTAAGTGGTTGCACCTTGGAGGATATCGCTACAATACCACCCATCACATGTCCATTGGCATGACTCCTTTTATGACTTTGTATGGAGACGATGCACTAACCCTCACAGATTTGGTGTTCACTAAAAGCAGGGTGCCAACTAATGACTTGGTAGGACAGCCAAGATATTTCAAAGTCCCTTAAGGATCACCTACAATGGGCTGAAAATTAACAAAAGTTTTATGCAGATCAACACCACATTGAGAGGTCATTTAAGTTTGGAGACATGTTTTTTTTTATGCGTATAGCCTTATAGACAGACTTCCATTAAGCAATGTGGGGTTGGAAAGCTCAAACCTCTCTTCTATGGACTTTACAAAGTTGTGAGAAGGGTTGGTGAAGTTGTTTATGAGTTGGAATTGCTAGTAGATACTGGAATTCACAATGTTTTCCATATGTTTTACTTCAAAATGGCACTTGGACAATGTATTATACCATTAGTAGAGTTGCCACCATTGGATGATGAAGGGAAGTTCATTTTGGTGCTAGAAGCCACCATTGATACATGGGGGAAGAAGTTGAGGAACATAACAGTCATAGAATATTTGGTTTGTTGGATGAACCTATTTGTAGAAGATGCTACATGGGAAAAACCAAAGATTTTTGAGCACCCAACTATGTGTTGCTTGTGGGCAAAGCAATTTTGGGAAGGGCAAAATTGTAATGTCCTTTTTTAATTAATTAGCTTATGTGGGCCTTACCCTTATTTTTTTCGATAAGGATATAAAAATATTCTAATAAAGGGGCCATGGTTTGGTAGCGACAAATAAAATAATAATAAATTATATAGGGGTGTGGGTTTCCATATAAGGTTGTTGACAATTGTACCCCCCAAGATACTTGACAACTAAATGACAAATTTTTACAAGAAATTAATGAAGAGTTACAAGACAAAGTGGGGCTATTTTTAGGATAGAATCTCATTACTATTTTAATTGCTATCTTTGAGAGGGAAAATGAGGCTTGTTGGTGCTATATATTGAGGAGTTTGTTGGCCTTCGAGACATTTGCCAATTTATTAAATCTTTTTTTGTCATAGTTTGAGCCTTGTGTTCAGCTAAGGATTCGAGGATGAAAACCTTTGGATTTTGGAGATTGGATGATGAAACCTCTTTGGTTTCCTAGAGATTGGAGGACAAAACTTTGATTTCTTGAGGGCAATTTCACACAAAAGTTGTATTTGTACTTAAAGCTTTGTTTGGATTATAGCATATATTTTGGTATTTGTAGCAAATTTTGTATTTTTTTGAAGATTTAACATATTGTGGAAGCATATATTTTGTAATCACTCAAGCAACATATTACTGTGGAGGAAGCTTTATTCATATTTGTGTGGTATTCTTTGAAGCTTTAGCATATCTATATTATTTTTGCAATCCATTGTTACATCATTTTGGGCATTGTTGTTATTGGAAATAATATATATATATATATATATATATATATATATATAAATTATTATTCATCCATCATATGCTCTCACCTTGCCTTCACGGGATCTTGGTGATCAGAAAGTGGTAAATATTTTATATTATAATTTTGAGGAAATTATAGGGTTGAATTTGGGGGACTTGCGCCAAATAGCGCCCCCTTAATAAATTTGAATACACACCCTACAAACTTATATAGAGGTATGGATTGTTCGGTGGGTAGCATGCTTGTGGAACTTTCAAAAACATGCACACATTTTTTTTAATTTAAAAATATGCAAAAAAAATTTAATCCACCATATACCTATTATTACACCAATGCTTGATCCAACTAGTAGTGTTGATGTAGTAAAGAGTATACTTTTCAAAATATTCTTTCGTACGGCCAAGGGGCAATTTTTTTGTAGAGCCAGGGGAAAAGTGCTTTGATTTTGACTAATTGAAAGTTGATCTTAGGGTTTTTAAGTCTTTTGGACATGATGATAGGGTTGGATTTGGCCCAAAATACTTCAAAGTGTCGGCTACCTACTGGATCTTTGCAAGGACCTCCTTGATGAAACTCTTTGCAATATTTGGCCTCCAATGTTCAAGTGAGACACAACAGAAGGCAAGACCTACTTTTTTGAATTCTTTGGATTCAATGATGAGCTTAGATTTTGCTCTACCAATCTCTAAAGTGTAGCTACAATACAAAGCTACAAAGAGGAACCCCCCCCAGAATTTGATCTTTCTATCAAACTTTTTTGATTCTTCAGCTCATCCTAGAATGCAAGAGAAGAGCATACCATTTTTTTATAGAAAAAGCAAGATCTACAATCGTAGATTTTCTAAAGACTAATGCTATGCACTCCCTTCTGATACAATGTAAGATTTGGCTATGAAGGTAGCCACTCAAGATCAACAAAGCCTAAGAGCTAATCACAAATAACACAGAAGACTAATATGACAGAATAATGTCATTCTTATAAAAATGATGCAATACATGCTATGAGATTGGATTTCTTATATGAGAGCAAGAGGTGGGTATTTATAGGATACACCACCAAGAGATGTGAATGTGGGATAAAGGAGATGTAGTCACATGTGTAGTACATCTTCACCAAACAAGGAAAGTACAAGTCAAAAGTACAACCTACCCATGTAGATACCTACCTGAGCAAGCTTATCATATTCTAGGTGCATATAATGCAATGAACTAATTAGCTAAATGCAAAAATAAATGATGCATCAACAATATACATTGTGAAACATTTAGAATAAATTTAGTGAAAGCCAAATATTTTGGATTGTTTGGTAGATTAAAAATGTGCCGCATTATTGACATGGTGCTTTAAACTCACAATTTACAATGATGTGCTTGGGAAATTTAAGTGAATCCTTTAATTTATACTTCCAATTAGCCCTCTATTTTGCTCATTTTAAAGAGCTTGTGTAGATTTTAATTTTTCAATAATAAGTAAACTTTCCACATTTTGTCATCTTCTTTGAGCAGCTTGTCAATTTTTTTAAAACCTTAGCACCACTGATGCTTTTATTCTCTGGTTAAGTATTGCTTGGCCAAAAATGTGGAGACATAGAAAATCGCTTCTCCATAAATACTAAATATATGAGTTTATTGTATCCGATGTTCATTTTTCTTGTTGGAGTCTTCCTGATTTTTGTATCTGATAGCACATTTTATTGTTCAATGAAATCTTTGTTTGTTCTGTATCTGTTCTATCTTGCATGTAGGGACTGTGAGACTCATTTATGGCTTTGCCACATCTTATCCTCTTCAAATTCTTATCTTATCCTCTTCAAATTCTTTTTATTTAATGATATTCCTATTTATAGTTGAAGCCTGAAGGAATATATTTTTTTGTACTGGCAGTCTAAAGTCAAAGAAGGTTCCAAGCTTTAGATGGGATTATCGTTGGATGGAGTATCCAGGGAATGGGAAGGATGTTAAACATCCCTGTGACCAATCTCTGATGACATACAGAGGACATGCTGTCTTGCGTACACTTGTTCGTTGCTACTTTTCTCCAGTCTTCAGGTGAATAATGATTTTCAATAGCTGTATCATGTGCTTTTTAATACTAATTTTCTTGAGGTTTAATTTTGATTTTCAGTATTAGCCAGTGCATGTCAATATTATTTTTTATTCAGCCTTCATGATATGTATTACCGATTCTTTCTGTTCTTAATCACCTGTTTATGTTGCCCTTCAGAAATTATAGCTTTATTGGTCGGCTACATAATGGATTTATTGTATAGACACTATTGCATATGTTGTGGCATTATTGGTAAATTGTTGTTGCATGTTGATGTTGTTTCAAGACCTTATAAAGTTGGGACTTAAGAGGGGCTTAACAAAATCTGATTTGGTCATGTTTGCTGCAATTTTTCCCGAGTCTATATTGGTCAGGGGAAACAAAAGATTGAATCTCTTCGAATGCCATTCTAAATGGCTGAATAGTTAGTTTTAGTTTCAATTTCTAATATGAAAATAAATTTCATGAATACTAGAATATTGCATCTAACTGTTTTTGTTTTCCTTTTTGTAGCACCGCTCAAAAATACATCTATACAGGATCACATGATGGCAGTGTTCATATATATGACGTGGTATTCTTCTTAAACCATTTTTCTCATCTCTGATTTTTAAAAGATCTTCCTAGCCAATTCAGTGTAAGGCTTGGATGCATATATATTTTCCATTGGATTAAAATTTTAAGAGAGGTATGTATGATATTTTCATTTTCACAGGTAACTGGACACCAAGTTGCAAAACTGGAGTATCATTCTTCCACTGTGAGAGATTGCAGTTGGCATCCTGCATATCCAACACTTGTTAGCTCTTCATGGGATGGTGTTGTTGCTAGGTGGGAGCATCCCACTGGAGATGAGAGAGAGCCTGGAATATGAAAAGTTTGCTTGCAAGAAGCCACATTTTGTGATTGACACATTTAAGGTATTGAATATGCTTTGGAAATGTACAAATAAGTATGCTATATTTCTATTTAATCGTCATTGAGAGATTATACATTCTCAATATTGACAGATTGTGGAAACTTTTGTTACAGGGTGAAATCACACTTTACAACAAACATAAGTTGTGGTAGCATAATACTAATTATGCTAAAGATTACTCTTTTTTTTACTGTTGATCCAGCATAGGGAGGATTGTTAAGCTATTAATTGTTAAGGTTGTAATTGTCTTCTCTTTTGGGTTGCTCCTGGCAAGCTATGGCTAGTCCCTGTACATGGGTACTTGTGGCTAGCATTGAGGTAAATTATACTGAAGTTATGAAATAAGAAGCTATTGATGTCCATTTGTACGTGTTGGGATCCGAAACGGTAACCAAATGCATTGTGTATATGCATATATCTGCTGAATTTTCCTGTTGAATGAGAGGCTTGTTCAACTACTCACGATTGTTGAATAATATGGACTGGCCTTTTGATTCTTTCTTTTAATACATGTTGAGTTTTACTTGGTGGTTGCAAGCTTTAATAACCATGATGTTCCTGAGGACTTGTGTAGTCCTCACACGTGCATAGCTACTACTTACAACATTCTTGAACATTAGTTCATTAAAGCTGGCATATGGAGATGCCTCATACTGCTATTTATATGACTTAATATATTGCACCATTCTAGGGTGGTATATAGCTATTATTTGCACAACTACTGACAACAACATATTTTTGAAATCGTCAATTTGGCTGGCTTCTTAATCAATTAATGAAAAATAAAAATATTTGGTGTCAACTCCTTTCAATCGTGTTCTCTTTATATTTGCTGACTTTCTGATGTAAAAAAATAAAAATTTAAGTTTTCAATCTTGATTTCAAATAATATATATCCTTTCTTCTCCCCTGGACTGACGCCTTCAACACCCGCACCATTGTCCCTTGCCGTTCCCAACCCTGAAATGCTGTGGAACATAGCTATTATTTCAATTGATAATTACTTGGAATGTTTCAATATGCAGCTAGTGGCCTTGGCAAGGCTTTCTTTCTGTGGTTGTCGGTATCCTTTCCATAGTTGCAATTGATTCTCTTTTAGTTTGCATTGCCACAATTCGTGGCATCCTTTTTGTGGTTGTAGTTATAAAAAATTAAATGAGTAATTTTTTTCATTTGGCTGAAGTTTTAATGGTGGATTCCTTGGTATGCTCGTTAGGTTTTGAGCTTTGGTATTGTCAGAGGTAATTCTTGGTCATTCCTAACCTCACCCCCATGGGCCAACGCACTTTAAAAACTAATTTTTGACGTCGGGATCTGATTTTGTAGTGGTTACTTCTGAAAATTTGCGATGCAGGCCACCAAAAATTTAAAAAGAGTTTGGATGAAGAACTTGCCTAAAGGGAGCCGGTCCTTTAAACAAAATACATATAGTTAGATTAGAATGTTACGAATTGTTAACATGGAAGCTCTTAAAGCTTCACCTAGGAGTTGCATGGAGGCAACCAACGAGCTACCGAAGGGAGCGATCTGATCACTCTGCTGCAATATGCAATGGAAGTTTAGAAACAAGCAAAACAAAATTGTCGAACATCCAATGAAAAAAGAATTAGCAAAACATGTTCTTACATTTGTCACAAGAATATGATATATAAGCGCACATAATCATACTCTTTAATTTATACGAGTCAAACCTTTGAGAAGGATTGTATGGGCATTAGGAATGTGCTACAGAGAGGATATTTGTTTTCAATTTCTATGTTGTTGTTACAACATGCAAATACAAAAAATATTACGATATCATTAGAGGGTGTACGATTTGGCTATGAAATTAGCCACCCAATATCAAAGAGCTTCAATGAAAGCTTAAAAGAGATGAGATATTGAATTGCTCACATGAGAGCTACAAGTGAATATATATAGAATACACCACCAAGAGATGTGAATATATAGTTAATATGGGATAAAAGAGATGATATCACATGTGTGCGCAACATCTCCATCAAACTAGGAAAACACAAGTCAATGATGCAAATACAACTTACCTAAATAGACACCTACTTAAGCAAGCTTAACCTATTTTAGGTGCATAACATGCAATAAAATAATGTACCAATGTAATGTCCCCTTCTGGTGAGTTCGAGTTTTTCCTTGGACCTTGCACAATTCAACTCACCAAAGAGAGCATTAGTATACAATTCTTCTTTAAAATCACGTCATTATTTATAAACATAAGCCATTTGTTTCATGATCCCCTAGACGAGATCTACTTGGCCCTTTTTGTTAATCAAATCCTCCCTCTTATGAGAGTGAATCCGTTAGGGTGCAATGCCAATGGTATAGGTCCTTCCTCCTTCGAGGGGTACACTAGACCCAGGCCACTCCTGGCCCTTCCTTTGACTCGGGGTTCTCTAGACCACTCAACTCAAAAGACTACCTCTTGCTCCCTAAGGTACCATCTTGAGACGAGGGCTCGAAGGGGTGCTCTAGACCAATGAACCCGTACCTATCCTTGGTTGATTGCCTGCCCCTAATCTTCCTTACTCATCATAGTGGCGAGTTGATTAACAATATTGCCTTCCTCTATTTTAGGATTTCATGCCCTTTATGTACTTAGAATTCCTCAATGTTTATTATTTCCAATCTTTAACTGGTAAAATATCAGATCATTACAACCAACACCCCCTTGTTAGAACACAATGATATACTTTGTGGGGGGGCGGGGGGCGGGTGAATAAGTATATCTCAAAACTTTATTCTAGATTAACTTTATCAACTAAATGTTCTTACTCCCCTAAACAAATGATAAAGCAAAATAAACAAATCTAAGCACAATACATGAGCACACAATCACAACACTAGATTTACATGGAAAAGCTTAGAAGGGAAAAACCATGGTGAGCAAGCTGCTTGGATCTACCATCCAAATCCAGCTTCATAAATAAAAACAAAATTTACAATATTGTTTATGGGCTACAACCCAAAGGAAGCTGCAACTCCCTAAAATACAATACTACAACACTTATAGAATGAGGCTACAACCTCCGAGCATCACCTTCAACTGACCTCACTGATCAGACACCTCTGCAACATCCACACACTTCACTTTGACTCAAATCTTCACTTCCTCTGTACCACAAACACTGCTCCCTTCAACACATCTTCACACACACACACACACTCACTTTCACACTCATTCACATAACCTCACACACTCTCATTCACTCACACAATCCATGACAAACAAGTTCTTTTATTTATACCTTCCGCAAACAACAAAATCTTTCTCCTACATCAGCCAAGATGAAACGTGTATACATGAAACGTGCAGTGGCCATACCAAGTTAGCATCTAAAAGATGTAAAAATCCAATACGGTTCAATCCAAGTGATAACCAGGACCTATTCTTCATAAACACAATCTTCCAAGCTGGCGCACATATCCAAACATCCGGCGGGATCTTCAAAACACATCAAGTTGGCCCAGCAGACACTTATCCTGCCACAAAATAACACTAGACCTAAAGCGGTACCAGAGAGACCAATGCGGATCACTTCTCAACTAACATAAGACTTGCACAAACCTTCTCAAACATTCCTTCCTCTGAAATATATGTTTTCTTTCTGGCGCAAACAGATACTAAACCTGATATCAACCACAAACACTGAACACATAGTCTTGAGATAGAACATTGAAAAACCAACTTGCGGTGCACGTCAGTACCTGAAACCTGAAATGAACAAACATACAAATTATCTTTGAACACATCCTCCAAACATCATAGCCAAAAGATGAAATGCGGTGGCATTTGCTTTCTCCTCTAGACAACCCTAAGCAACAATAAGATATGTCTTTGCTCTGCTGACTCTGGAGAACCTCTGCAGTACACCTTATCATCTGAAACTTGGATATATCATTCTTCTCATCTGTATCTGACTATTCTTCAAACCACATCATAACTTCTAATACAGAGAAATGCGGAGCATTTCTCTGACCTCTGTGTCTGTATCAACATAGGAACATTGTTTTCACTCTGTGAGCTCTAAAATCTTTTGTGGTAACTTTCAAGCTCTAAAATCAGGAACATACAACCTTCACACTTGTCTCTGTCTAATTCTCAAACCACAAGACCATACCTTCAAATGCGGAGGACTTCTTCAGTGTAGTTTACAGTGTCTTAGACCTCCTGAATCTTTCTTTCAAGACTAAAGCAGTGCCTTTCCTCAAGAAATACAATATTCACCACACCAGAGACTTCATTCTAAACATCAAACATAACTCCTTCCAACAAAACAAGAATTTTCATGTTAGCACATTGTTCTGCTCACAACTTTCACTTCTGCGTGAACTTCAGAAGATAGGGTACAACTGTGTACAGATGATATTGATCGAATCATCTTACTCTTGACAACTTCTCTGATCCATCTCTTCCTTTGTCTTCTTTTCTGATCACCTCAGCATATACTCATCACTATCCTTCAACATTGTTGACATCAATGACAACACATATGCAACAATCTCCCCCTTTGGCATTGGTGGCAACACATAACTTGATACGCAAATTCCTCCCCCTTTGACAACAAGGACAAAGGGCCACTGGTCTTTCTCTGGATTGATCTTCCTTTAGCTCTCCTTGTTTTCATTCTTCTTCTTTCACTGCTCCTTATCTGTCAGCTCCCCCTTATTAATTTTTCCTTGTCGTCCATCTCAGTTTCTTATCTATTTGCTCCCCTAGAGAGGTAGGCTTCATCAATCCAGGGATAAAGATGTCTTAAACTGCTCCCCCTGGACAGATGCACCATCTATGCATCTAGTTAGAAGGAGGGGCAATCACCCCTAACTTATGTCTGAGATACTCAAATGCGTCCTTAGAAAGTGCCTTTGTAAAAATGTCTGCAACTTGATCCTTTGTAGGCACGTACTCCAATTTGACTTCTTGATTTGCAACCTCCTCTCTCAAAAAGTGATACCTGATAGATATGTGCTTGGTTTTGGAATGCATCACTGGATTCTTTGAGATATTTATGGCACTTGTATTGTCATAAAGAATAGGAATGGGTTCATCATATTCTATCTTAATATCCTTTAATGTTTGCTTCATCCATAGTACTTGAGTGCAACAGGTTGCTGCAGCTATATACTCTGCCTCTGTTGTTGATAAGGACACTAAATCCTGCTTCTCACTAATCCATGAAACCAACATGTCTTCCAAAAAGAAATCTCCTCTGCTGGTACTTCTTCTATCGTCAACACTGCCAGCCCAATCTACATCAGTATAAGCACTCAAGGAAAAGTCATCATCCTTTTGATACCATAGTCCATGTTCTGGAGTGCTCTTCAAATATCTGAATATTCTCTTGATTGCTTTTACATGTGTTTCCTTAGGATCTACTTGAAACCTTGCAACCAAACACACAACTTGCATGATGTCAGGCCTGGATGCTATTAGGTATAGTAGGCCCCCAATCATAGATATGTATAGAGTTTGATCAGCTTCAGGTGACTCATCACCTTTTCTCAAATGGAAACCGGTTACCATGGGAGTACTTATTGGTTTGCAGTCTTCCATGCCAAACTTCTTTAACATCTCCTTGACATACTTTGCTTGAGAAATAAAGATGCCATCATTTGATTGAGTAATTTGAAGTCCAAGAAAGAATGATAGCTCACCTAACATAGACATTTCATATTCTTTCTGCATCTCTCCTGCAAACTTTTTACACATCTCATCATATCCACAAAAGATTATATCATCAACATACACAACAACAATTAGAATTTGTTCACCTTCAATTTTGATGTAAATATTACTATATGTGGTACCTTTCTTGAAACCCTGTTGGAGTAAGTATTTATCCAACCTTGCATACCAAGTCCTAAGGGCTTGTTTGAGATCATACAGAGCCTTCTTAAGTCTACATACCATGTTTGGGTCTTCTGATAACTGAAATCTATCAGGCTGTTCTATGTAGACCTCTTCTTCTAAGTCACCATTTAGGAAGGCAAATTTGACATCCATCTGATATACCTTGAGTCCCTTATGAACAACAAATGCAAGAACCATTCCGATTGCTTCCATTCTTGCCATTGGAGAAAATGTCTCTTCATAGTCAACACCTTCAACTTGTGAATAACCTTTGCAAACCAACCTTGCTTTGTTCCTAACTACCCATTTTGTACCTATCACATTCTTGTCTGCAGGCCTTGGCACCAACTCCCAAGTCTGATTCTTCTCTATCTGATTTAGTTCTTCTTCCATAGCTTGTATCCATCCTTCATCCTTGCTAGCTTCATCAAACTTTTTAGGCTCCACTCTTGAAAGTAAAGAAAAACTTACATGTTCATTTGCTCTTGCAAATCTTCTTCCTGTCTGTACTCCTTCATTCTTATCTCCAATGATTTGATCTTCTGAATGATTCTTTTGAACATACTTGGCAATTTTCTCTTGAGTTTCTTCCTTTTCCTCAACTTTTTCTTCTTCTTCTATGCAGGCATGTTCATCTAGCCAATAGTCTTATTGCTCATTTGTGATTTGGTGTGACTCTTCATCCACTTTAACATTCACACTCTCAACTATCTTAGACTTTTGTTGTAGCATTTGTAGGCTTTGCTCCTAGTTGAATATCCAAGAAATATTCCCTCATCATCTCTTGAGTCAAACTTTCCCAGACCTTCTTTATTCCTTTTGATGTAGCATTTACTTCCAAAAACTCTGAAATACTTGACTGATGTTGGTCTTCCATACCATAACTCATAAGGTGCCTTGGTAATGTGCACTCTTAGTTGTCCTCATTAAGAATGTAGACAATAGTATGTACTGCCTCTTTCCAATATGTATCCGGCAGCTTAGCTTCGCTCAACATTGTTCTAGCCATCTCTTGAACTGTTCTATTCTTTCTTTCCACTACTCCATTTTGCTGAGGAGTTCTTGTAGCAGAATAATGCCTTTTATTCCATGTTCTTCACAAAATTCCTCAAACTCACTTGAGGTGAACTCACCACCTCTATCAGACCTCAGACACTTGATTCTAGCATTCATTTCATTTTCAACCATGGACTTGAAAACCTTAAACGAATTGAAAGCTTCTGATTTTTCTTTCAAGAAGGTAACCCATGTCGTTCTACAGAAATCATCAATAAACAACATGAAACACCTCTCACCTTGTAGACTCTTTGTCCTGGTGGGTCCGCATAGATCAGTATGAACTAGTTCTAATGGCCTTGTAGATGAATACTCCTTGGACTTGAATCTTATAATTGTTTGTTTTCCCATCTTACATTCCTTGCATAAGGTGTTTACAGGCTTGATGATCTTTGGCTTGTCTCTTATTGCTTACATGGAGCTGATCTTCATAAGATTATCAAAGTTGATGTGCCCCATCTTTTTGTGCCACAACCATCATTCATTTGTTTGTCCTAGAAGACAAGTCCTTTCATTAATTACCTTTAGATTATACAAGTTGCCTTTTGTCTTAGATCCTTCTGCCACCAATTTTATAGACTTTGCTCTTCTGATTTCACATCCTTGATCATGAAATGTGAGACTGTATCCTTTGCCACACATTTGACTTACACTAAGAAGATTATGCTTGAGACCTTCTACATAAAGAACATCATGTATCTGAGACTTTCCATCAATACTTATAGTACCTTTCCCAGTGATTTTTGCAGAAGAGTTATCTCCAAACCTGACTAGTCCACCATTCCACTTACCACCTATCATATGATTTGTGCATCCACTGTCTATCACCCTGAGATTTGATTGCCCTTGACCATGAAATGTTGTTTGGACAATCATTGAATCTTCAACTCCATTTTTGTCTCCTGCCTTTTGAAGGAATTGCTTTCCTCTGCTTGTTCAGTAACATCTATCAACTGAGATTCTATTTTTTGCCAAATCACTCCTGCAATATCTTGCTATATGTCCAAACTTGTTGCAAATTTGACATACCACATTGATATCCACTAGTGAAGCAAGAGGATTCCTACTTACAAGATTTCTTCTATTCATTTCAGACTTGTCGTCTATAGCCTTATGACCAAATTTGTTGCAAATAAGACAATAACCAAAGAAAACATGATTGAACCTATTCATAGAGAATTGCTTTGCACATGAAGAGATCTTCCTTGATGTATGATGAAATATGTACATTCAGTATCATCTGGTCTTCCCAGATTTGTCTTCTCCAACTCCCTTTTGAGTGACTAAATTTCTTTCTCAAGTCTTTTACATTCTTTTGTCTTAGCTTCAATCAAAGCACTTTGTTCTTGATTATTTTTCCTTGCACAATCCAAGTCCTCAAGAGCAAAAACAAGTTCACCCTCAAAATCAACTTCATATTCTTCTTCATTTGTAGTCTTGTCTGAACCATCTGAGATCACTCTGGCCATGAATAGAGATTCTCCTTTTTCCTCATCTGATAGGTAGTGATCTACTTCTCCGGAACTGTAGTCTTCTTTTGAAAGAAGATTCCTCTTGAAATTGTTTCTCTTGAAACCCTTGCTGCTATTTTCATTTTCTCCAAAAGGACATTTAGAGGCATAATGACCTGTTCTTCCGCAATTAAAACATTTAAAAGGTAACTTACCTTTATACTTTCCTGATCCCGTTTTTAGTTTCCTTACAAAGTTTGCTTCTTCTTCAGCTTCATTGCATACATCAGATGTTCCTTCATTCTTCACAATGGTGAAAGCGGCTTCTCTTTGGCATGGCCCTATGACTTCATTTCTCATCTCATAGGTAGTGAGGGACACAAACAACTCTTCCATTGTAAGTTTCTTCAGATCTTTGGCTTCTTTAATTGCAAATACTTTTGAATCAAACCTGTGAGGGAGAGTTCTCAATACTTTCTTCACAACTAATGATTCAACTATATCTTCACCCATACTTCTAATTCCATTGACTACTTCATCTACTTGGTGCATATAGCTGGCAATGTTCTCCTCTTCTTTCATCCTTATATTCTCAAACATTGTTTTGTAAGATTGTAATTTTGCTTCCTTAATGGTTTCATTTCCTTCATAAAGATCTTTGAGCTTCTTTCATATATCCTTTATTGTCTTGCACTGCACAACCTTGACTAACTCTAAACTACTCAAGCCACTTAAGATGGCATTCTTGGATTTAGCATTGTTTTCATGAGCCTTCCTTGCATCCGCATCTATAATAGGATGTTTAGGTTCAACATAATCATTCATGATAGCACTGCAAACATTATACCCTAGCGAGGTCAGATAGGCTTCCATCCTTACACTCCAAAAATCAAAGTTACTTCCATCAAATATTGGAGCTTTAGAAGAGGACTCCTTCTGAGCCATGTGTTCTACTCCAAGATCTACCTTCAGCTATTAGGCTGCACCAAGGAACTCGACTCTGATACCAATTATTAGAACACAATGATATACTAAGAGGGGGGGTGAATCAGTATATCTCAAAACTTTATTCCAGATTAACTTTATCAACCAAATCTTCTTACTCCCTTAAACAAATGATAAAGCAAAGTAAACAAATCTAAACACAACACATGAGCACACAACCATAACACCAGATTTACATGGAAAACCCTAGAAGGAAAAAACCACGGTGAGTACGCTGCTTGGATCTCTTGTCCAAATCTAGCCTCACAAATAAACACAAGATTTGCAATATTGTTTATAGGCTACAACCCAAATGAAGCTGCAACCCCCTGAAATACAACACTTACAGAATGAGGCGACAACCTCTAAGAATCACCTTCAACTAACCTCACTGATCAAACACCTCCACAACATCCACACACTTCACTTTGACTCAAATCTTCACTTCCTCTGTACCGCAAACACTGCTCCCTTCAACACATCTTCACACACACATTCACTCATTTTCACTCATTCACATAACCTCACATACTCTCACTCACTCACACAATCCACAATAAACAAGTTCTTTTATTTATACCTTCCGCAAACAACAAAATCTTTCTCCTACATCAGCCAAGATGAAATGTGTATACATGAAACGTGCAATGGCAATACCAAGTCGGCATCCTAAAGATGTAGAAATCCAATGCGGTTCAAGCCAAGTGATAGCTAAGACCTATTCTTCATTAAGACAATCTTTCAAGCTGGCGCACATATCCAAACATTTGGTGGGATTATCAAAACACATCAAGTTGGCCCAGCAGACACTTATCCTTCCACAAAATAGCTCCAAACCTAAAGCGGTACCAGAGAGACTAATGCAGATCACTTCTCAACCAACATAAGACTTGGACAAACCTTCTCAAACATTCCTTCCTCTAAAATATATGTTTTCTTTCTGGCGCAAACATATACTAAACCTGGCATCACCCACAAACACTGAACACATAGTCTTGAGATAAAACATTGAAAAACCAACTTGCGGTGCACGTCAGTACCTGAAACCTGAAATGAACAAACATACAGACTATCTGAACACATCCTCCAAACATTAAAACCAAAAGATGAAATGCGGTGGCATTTGCTTTCTCCTCCAAACAACCCTAATCAACAATAAGATATGTCTCTGCTCTGCTGACTTTGGAGAACCTTTACGGTACACCTTATCATCTAAAACTTGGATATATCATTCTTCTCATCTGTATCTGACTATTCTTCAAACCACAACATCATAACTTCTAATGCAGAGAAATGCATAGCATTTCTCTGACCTCTCTATTTGTATCAACACAGGAACACTGTCTTCACTTTGTGAGCTCTAGAATATTCTGTGGTAACTTTCAAGCTTTGAAATCAGGAACATACAACCTTCACACTTGTCTCTGTCTAATTCTCAAACTGCAAGTTCATACCTTTAAATGCAGAGGAATGCAGAGAATTCTCTTGGGCTTCTTCAGTGCAGCTTCCAGTGTCTTAGACCTCCTGAATCTTTCTTTCAAGACTAAAGAAACGCCTTTCCTTAAGAAATACAATATTCACCACACCAGAGACTTCACTCTAAACATCAAACATAACTCCTTCCAACAAAACAAGAATCTTCATGTTAGCACATTGTTCTGCTCACAACTTTCACTTTTGCATGAACTTCAGAAGATAGGGTACAACTGCATACAGATGATACTGATCCAATCATCTTACCCTTTACTTGACAACTTCTCTGATCCATCTCTTCCTTTGTCTTCTTCTCTGATCACCTCGGCATATACTCATCACTTTGCATCACTATCCTTCAACACTGTTGACATCATCCTATCCATCACATTGTTGACATCAATGACAACACATATGCAACACCCCTATAAGCGTAGCTTATGTGGGTAGGATGGATAAATGGGTCTTGACAAATGTGTAGCCATGTTAGATATCCATGTACAAAATTTTCCTTGAGGAACTAGGAAGGATAAAACCTCATATAAGGGAAGAAAACTCTTGCCCCAAAAAGAAATGCCCTTAAACTCCTTTCCCCAGAAGAAAAGAGAGAGAAGCTCCCCCGAATAGAGAGAGAAAGAAGGATGAGACAACTCTCCTTGAAGGTTTTATGCTGATGATAGATGCTTGATTGTAAATGTTGAAGATGATCCATGATTGTCTAACAAAATTCCTCCCCTGAGGAAGACACATAGGTGTATGTAGGATGTCTTCCTATTCTTGAAAAGAATAAAAGGGTGGAAAAATTATAATGCATATCTTTGGATGTTGATCAAATGTTGCCACGCCAATGTCCAAAGCTGTCATGAACTAATAAGAAGTACCATACCTAATTGAAGAAAGCGACCTCTCAAAAGAAGGTGGAGACAAATGAACAAGTACGAAAGATGAAGTGACAACTATGATGGAACTGTCACCAAAGAGGATATGAATGTTCTCTATAGGGTCCCCCAAATCTGTTAGAAGGAACTCACAAAAAAATCTTGCAAGATCTATCAATTACTTGTCCCAAGAAGCTATCTCTAGAAGATGATGAATATGATATTTTTGCAAAGAATTACTGGAAGCCATGGATGCAGTAACACTAGACTCAATAGAAAGAATAGGAAATGGAATTTTAGCATGTCTCTAGAACCTTAGTCAATGAAAGGACTTGAAGGTTCAAATGACCATATTGTCTCCTCAAAAGTGTCCACACTAGATTCCTGAGTGTGGGCATCAATTGAAGGAACATTAGGTGCAAAATGTGAGGGTGTACAATTCACACTAATCATCTACCTCCTCAACTACAACAATATCTCTGCTTTGCAAATTCTAAGTGACCATATAATTTGGTGTGAACTCAACACTCTTTTTAGCCCCATTGTCTGTGATTTGATAGATAGAAAGGAGATTAGTTGATAATGAATGGTACACAAATGACATAATTGAATGATCGTTCGCCTATGTTAATAGAACCTCCCACAATGTAGATACGCGTTGTTGCCCATTAGGATATGTGGTGTAGAACAAGTTTCAAATGAAGCAAAGATACTCTATGATGAAACCATATGATGTGAAGCTCTATAATCAAGGAGCCATCTCCTTGACTTAGAATGTGCAACTACGACAAGTGCTTGGCCCTTTTGTCTCTATGACTATGAATGAGAAGAAGATGATGAGCCTCCTGACATAGTTGAAGGAAATTTGATTTGGTTTTTCATTGGAAGAGGCTTCGGCTCCTCAATTCGTTTTGCACAATATTGATGTTCATCATACCCAAATTTTTTGCAATATGCACATTTAGGCTTCTCATTCTTAGATGATTTCTCTTCAGAAGAGGAATTATCATGTTTTGTGGAAGTGGATTGTTGTTTAATGTTCTTTTTTCCTTGTTTTTTTTCTCTTTTCCACTAGGCCCTTTGCAATCAAGGAAAGTGATTTTGAAAACTTGAAAGTGCCCATTTGAATAAGCTTATCTTGCTCCCTAGTGAGCGACATAACAAAATCCTCAAAGGTAGGAATCTTAAACTCACTCTCCAAAGCACTCTTTGTAGCATAGAAGGTCAACACAAACATTGAATAATTAGTTCGTAGCTTAGAGAGAACACTCAATATCAACTATTCTAATTTTTCAAATTTACAATCCTTCAATTCTGCTCTTAATGACTTCAACTTGATGATGAAATCTTGTATGTTATCAAAATTGCATGGATTGAGACTTATTAGCTCATTTTCCAACATATGTCCTTGGATTTCATTTGTTTGCTCAAACAACTTTGACAACATAGTCCACATAGCCATAGGTGTATTTAGGTGGTCAATGTGAAACAACTCAAGAGCTATACAAGCACAAATAGTCAGTGACTTATTCATAACCACTCAGTCTTTGTATGCTTATCTTTTGGTTCTCCATCAAGCCCATACAACTTTTGAATTCTTAGCAATTTGTTCATTTCATATTTTTATGCAAAAGAGTTGTAGGGTGTTAGAAGTGGAATTGAAGCACTCTTTATGATGAAGCAACAAAGAGCACAAATCAAGAGGAATGCAAGCACAACCACTAGAATATCCTTCCAAAATCACTCAATTAAGATATCTGTTAGCAAAGTATGACACTTTAGATGACACTTATAATTATTGAAATTATAGTTGCCACTTGCCCAATTAGCAAAGTGGTATTGATCTCAATGTATTGTAGATGGAAAATTAAGCCACAATGTTGAAATTACAATTTTGTGATAGAATGAGATAAATCAAATTGCATAAATGAGAAGTACACAAAAAAATTATGCGCTATAAAGAAATTGCACCAAAAATGTCACTATATGAGTTTGAACAGAGCCTTAGAAGTTCTCAAAATGAGAATTACTTAGCATCACGTTTAATAATTTGCACTTTCTAGAAAATCTAGATGCTAAAATTAAAAAAAAAAACTGTTTGTACCACTACAAAGCTTTTAAAAAATTAGTCTAAATTAAAAAATTGCTCATAAAAAAGAAGACTATATTATCCCAAATGAAGGCTATGAAATTCAAGTGTCAAAATCAAATTACCAATATAGAGGGGGCAAAATAGGGGGTTGAAAATTGATGATATCATGTTGATGGGTCATATGAAGAATATGAAGAACATCATGCCATTATTGTGGTAAGATGGGTCATATGAAGAAGCACTACAGAAAAATGTTGATTGATAAAAATCCAACCAAGGAGGGCCTCAACAGAAGGCTGATATTGCAAAGTATTTGGAGGAGTCAGCCTCATGGCCAAAAGACCAAATTATTAGTCTAAGTCATCTACTTGGTACATAGATTCAGGAGCATCATGTCACTTCACCAAAAGACAAAACTAGTTCACAACATACACTGCTTGCTTTGATTTAGTGATCTTCAGTGGTGTGGAGTAAATAGTGGTCAACAGAGTGAATGTGCAGATATCCTATGGAGGGAAAAAATATTTTTTGGCAATGTGTACTATTTGATACTTTCAAATATGAAAATACTACAAATTGAGTCTACATCTCTATTTTGTGACAGTCAAGGGGTGCTCAAACTTGCCAAGAATTCAGTCTTTCACGAGTGTACCAAACATGTGGAAATACATTGTCACATCATCAGACAACTTGTAGAATATGGATCTATTATGTTGCACTATGTCCAACATAGGATCAAACTGTAGACATTCTTACCAAGTCTTTGGGTCCTGAGAAATTTGTAAAATTTTGGGATAAGTTTGGTGTAGTTAGTAGATTGACTATTAAGGGAGGGTGTTAAAGTAATTATTATTATTTAGTAATGGTTAATTAGTTTCTAGTCTTAGGCTTTAATAAAGTCGTTCTAACTTTAGGATATACTTTAAGTTTTCTTTATTTAGTATTTTTTATCCCTCATTCTTGTTACACATATGGTTCATAGGGTTGTCATTGATGTCAACACTGTCACTAGGTTGTCATTGATGTCAACACTGTCATGGTGTTGTGATGGTGCTCATGGTTGGATGTCATCCAACAAGAGAAGAAGATACAGTTCATGGTTGGATGTCATGTCCCATCAAACAAGAGAAGAAGATACAATTCATGGTTGAATCCAACAAGAGAAGAAGATATAGTTCATGGTTGGATTTCATGTCCATCAAACAAGGGAAGATACAGTTCATGGTTGAATCCAACAAGAGAAGAAGATAAAGTTCATGGTTGGATGTCATGTCCCATCCAACAAGAAAAGAGAGAAGATATAGTTCATATTAAGATGGGAATTAGAAGCACAAAGATGATCAAATGTGTTGTTGATGCTACTGATGGCTTGTAGTATGTATGATCCAAGTTCCATGATGATTGCATTACTAGAAGAGTGTTTTGTTGTTGATTGTTTGAAGACAGTGTCACTTCTGTGAAGATGTTCTGTACAGGACAATGGAATGCTTTGCATTCCTCTGCATTTGTAGATATGGCCATGCGGTTTTGGAATTGTGTTCAGGATGCAATGAAGGTGATAAGTCCAAGTTTTTAGATCATTTGTCCTTCATCTATGAAAGTTATGCATGATAGAGTATCAACATGTGTTTTGGCAGAGTATGCTAGTGTTGAAGGCCTATTGGAATGCTCCACATTCCTCCAGAAATGAATGATTACCCTTGTAGTTTTGAGGACATGTTTATGAATGTGTATTACATATTTCCTTGTAGTTTCAAGGTTCTTGGTGGTTTGCATCTTAGTTTTTCAAATGACAGCATGTTGCAGTGTGCTCCAGATGATAGATTATTCTCAGAGTTAATGATTGAAGATGTGCAACACAATTCTTTGATCTGCAATGGCAAATGAGTGTTTGGGGATATTGTATGAGTCATGTGGACTCATCTGGAAAAGTTTCATGAAGATCTTTCTTGTTTCCAGTACAGCACAAGGTTTTCAAGTTGATGTGGCCGTTATACTTCAAGTCTTCATGTGTTTTGCTTAAAGTTTTCCTATTTCCAATTGAGCAGAGTGTGCAGATGTAGTTCCTTGGTGTTTGAAGATGTGAAGGATGTTTTGGACCTGGTTAAGTAAGTGTTGGTGTGCGCAAGGCATGGGTCTTCTACTAGTGTAATACGTGGTTTCACTTAGGACCTATCTTCTACATGTTTCATATTGTGTGTTGTTTGGCCAACTTGTTAATGTATTTTTCATGTTGTATCTAGCCGACAAGCAATGTAATCAATGTAATATCATGTATAAATAGTGAATCAAACTGAGTGAGGGGATGTGTGATTGCAAGTTGATTAAAAAGTTTGCAAGAAGATAAAAAGTAGAATACATGCATTATTGATGTGCGACTGAAGGAGAAAGAGTAGAAGTTGTTGATGATGTCCGGATTCATCTTGAAGAAATATTTGTGATAGTGATCAAGTATAGAGTGTGCCTAACTAATCAAATCTTCATAAGAAAGTGTGAAGAGGCATAAGTGCAATCATCAAAAGTGTGAGTTTCAATGTCAGTTTTCAGACAGTAGAAAGACTGTCATACTGTAATCTTTTGTAAGTGTGTTCTCATTTCAAGAAGTAGTAGCTTCCTTGGGAGTGACCCTAAAACAAAGTCTTTAGGGAGTAGAAGCTTCCTTGGGAGTGACCCTAAATCAAAGTACTTTAGGGAGTAGAAGCTTCCTTGGGTTGTATCCCTAAAACAAAGTTGTTATTTGAGCTTCATATATTGTGAGTTAATCTTCACTGTGTTTTTTCCCTTCTAGGGTTTTCCAAATATATATGGTGTTATGTGTTGATGTGCATTGTGTTAATGTTTCATGTTCATGTTAATGTTGTGATGCTTAAGTTTTAAATCTGCTCCGGATAATTTGAAGATTGTTTAGTACTGATTCACCCCCCTCTCAGTATCTTGGTGTGTTCAATAATTGGTATCAAAGTCAATTTCCTCTAAGGGAAGCTTAACCTCTTGAGGAAGGTCCGGGATGGCGCAAAATGGATCCAACAAGATACCTAGGTTTGATGGAACAAATTATGCTTTTTGGAAGCTAAGGATGAAAACTTATTTCAATTCTCTAGGGTGTGGTGTTTGGGAATCTATCTAGTCAAGTTACACTATTCCTACTACTATTCCTATAGATGCAAATGAAGTTAAGAAGTATGATAACAATGCCAAGGCAAAGTTTTCTATCATAAGTAGGTTAGCTGATTCAGAACTTTCAAAGGTAATGAGTTGCAATTCTTCTCAAGAAGTTTGGGATAAACTTAAAACCATTTATGAGGGAGATGAAAAAGTAAAGCAAGCCAAGATGCAGATCTTCAAGAGCAAATTTGAGAACTTAAAAAATGTCAGAGGATGAAGACATTGCTGGATACATGCTCTAGGTGAATGAAGTGGTCAATGACATTAAAGGTCTTGGTGAAGAAGTGAAAGAAGATGAGGTTGTGAAAAAGGTTATGAGATCTCTTCCCAAATCTTACAGTCATAAGGTATCTACCATTGAGGAGAATGCAGACTTGGATACTTACACTGTAGACAAATTGTTTGGTACCCCTACTGCCTTTGAAATAAGAGAGTTTGGAAGTGATGCTCCAAAGAAAGAAGCTGCTTTCAAAACTAGTATGAAGACCAAAGAAGAAGTTGTTGATGAAGATGAGAGCTCTGATGAAGGTGAAGCATATTTTGTAATAAGACTGAAGAAAGGTATTGGCAAATACAAAGGTAAGTTACCCTTCAAATGTTTTAATTGTGGAAAGGTTGGTCATTTTGCTTCTAAATGTCCTTTCAAAGAATCAAGGGGTAATAACAGGAGAGACAAGTTTAAGAGAAGTCTGTATTCCATAGAAAGTAATTATTCTTCAGAAGATGAGGATCATGATCATTCAAATGATGAAACACTTTTCATGGCCCTGAATGTTGGTAATAAAAAAGATGATGCTAGAACTTGTGAGAAGACTAATACCTTGCAAACAAACCAAAACAATGAAAGATCAATGGTCGTATGGACTGCCTTTCATGTAAAAGAAGAATCCAAGGCTTGGGTGATTGATAGTGGATGCTCAAATCATATGACTAGTGACAAGGAGAAGTTTATCAGCCTTGAGAAGTGGGATGGTGGTGTTGTCCAGTTTGGAGGTGATGAGTCAGCACAAATCTATGGTAAAGGTGCTATAAATATTGATGGGAAGAACATGACTGAGGATGTTCTCTATGTCAAAGGGCTAAAACACAATCTTCTCAGTGTTAGTCAGATGTGTAGCAAGGGGTATAATCTCACCTTTCATGCCAATGGCCATGAAATCATGAAGGTAGGGTATGAAAAACTAGTTGCAGAAGGTATCAAGACATATGGTGACATCTATCTTTTGAAGGAGATAAATGGAAGAACATGTTTGTTGGCTCAATCCAGTGAGTGTTGGCTATGGCACAAGAGAATGGGACATAAAATTTTTGACAATATGGTAAAGATCAGTTCTACTCATGCAGTGAGAGATATGCCCAAGATAATCAAGCCTACAAATGCAGTATGTAGGGAATATAAAATGGGAAAGCAGACAAAGACAAACTTCAAAAGCAAGGAGCACTCTTCTTCAAAGCCATTGGAGCTAATTCACATTGATCTATGCGGCCCTACAAGAGTAAAGAGTCAACAAGGTGAGAGGTATTTCATGTTGCTTATTGATGATTATTCTAGAATGACCAGGGTTACTTTCTTAAGAGAAAAATTAGATTCCCTTGATAAATTTAAAGTGTTCAAAGCTATGGTTGAGAATGAAGTAGATGCCAAGATTAAATGTTTGAGGTCTGATAGAGGAGGTGAATTTACTTCAAATGAATTTGAAAAGCTTTGTGAAGATAATGGTATTAGGAGACATCTGTCAGCTCCTAGGACCCCTTAGCAAAATGGGCTAGTGTAAAGAAAGAATAGGATTGTGCAAGAGATGTCTAGGGCAATGTTGAAAGATGAAGATTTGCCTGATATGTACTAGAAGGATGCAATTCATAATGCTATCTATCTAATTAACAGAGTGCAACTGAGGGTCAACAACACTAAGACCCCTTATGAGCTATGGTATGGAAGACCTCCCATAGTTAGATACTTTAGGATCTTTGGCAACAAATGCTATATCAAAAGAGATGAAGAAAACCTAGGAAAGCTTGATTCAAGAAGTGATGAAGGAATCTTTCTTGGCTACTCAACCAGAAGCAAGGCTTATCGATGCTACAACAAAAGGTTGGGAAAGATGATTGAAAGCACAAATGTTAAGGTAAATGAAGACCTGTGTCAGATATCACATGAATAAGAGGACTCTAAAACTAATCTCTTTCCATGCATTGTAGATGACGAAGAAGTAAAAGAAGAAAAGGAACAAGAACTAGAGTAGATGCCTAAGACTCCAGCAAAGTATGTTAAGAAGAACCACTTAGCAGATCAGATCATTGGAGATAAGAATGAAGGTGTGCAGACAAGGAGAAGGCTTGCTAAGACACATGAGCAAGTAAACTTGTGTTTGTTATCAAGAGTGGAACCCAAAAACCTTGATGAAGCCAACAAGGATGATGGATGGATAAAAGCCATGGAAGAATAATTGGATTAGATTGAGAAGAATTAGACATGGGAATTGGTTCCCAGACCAGCAAACAAGAATATTATAGGAACAAAATGGGTGTTCCAGAATAAATTGAATGAAGTTGGTGAAGTTGTAAGGAACAAGGCAAGACTGGTATGCAAAGGATACACACAAGTAGAAGGTATTGATTTTTAGTAGACTTTTGCTTCGGTAGAAAGGATGGAGGTAATCAGAATGTTACTTGCTCTTGCTACTCATAAGAACTTCAAGGTATATCAGATGGATGTTAAGTCAACATTTCTGAATGGTGACCTAGAGGAAGAGGTTTACATTGAACAACCAGATGGTTTCTAGATATCAAAAGATCCGGATATGGTGTGCAGACTCAAGAAGGCTCTGTATGGCCTTAAACAAGCACCTAGAGACTAGTATGCTAGATTGGACAAGTACTTACTTCAGCAGGGCTTCAAGAAAGGTACTACAGATAGCAATCTTTACATCAAGGAAGAAAGAGACACGATATTGATAGTTGCAGTATATGTTGATGACATCATCTTTGGTGGAGATGATGATATGTGTAAGAGGTTTATAGAGGATATGAAAAAAGAGTTTGAGATGTCTATGATTGGTGAAATGTCTTTCTTCCTTGGAATTCAAATTTCTCAGCTATATGGTGGTATCTTTATTTCTCAATCTAAGTATGTCAAAGAGTTTTTGAAGAAGTTTGGTATGGAGGATTCAAAACTAGTGAGTACTCCCATAGTCACTAGATGTCATTTGAGCAAAGATGACAAGTCTCCAAAGGTGGATCAGATTGTCTATAGGTCTATGATTGGAGCACTATTATACTTGACTGCTTTTGGACCTAATATTATGCATGCAATATGTGTGGTTGTAAGATATCAAGACAATCCAAAGCAAACACATGAGAAAGCAGTGAAAAGGATATTCATATACTTGAAAGGAAGTCCAGACTATAGCCGTTGGTATCCAAGAGGTAATGACTTTGATTTAAGTGCTTACACTGATGCTGACTGGGCTAGTTTTGTTGATGATAGAAGAAGTACAAGTGGTGGTGCTTTCTTTCTAGGAAGCAGATTGGTTTCATGGAAGAGCAAGAAGCAACATTCAGTGTCCCTATCTACTGCAGAGGCAGAGTACATTGCAGCAGCATCCTACTATACACAAGTGTTGTGGATGAAGCAAACCCTGAAGGACATCAAGGTATTGTATGATTAGTCTATTCCTATCTTGTGTGATAATACAAGTGCTATCAATATTTTCAAGAATCTAGTGATGCATTCTAAAACCAAGCATATAGCAATTGGGTATCACTTTTTGAGAGAGAAGGTTGCAGATAAGGAAGTGAAGTTGGAGTATGTTCCAACAAAGGATCAAATAGAAAATATTTTCACAAAGGCTCTGGCAAAGGATACTTATGATGATCTCCGACAAAGGTTAGGGATAATTACCCCTCCTTCTTGCTAGATGCATAATGGTGCATCTGTCTAGGGAGAGTTCATGTTATATCTTGTTCTTGGACTGATGGCGGTTACTTCTCAAGGGGAGCATGTAGTGGTTGATGATGTTAGGGGGAGCTTGTTTGCTACAAGAAGAAGTCATGGACTAAGAATGAATGTGCAGGTATGTGGTCTCTGATTGAGGCAGTGACTGCCCTTTGTCCTTGATGTCAAAGGGGGAGAGATGCAGAGATGTGTTGCCATCAATGCCAAAGGGGGAGATTGTTACACATATGGTTCATAGGGTTGTCATTGATGTCAAAATTGTCACTAGGTTGTCATTGATGTCAACACTCTCATGGTGGTGTGATGGTGTTCATGGTTGGATGCCATCCAACAAGAGAAGAAGATATAGTTCATGGTTGGTGATAGGTTGTCGCTGTACCTCATCATTTAATTTGTTTTTAGATGTCAAAGAACCAGGGCTGTGTCCATGGCTGTCTGCAACTAGGGATTCTAAGTGACCAGTTTATAGCTAATCCTAATGCTTAAAAGAATGACTAATCTATCTACTTGTTGGATAAATGGAATGAATGCTTGTAAAATAGAAGAAAACAAGAAATGTACTTAAAGCAAAGAAAGAATAACATGCATCTATCTATTAAAACAAGAAACACCTTTATAAAAGAAAACTTGAAACAATAAAACAGAGATACTAGCCTCCTGCCTGATTGGTGAGAGTGGGCCCTTGCTCTGCACCTTTGAGGCTGAAGGCTATTGCAGGAAATCAGCACAAAAGATGATCTACACTAAATTCAGTCCAATTCATTCATTTCTATATTCATGAAAATGTATGGCTATAGCAGAACTGAAATCTCTGAAAGATCAGAATAATTTTATCATCGTTGTTCTATTACTATTTCTGAAAGTATATATAAAAAGAGTGATGATATATCACTGAACTTATCTATCAGTCTTTCTAGGAGATGACACCATCTCTTATTTGTACTTAACTGTCTAACTTATGAAAGATCATCATGCAAGAAAGGTAGACTTGAGTGGAACAAAAGTCCACTCAGAGGTCTAAGTTTAGGTCTTAATACACTTGGGCATCAAAGCCCTGAAAATAAGAATATTGGATTAGTTCAATTCGTGACTCATGCAAAATCTTTGGAAAGATAAAACTTTAGCAGTTTAACTAATAGTTGACCCTTCACCACTCAGGTGATGATTTGAGTGAAGTGAGGGGGGTATTAGGATTGCTGCTGAAGTGTCTGGGCAGTAGCTCTGTCTGGAACATGCCCCGTTCTCAGGAGGCGCCAGAGATAGCTGTTCTTGTCTGCAGCTCCGGAGATATTCTAGACACTCGCAGAGCTCCGGAGAGTCATTCCCCATATCTTCAAAACACCAGGTGTCACTGTTCTTTGTTATGGTCTTCGGAGATCATTGAAGACGATCTCCGGAGATCATTGAAGACGATCTCCGGAGATGCACAAAATCGCTGTTTCTGACATTTACACCTGCTGATTCAAAAAGGAAAGAGAAATTCTACATTTTTCCATTAATCCCACGCACATTAGTCATCTAATCAGAAATTCTAATCTCAAGTAATCTATCTTAATTAATCACAAAATAGAACAATCTTGCTAACTTATTTGAGTGCAGACACAAGGAAGATGAACTGAATAGGGGAAAAATTAGGCAAAAAGGGGTGTATTTTATGAGTGCTATTTGACACTCATCATCCCCCCCATACCTAAGGTTTGGCAGGTCCTCCTGCTTTTCACATTCTGGATTTATTTTGATGAAGCAATCTGTCAGTCAGACTATACTCCTGGAGATAGGTTGTCCAAGTAGTTTTATTGGTGTTACCATTCCCTCTGTACTTGTCAACTTGCTTCATCCAATCTTGCAATTTTTCATCTTCCAGCTGTTCTATCCATATAGGGAGTGGTTCAATTATCAGAGGAGGTCTGAACTGCCCTCCTATCCATTCCTGTTTATGTTTATCCATCAGTTTGGATATCATCTTTGCCTTCCTCATGAATAGTCTCAGGTTTGCAGGGGTGACCACCTCTCTAAGTTTTTGCTCTGGGGTTAAAATACTCCATCTCCTCTTTGCTATAGCAAGGACAGGATTTGCTGAATTAATCATAAAAAGACCAAAGTCAATGGAGCATTCCTGCAAAATTTTCAAGTATAATGGCAATATGCTGGTTGCACTTGCAGGATGATAGACGATGGACCTGAATTGGGTCTGAAAAGCAAAAGGATTGGGACATTCTTTTCTGAGGAGGAGATCTATTTTTGAATCCTTTTGAAGATGATCTTCCATCATTTCGTCCCAGATCTGGTGGTTTCTCATGAGGGACATGAATGCCTTAAGCTGGCATTCTCCCACAAAGTGATTAATCATGAAGGCTATATCATTAATGCAGAACCCATGTAAGTATAATTCACATAGGAAGTTTTTGTCTTCATCATTGCTTCTGGTGTAAGCTACCATGAAACCTTCTGCTGTTTCAGTATCCTCATTCATGTCGGATAGGACTAAGGAGAGTTTCCTTTGCAGTATCCTTTCCTGTAGGACCATTGAATAGCTGGCACTTGGAGGTTTGCAAGATAGAATTTCTAAGGAAAGGGAGGCCATTTGAATGATTTTGCTTTCCAAAGTTGCTATCCTTTCTGCTCTGGCAGTGACTACCCTTTGTAATTGCAACATTGGCTTGGAGGCTTCAAATTCCCTACACCTTTCCTCCCAATGAAATAGGGCTTTAGGAATGTCAATGGGGATTGGACCCACATAGGCATCTGTTTAAATTTCCTACTCATTGGTTGCCCTTGGGCCAGACAGTTCTTGAATGTATTCTTCTTGGTCATCCAGTCTATTATTGGCCCAAGTTAATTGTTTATCCTAGCTTTGTACCTTTTCAATCAATGCTGCCATTACTATGAGGTTGTTGTCTCTGGCCATGGTGACCTCAGAAACCTTTTGTGTTGCTTCTTTTTCTTTTTCTTCCATCACTTTTGCTGCCTCACATTTCTGTGTTTCCAACTCTACCTCCCTCTCCTGGATGATTCTGTCCTTGTTTTGGAGGTCTGTTTGGATTTTTGCAATAGTTTGCTTCAGTTCCATCTCCATCTCTACTCTGACCTTCTTGAGGTCAGTAATAATCAAATTCTTTCCCCAGAGCATCCTTTTTAAATTCTTAATTTCTTCCATTAATTGTTGCTCTGTTGAGATTTCGATATCCTCTTGGTCAGAGGGATGTGATAGAGTTTCTGCCTCTGTTTCTGTGGCTGCTGGCTGATTATCAATATTATCCATGGCCACCTGCCCTGCTTCTCCCAATGTATCCGTGTGCCCTGTTTCTCCTTCTGCAGTGTTCCTGTCCTGAGGATCCTCTGCTACTGTTGGCACTAATGAAGGTCCTGCTTTGTCTTCATATGTGCTCAATTCCAGGAGTGCCTCAGCGAGCAGGGTAGTATCCTTCTCAGCTTGTGAGAGCTGCCTCTTCCTTTTGCTTCTCCGGACCATAGGTGGAACTGGTGCCTCCGGAGCAGGTCTTCCTTCCTCAGAATCTGAGGAGATAGTAACAGTTGGTAAGCTTCCTGTCTTTGGAGCACATGGTGGTGTTGAAACTGGACTTGACTCCATATGAACAGATGGTGCTGGAGAATTTTCACTTTGCTTCTTCTTTCTGACCAAAGGTACCTCATCGGAGTCATGGGATGGTTCTTCAACCCACCATCTCCCCTCAATTCCTTGTCCTGCCTTTTCCTCTGTTAATTCCCTAGGCCTAGATTCCTCAGGTAAAGTCATTTTTCACCTAACTGACCGAGTCATGTATAGAGGTCGTGTAGGAGCAGGCTCTGCAATTTGTTTTCCTTTCCCCTTCTTGTTGGGAACAGGGGTTGCAGATGATGTAGCCTCCTGTGAGGTTGATGTCCTTTTGTGAGAAGCTGTGGAGGAGGCTGTAGGCTTGGTTTCTTCATCATGGTGAGAGGGAGAACTCTCATCCTCTGTTTGTGTTATCTCTGGTGCTCTGACCTGAGGGTTATGCTCAAGAAAGTTCTGCAATAGTTCTTCTCCATTGGCCTGAGATAAGAAGTGGTGCTTGACTATCAGGAAGATGAGGCCATGATGTTTCATGGGTCCCTTACCCTGCTGGTATTTCTCTGCAGTTGCCCTGATGGCAAAATATAGGAAATTGGGGATATTTATGTTATATTCGGGGTGCCTATTTCCATGTCTGAGAAAAATTAGCATTTTCATTATGGGCCCTAAAACTATGGAGAATTGGCCATCACAAGTAAAGTATTTCATTAACCAGGTAGCAACAGTTGCCCAAGGGTTTGGGAGAGTGGACCTCAAAATTCCTTCGACCTCATTCTTATTCATATGCAATTGAATAGCAGGTTCACCACGGACAGAAAAATTTCTAATTAAATCAGTATACAAGGTTTTCGGGTGGTAGAACCTCTCACCTTGTTCGGGGAGTCTGGAGATGTGGCTGATAATTGTGGAGGAGAGACTGATTTGGTTTCCTCTCACAGTGGTCTGGTCGTCTCTTAAATTCCTAAGGAATTCATCCACAATATCCTCCTGAAACCCTTCGAACTTATCTAGGAAATCTAACCATCCAGCAGCCCTTAAAATATTTGCTGCAGCTGCATCCTTTAGAAGACCTGCATCATTTCCTGGCTCAGACTTTTTCTTGACCCCCATTGCTGAATTGATGGCAGTTTCTGTGTTTTATTCTTTTGCTTCCGCGGCCTGCAGTCTATTTGTCCCTCTGATCTGTGGGCTCCGGAGTATTGTTCAAATTACTCTGTAGACTCCGGAGAGTTGTTTAATTTATCTTATGCTTCAGTCTATTCTGGAGGTTTGAATGAGGGATGCTATTGTTTTCAGGCTGGGCTTATGCAGATGGGTTAAGGGGCCAAGCAGCCATAATTGTAACGAACTGACAGGGCGCTCCGGGGGTAAGGTGGCATTAAGGCACAGATGGCGACATGCTTGGATGTGAAAAAAGAAATGACGGCGGAGAGACGTGTCATCACAGTAGCACCCAAAATAGAAAGACATGACAGTTACTAATTAATGATTAATTAAAAATAGATTTACCTGGATCAGTTTTAATGATGAGGCGACGTATGCGGGAGAAATGCTGCACCGTTTTGGAAACTGCACTCGTCGTGGCATTTAAGCGGCGGCCTAAAATGACATCCACTTCCTACTTGCACGCGACCTGCAATCATTGCACTGAGTGGCACTAAAATCCACGCCCATGGGTGATGTCAGCGCCAGCTTGTGGACACTCCTGCAATTATTAGTATTCTAATTTTAATTATGCTGTGCGATGAAGTAGAAGATGAGTCATGATGACCTCATCATATGAGTTGTCTACTTTACCACCTGGCGAGGTAGGTCCTGCCCTTATTATGGAACTATTGGCGTTATTAATAGAGCGCCGGAGGTGCTCCTAATTGGAAAGCGCTGGAGGCGCTCCTTATTGGAAAGCGCCGGAGATGCATTGGACTAATTTTTGGCAACGGATCATATCCGGAGCTCAATTATTACAATTGTCCTAGAGAAGGGAACCGCCATTTACTAGTTTTCAACTCCCTTGGTCGAGAAAGACAGCCATTTGCTGGTTTTCCATCTTTCTCAATTTTTTTTTTCCAGAAGGCAGCCATTGCTGGTTTTCAACCTTCTTTTATTTTTTATTATATATATATATATTATTAATATTTTTTTATTTTTTATTTTTTATTTATTTTTATTTTATTATTCCAACACCGTGACAGAGGAGGTATCCCCTATATCAAAACACAGATCATCAAGAAATTCTTCTTTAGTAGCCGGTCTTTTGTAGAGCTTTATCCGGTGAACATTTACTAGAAATGTGTTTGTGCTCCCATCAATTGGTTGCAATAATACAGTTCCATTTTCAAACACTTCCTTTATTTGATAAGAACCCAGCCAGTGAGTCTGTAATTTCCCTTTGAATTCTTTGAATTTAGAATCATAGAGAAGAACCCAATCTCCTTGTTGAAATGTCCTCCTCTTGATATGTTGGTCATGCCAATATTTCCTTTGGTACTGAACCAGTTCTATTTGCTGAATGGCTTCTGTCTGAATCTCATCCAACTCGTTGAGTTGAAGAATTCTGTTCTGCTGAATTGTAGACAGCGGCAGCCCAACATCCAATATAGTTTTAAGTGTCTGGAGTTCAAATTCTATAGATAGTATAGGCTTTTTCCCATAAACCAATTCATATGGTGAAAACTTTGTTGTGGACTTCCAAGTGGTGTTGTAAGCCCAAACTGCTTCAGGTAGTCTATTAGCCCAATCCTTTTTGTTCATTGCTACTATCCTTGTTAGGATATTCTCAAGTTCTCTGTTAGTTACTTCTACCTACCCATTTGCTTGAGGATGGTAAGGTGAAGCTTTTCTGTGCTTGACTTGGTATAAATATGTGAATGCCTTGATTACCTGTGAAGTAAATTGAGGTTCTCTGTCTGAAACTATTGATTTTGGGGCTCCAAATCTCAAGAAAATTCTATTGTAAAGGAAATCAACAACTTTTTCTTCTCTTGCAAACTATAATGCTTGAACCTCAGCCCACTTAGTAACATAGTCTGTGCATACTAGAATATACTCCTTGCCTGATGATGGCGGTAAAATTGGTCCCACAAAGTCTAAACCCCATTGCTCAAATGGTTCCATCATGACTTGAGGATGTAGCAGCATTTCCTGGGTAAAGGTGAGCTGCCCCATCCTTTGGCACTAGTCACAGTGCTGCACATACTTCTTTGTGTCTTTATGAAGAGAAGGCCAGTAGTAACCAGCTCCAAGGATCTTGTGGACTGTCCTATGGAAAGAGTAGTGGCCACCAGATGGGACCACATTTAAATAGTAAACCATTCAACCATTTGTAGGATAAACTTTCTTTAACCAACCATTTTCTTTGTTTTGAAGTAAAATGGGATGGATACAAGCCTGTAGCTAAAAAATTAGCTATGTTAACAAACCAAGGTACAGTAGTGGATATGGCAAAAAGATGTTCATCTAGAAATTTGTCCTCCACTGGTTGATCTTCTCCTCCTGTATGCAATCTTGACAGAAAATCAGCAACCAAATTAAACTTTCCTGGATTATCAACTATGGTAATATCAAATTCTTGCAATAGCAATAACCACCTGATGATCCTTGCACCTACTACTGGTTTATTCATTAGGTACTTGATGGTTGCATGATCAGTGTGCACAAATATTTTATATCCGGTAATATAATGTTTGAATTTGTTTATAGCATAGATAACTGCCAAGAATTCTTTCTCAGTTGTTGTATAATTTCTTTCTGCAGAGGTAAGGTTTTTGCTGATGTAATAAATGGCATGCATACTTTCTCCTTCCTCCTTTTGTCCTAAAATGGCCCCAATGGATTCATTTGAAGCATCAGTTTGTATGTGGAATGGTAAAGTCCAATTAGGTCCCCTTAAAACTGGTGTCACAGTAAGCTTCTCCTTCAAAGTTTCAAATGCTGATTGACAGTCTGCTGTCCAGAGAAATTCTGTTTCCTTGTTAAGCAGGGTAAACAGGGGGGCAGCTATTTTGCTAAAATTTTCTATGAACCTCCTATAGTAGCCTGCATGACCTAGAAAACTTCTGACATCAGTCTGATTTTTGGGTGAAGGCAACTGTGTGATTACTTCTATCTTGTTCTAATCCACTCTGATCCCTTTTTCTGAAATATGGTGTCCCAAAACAATTCCTTCCTCCACCATCATAAAACATTTCTCATGGCTAAGGGACAGTCGATTTTTATCACAAAATTTTAGTACTTTTCCAAGGTTTGTGAGAGCTTCCTCGAAGTTATTCCCATACGCAGTAAAGTCATCCATGTAGACTTCCATGCATTCATTAGCCAGTTCAACAAAAATAGCTAGAACCAGTCTCTGAAATGCAGCTGGGGCATTGCACAGCCCAAAAGGAAGAACTTTGTAAGCAAAGGTTCCCCAAGAGCATGTGAAGGTTGTTTTGTCTTGGTCCTCAGGTGCTACTTGAATTTGATTATACCCACTGAATCCATCTAAAAAAGAAAAATACTTTCTCCCAGCAAGGTTGTCTAGAACTTGGTCAATAAATGGTAAGGGAAAGTAGTCCTTTTTTGTGGCCTTGTTGAGTTCTCTATAATCAATACACACCCTCCATTTCCCATTCTTTTTAGGCACAATGACAAGGGGTGAGACCCACTGGCTGTCTGAGATTGATATATGAACCCTGCCTGGAGTAATTTTTCTATTTCAATTTTGACAATGTCCTTTAAGGCAGGATTCAATCTTCTTTGTGGTTGTCTGACAGGTTTAATATCCTCAGTGTAGATATGATGGGTACAGATTTCAGGAGGTATGCCTTTCATATCTTGGTATTCCCAAGCAAAAGATGCTGAGTGGGAAACCAAAACCTGAATGAGTTTTTCTTCCTGACTTGCTGTTAACTGAGTATTTATATTAAGTGTTTTCCCTGGCAGAATCATGACCTGTTTTGTAATTTGATCCATAGATGTGGTGGGTCCATATATTGGTGTCATGGCATTGAGAGGACAAGAATGTGGGAGTAACATGTGGAAGGTGGCTAAGTCCCTGTAAAAGGTTTCCCCACAAGGAATAATGTTGGTAAGGGTACAATGAGAAGAAACAAGAAGTTCTCTCTGAAGATCTTGGGCGAGTTCCATCACATCTTTGTTGATTAGGATGTGAGTGAAGTCTTCCATTGTATCATAGTATACTTCTTCTCCTAATTCTCCCAGATGTTCCCTAATGGTTACCATAGCTAATGAGGCACTGTTGTTCATGTTATCCGGTTCATCCACCCATACTCTTCCTGTGTAATGCACCGATGGTTTAGCTGGAGGATACAGAGATATTTTCTTTAAAACTATCCCATTAGAAATGACCATATCTCCAGTTTGACAATCAATAGATGCTGCTGCAGTAGCCAACCATGGCCTTCCTAAAATCAGCGGATAAGTATTTCTCTAGTTTCTAGGTTCCAATATTAAGAAATCCACTAGGAATTCCCATGAATCTATCACAACAGGTACATCAGTGATCACTCCCTTTGGAACAGCTACTGACTGATCAACAAGTTGAAGAATTGTAGTCATGGATTGGATACCTGACAGAGCTAACTTGTCCATTGTATGAACTATCATCAAATTAATTGCTACTCCTAAGTCAACCAGAACATTTGAAATTTCTACCCCCGAGATGAAAACAGTTATGACAGGGTTCCCAGGGTCTCCATATTTTGGGAGGAGAATTTCTCCCATCAATAGATCCATTACTTTTCTTTCCACCTGTATTGTGGAGGGAAAACTTTTCTTTCTGCCTTGTGTTTTGATGCAATACTATTTGATGAATTGATTTAGTTCGGGTACATCTCTGATGGCCTGGAGGAGAGGAATTTCAATGTTTAGCTGCTTGAGTTCTTGTAAAAGCTCTGATTCCTGATTGGGTTGGATTTGTTTTTGTAAAATCTTTTTCTTGGGAGCATTTTGTTTAAGTCATTCTGAGTAGGGTGCTAGCTTTTCCATCTCTGGAGCTCTTATCAGAATTGTGTTCAAGACTGTTCTCCGGAGCTGGCTTTTTAGGAGTAACTCCAGAGTTGTCTGTGGTTGATTTTTCTAGCACTTTTTCATTAGTAATCTCCTCTGGGGGTTGATTGGATGGATTTTCAGGTTCCTCATCATTGGTTATTTCAACTATAGTTGGAGGAGAAGGTCTTGGGAATGCTTTCCCAGAACGCAGCTGGAGATTATTTGAATATATAGCATTAATTCCAGCCAGATTTTCTTGATCTGTCATATAGACAGCTGCTCCCTGTTTATTCCGTGGGTTTGGTATAGGCTGAGCTAGTAAAGGTGGTTGACTAACTGATTCATTTTGTGTTTGACCCTATGTGTTGGAGGATCCAGTTAGTAAAGCCTGCTGTTGAGGTTGGAAACGTCTAGGTTGTCCTTGGTATTGTTGATGATATCCCTGTTGAGGACCCCATTGAGGTTGCATGCCTTGTGACCCAAACTGTGGTGGCCATTGTTGATTTCCCCAAGGCTGATTTTGCCAGTTTTGGTTTTGCCAGTTTTGGTTTTGCCAATTTTGGTTTTGCCAATCCTGCTATCCCCAAGGAGGATTATTTTGAGGGCCATACCAAGCTGGATTCCACTGATTATTTCCCCAATTAGTAGGACCCCTGTAAGAAGACTGGCTTGGGTACTGATTATAAGGGAAATTTCTGGCTTGTTTTTGTCCCACATAGTTCAACTCCTCCTCTATCACAGCATTCTTTTTACTCAATCTTTTCAAGGCTGGAAGCTGACTACACTGACTGGTAGAATGTTCCCTATCACAGATTTGACAAATCTCTGATTTGTCCAAGGGACATTCTCTCAATAGGTGTTTGTTTCTACACCTAGGACAATAAATGGAAAGTGGTTCAGTTGCTTTACTTTGATCAGTTGTTCTGGTTTTTGCTTGAATCCCATCCAATGTGGTATTTAGTTGGACCAGAATATCTATTTTTAGATTTGCAATTTCTTCCATCAACTGTCCTATCTCATTCTTCCCTTTAAAAGTTTTGGATGACCTTACTCCATCTTGAGTTCTGGAATAATTCCTGCAGAGTTCCTCTATGTCAGGTATTTCCATTTTGTTAATGTTCCCTTTTCCCATTAGGTCCAGTGCCTGTTTTGATTCTTTATCCAATCCTTTTATAAACAGGGTTCTGGCCAAGGAGTGATCCACTGGATTGCCATACCTTCTCAAGGCAAAATTAAACCTATCCACATAGTCTTCTAAGGATTCTTCCTCCCCCTGCCTAATTTTAAATAGTTCTTCATTTTTATTACTGGATCTGCAATAATCTTAGTATTTTTCCAAAAACTCTGTTTCCATTTGATCCTAAGAACGGATAGAACCCTAGGGTAAACCCATAAACCATCTCATTGCAGAATCTTTCAGGGTTGAAGGGAACAGTTTGAGTTTCTAGTTATCTGATCCATAATCATAAGTTTGGCAGACTACTTTGAATTCAAACAAGAATTGATCTAGATCCTCAGAGGAAAGTCCTCTGAAATTTGGCAGATGTGCTGGTGAGATATTCTTCATGGGAGCATTGTCTCCAACAGCCAAAACAATAGGATAAGAGAAGGTTCTTGGGGCCTGATTTTCCTCTTCCCCATGATTATCATTTTCCATGTTTAGTACTAGTTCTTCTTCCTGAGGTTCTAGGAAATTAGGTTCTACCAAAGGATCTGTGATGCAGAGGTAACGCAACAGAAGCTTACAAATGGGAAGGAGGAGTCATTAATACAACCAGCATGTTAAAATCCTATCGGCTTATCATCATCATCATATTTCTTGCTAACACAGACAGCATCATCATATTTCGAAGGGGCATAAAATATCCTCCTGCTGACCACTGTTCACTTCCTTATCGCCTATCGGCGAGAGATGGTTCATCGGCCAAGGGGAAATGTCTTACCCCCGATGACTAATGTCACCCTGATGAATATATCGGTCCTATACCGATCGGCCAGACTTGGCTTATCGGTCGGACTCCAACACTCTGTCCCGATGTCCGATATCACCCCGATATTTCTTTTCATCGGTCAGGTTGCCTATCGGCAACACTTCTTCTATCGGCCAGGCCGAAAAAGGTCTCCCCGACGCTATTACTCCTACCGATGCCGAAAGGCTTAACGTCAGCAGGATAAATCTGCATCGGGTGATATTCGCAATATCCTGATGACGATGACGTCACATGCACCTGATGATGATGTCACCTGGTTATAAGACTCTTACATCCTCCGCAGCATGATAATAAAATGTCGAGTGATATTATACATATCCTGATGATGATCTTTCCGGTCCTTAGCCAAAAAATGAACTTTCACTCCTGCATGCGATAGCGACATGCGGATGATGGGTACACACAAAAGATGATCCTGACGACGATATACACACTGAGTATATATCCGACTTATATCATCCTGATGCACTTGAAACATACAGTCTTCGTCAGCTTCATAACCCGATCCAGATAGCGATATACTCACAGATGACGATGCGATTCACTCTGTCTGGAAAAGCACATGCAGATCCCTGTATATCCGTCAGCTGCATGCAAACTCACAGAACCGCACAATTTCACAAAGAAAATATGATGATCGGGCCGGATCACCTTTAGATCAAAACTTAATAGTTTATCTTCCTAAACCTAGCACATGAGGATGCTAGGTTGATTCACAGCATGCTACCAATCGATCTCCCACACAATGAAATGCATAAACAGAAAACTAGAATACAACCTAAACTAACATGCATGACCATTCCACCGATTCACAGAATCAACCGGTGGAAGGGTTGAAAGAATCCATTAACCTGTAATCAGAACAGAAATCAAAACATAAACAACTGATAAACCAGATAATGCAATTGATGAGATCTTATTTAGATGAAACACAAATGTCCTGTTTCTACAACAATGTTTCACAATGTCTGGACTGATCTCTGGATTTCACTCAATCACCAGTACAACATAACACAACTACTACTCTCTCTCTGATATGATATTCTCTGATCTCAAACCCTAACTGATCTGAGTTATTTATAGCAATATCCTACGAGTACTACCAACTCGATTCCCAGCGGCTGGGAGCTTCCAAGCGGCTGGGAGAGGACAGCTCAGACAACCTGATCACGAACTCTAACTACCTGCACACTCTCCTAAGCTGATCTAATACATATGCATTGGTCCAATGGACCTTATTACATTATGAAGTCAAACATGCTAAAAATAGACTAATGTCCTGTCATGCGGACAATGAACCTATATCCTGTCTTGTAGGGGTGCTCCTGCACCATACTCCCCAGAAGAAGAAATCTCAAGTCCACTTGAGATGAGAGTATGAAGATCGGCACCATGGTTCTGGATCTGCTCTTCAGTCATCCATACTGCTTCCAAATTCGGTTTTCCCTTCCAAGAGACTAGATACTCCAAGTACTGTTTGTTCCGGGTCTGTTTGACCACTCGGGTGTCCAAAACCTTCTGCAACTGTGGAGGATCATGCTTGGGAATGTTATCATGGACTGTATCCTGTAGGAGTTCCTGATCTGCATCTGGATAAGACTTGTATGGAGTTAAATCACATACATTGAATATAGGGGACAAACCAAGATCAGGTGGGAGTTGTATCTCATAAGCATTCTGTCCATGCTTGTGCAAGATCTGACATGGTCCAACTTTTCTCTGCATAAGTTTAGTATATTTTCCCTTAGGAAGTCTGTCCTTCTTCAAATGAACCCATACCAAATCTCCAACATCAAACTGAACATCCTTCTTCTTTTTATCAGCATACTCCTTATACTTCAAGGTGGTTTGCTGCAGTTGGGTCTTGACTTGATCATGAACCTCTTTTATGGCTTCTGCAAAAGCTTCTCCTTCTGCACTAACAGGGTCTACTGTAGGTAGATCTCTCAATTCCAAAATTCCTCTTGGATGCATACCATAAACTATCTGAAAAGGTGATTTCCCTGTGCTCCTATTGATAGTATCATTATAGGAAAATTCAGCTTGAGATAGAATAGTATCCCACTTTTCTCCATGTTGTTTTGTCAAACATCTAAGCAAATTTCCTAAGGAACGGTTCACTACTTCAGTCTGTCCATCCGTTTGAGGATGATATGCAGAGGAAAAAGACAAATTTGTTCCAAGTTTCCTCCAAAGAGTTCTCCAGAAGTGACCAATAAACTTCACATCCCTATCTGACACTATGCTCAATGGCAATCCATGGATTCTGACAATCTCCCTGAAAAACAAATCTGCAATGTATGAAGCATCAGTAGTGGTTTTGCATGGCAAGAAATGTGCCATTTTGCTGAATCTATCCACTACAACAAAAACACTGTCAAACCCTTTCCTTGTCCTTGGTAAACCCAAGACAAAATCCATACTTATGCTTTCCCATGGTCTGGAAGGAATGGGTAAGGGCTGATATAAACCTGCATTAGTTGACCTGCCTTTAGCTTTATGACATATCACACATGTCTCTACAAACTTTCTGACATCTGATGGTAACTTAGGCCAAAAGTAATGTCTTCGGACAAGATCAAGAGTCTTATCTAGACCAAAATGGCCTGCCATAGCTCCACAATGTTTCTCCTTAATGATGTTTAACCTCATAGAACACCTTGGAATACATAACTGTCCACCTTTGAACAACAATCCATCCTGAATCAAAAATTCAGAGAGTTCAGCATGATATTTCTCTCTAAAAGAAGTACATACATGATATATCTCCCCAAAATCTTCATCAGTCTCATACATGGTCTTTAGTGAATCAATGCCAACACTTTCTAACTGAATCTGGTGGACTGTTATAATTCTCCTGCTCAAAGCATCTGCAACTTTATTCTTGACTCCTTTCTTATGCTTCAATGTAAAAGTAAAAGCTTGTAAGGTTTCTACCCATTTCATGTGTCTGTGGTTCAGCTTTTCCTGGCTGTTTATGAAACTCAGAGCCTGGTTATCTGTGAATACTATGAATTCCTTTGGCATCAAGTAATGCCTCCATTTCTTGAGTGACTGGACTAAAGCATACATTTCCAAATCATATGAGGAATACCTCTTTTTAGCATCATTGAGCTTCTCACTGAAAAATGCAATAGGTGTACCTTCTTGGCTGAGTACTGCTCCAATGGCCATGTGACTGGCATCACATTCCACCTGAAAGATTTTGTTAAAGTCTGGAAGTGCAAGGACTGGCTGCTGTGCCACCTTCTTCTTCAATGTTTCAAAAGAATCATCTGCTCTTTGAGTCCAAACAAATCTGCACTTCTGTCCTCCTTTGATGGTATCAAGCATGGGTGCACAAATATGACTAAACCCTCTTATAAACTTCCTGTAGAAGGTTGCTAACCCATGGAAACTTCTGACATCATTCATAGTCTTTGGGGTTGGCCAAGACAATATGGCACTTACCTTCTCCTTATCCATTTGTAACTTTCCTTGTGAAATGACAAAACCCAAATATGTGATCTCCTCTTGCATGAACAAACACTTGTCTAAATTTATCATCAGCTGCTCTTCATGTAACCTCTTAAGAACCAGATCTATGTGTCTGAGATGTTCTTCTTTTGTGTTGCTGAAAATTAGAATGTCATCTAGATATACTATGACAAACTTACCAATGAACTCTTTCAAAACCTCATTCATCAACCTCATAAAAGTACTAGGTGCATTAGATAAACCAAAAGGCATAACCTTCCATTCATATAACCCTTCATTAGTTTTGAATGCTGTTTTCCATTCATCTCCTGGCCTAATCCTGATCTGATGATATCCACTCTTTAGATATATTTTTGTAAAATACTTAGCACCTCCCAAACAGTCAAGTAAATCCTCTATCCTAGGGATTGGAAACCTATACCTGATTGTGATCTTGTTAATAGCTCTGGAATCTATGCAAAGCCTCCAAGTTCCTTCCTTCTTTGGTGCTAGTACAGCTGGTACTGCACATGGACTTAAACTTTTCCCAATCAGACCTGAATCCAATAATTCTTCAATTTGTCTGGCTACTTCTGCATTCTGTTCTGGAGTTAGCTTATAGGCTGCTTTGTTTGGAAGTGTTGACCCTGGAATTAAGTCTATGCAGTGACTGATATCCCTGACAGGTGGTAGGGATCTTGGCATTCCTTCTGAGATGATACCTTTGTACTTATCCAATAGCTCTTGGATAGCTGGGTCTATGAACCTTTGCTTTTTCTCTTCCTTCACTTCTTGCTGCTGTTCTTTATTCACCCTCATACATGGGATTAGGGCATATGCAACTGCACTTTCTGCTGCTACTTCTTTCATGAACTGTTTACCTTCCATCAGCATTACCTTCACCTCTTTTCCTTTAGATTTCTCCTCCTTTTCCGTCAATGGTAGTAACTTTATAACCTTACCATCTTTAGTGATTGTATAGGTGTTTCTAACACCATCATGTTGTGCCTTCAAATCATACTGCCATGGTCTACCAAATAAAAGATTGCAAGCATCCATCGTGGTAATATCAAACAACAACTTATCCTTATATGCTCCAATCTGAAATTCTACCCAAGCCTGCTCTTCTACAGTTGTCTGCTGACCTTGGGTAAGCCATGAGACTTTATATGGGGATGGGTGAGGCAATCTCCTAAGCTTAAGTTTTGTCACCATTTCTTCAGACACAAAATTTTCAGTAGAACCAGAATCAATCAAAACTTTACATGCCTTACCTCCTGCTTTGCAAATGGTCCTGAAAAGAGACTTTCTTTGAGGGGATTCTTTGTCAGGTACCTTCATGGTAGTCACTGTTCTTCTCATCATTAGAGACTCTCCACTTTCTGGGTATCCATAATTATCAGGAGCATTCACACTCTGAAAAGCATTAGAGCCTGTCATACTTTGATTATCAGGTTCTTGGATCAGATTTGTTCTCCTTTCTCCTGTTGAGCTTGTGGCCTTTTCTGGACATCTGCTGGCTATATGGCCTTCTTTGTTACAGTTATAACATCTGATGGATCCTCTGCCCTGGGATCTTCCTCTGAAAGGTCTTCTACCCCTGAAGTTTCCTTGCTGACTATAATTTTCCCCCTGGTTCTGACTATTGTTTCCCTTACTATTGTCATGACTGGATTCTCCTTGATATCCATGTCCATGTCCTCTACCTCTAAAAGGACCTCTTCCACCCCTTTGTTGTCTTCCTCTTCCTCTATTGTGTTGTTCTTGTTTTCTCTTTAACTTCTCTTCCACTTTCAATGCCAACTGAAAGCATTTCTGAACTGTATCTGGATTATGCAGACTTAAATCTTCCTGAATGTTGAACCTCAATCCATTAAGGTATTTGGCTACCTTCTCTTCTTCACTTTCCTTTACCTTTGTTTTCATACAAAGTTTCATGAATTCTTCTGTATATGAGCTGACATCTAGCTCCTTCTGCTTCAGGTTTTGCTTCCTCTTGTGTAATTGGATACTGTAATCCAATGGGACATAAGCTTCCTTTACTAATGCCATCATCTTCTTCCATGTAGCGACTCTACGCTTTCCTTCCTGTACTCTATCATCTTGGATGGAATTCCACCATGTCAAGGCAACTTCTTTCATTTTTGACTGGGCTATTTTCACCCTTTGTTGTTCTGGTATCTCCTCTGTTTCAAAGAAATTGTTCAAGGAGTCTATCCACTCCATCACTGAATCAGGTTCCATCTTTCTTGTAAACACTGGCAAATCCAGTTTCACATCCATGGTTCTCCTCTCCATGGCCTTGAGGGCGTTCAACAGTGGTCTCTGGTCTGCAGGAACGACCTCCTCGTTCCAACTAGGGATCTCTTCTTCTTCCCTAGCTTCTTCTCTACCAGAACCTACTCTGCTCCTCAACTTCGCTAACTCATCCTTCAATTCCTGATTCTGAGCCTTCATGGCCTTGCTCTCTGCAATCTGTTTCTTCACCAGAACTGCCAACTCAACGTTGGTCATCCTTGCCAGCATCTCAGATGTTCCTTCGTCACCTGACATCCTGCTATATCTTGATCTTTTCCAGAAGATCCTTCCTTTGCTCTGATACCACTATGATGCAGAGGTAACGCAACAGAAGCTTACAAATGGGAAGGAGGAGTCATTAATACAACCAGCATGTTAAAATCCTATCGGCTTATCATCATCATCATATTTCTTGCTAACACAGACAGCATCATCATATTTTGAAGGGGCATGAAATATCCTCCTGCTGACCACTGTTCACTTCCTTATCGCCTATCGGCGAGAGATGGTTCATCAGCCAAGGGGAAATGTCTTACCCCCGATGACTAATGTCACCCCGATGAATATATCGGTCCTATACCGATCGGCCAGACTTGGCTTATCGGCCGGACTCCAACACTCTGTCCCGATGTCTGATATCACCCCGATATTTCTTTTCATCGGTCAGGTTGCCTATCGGCAACACTTCTTCTATCAGCCAGGCCGAAAAAGGTCTCCCCGACGCTATTACTCCTACCGATGCCGAAACGCTTAACGTCAGCAGGATAAATCTGCATTGGGTGATATTCACAATATCCTGATGACGATGACGTCACATGCACCTGATGATGATGTCACCCGGTTATAAGACTCTTACATCCTCCGCAGCATGATAATAAAATGTCGAGTGATATTATACATATCCTGATGATGATCTTTCCGGTCCTTAGCCAAAAAATGAACTTTCACTCCTGCATGCGATAGCGACATGCGGATGATGGGTACACACGAAAGATGATCCTGACGATGATATACACACTGAGTATATATCTGACTTATATCATCCTGATGCACTTGAAACATACAGTCTTCGTCAGCTTCATAACCCGATCCGGATAGCGATATACTCACAGATGACGATGCGATTCACTCTGTCTGGAAAAGCACATGCAGATCCCTGTATATCCGTCAGCTGCATGCAAACTCACAGAACTCACAATTTCACAAAGAAAATATGATGATGATGCAGAGGCATCCACACTAAAACCTTGACATACAGCATGGATGTCCGCAACCCTTCATCATCATCATCATATTTTCCTTAACACTGTCAGCATCATCATATTTTCTCTCTGCCGACCGATATCCTCTTGCAAACAAACCTTCGACCTTTCGTCTGTCAGCAGCATCATCATATCCGGCTATCGGCAGCATCATCATATTCGGCAAGCGCAAACATCCTCCTGATGTTCACTGTTCATCTTACCGCCAACCTCTATCTTCATCATCATGATGTTCAACATCATGTTCATCAGCAGGATATAGAACATCTGGTTCCTCCCATATATCCTGATGACGACAACCTCATGCACCGTTCCTTCGATGCTTATGTCACCCCGATATCCTGATGACGATTATCCTGATGACGATGACGTCACATGCAGCTCCTTCAATATCCTGCTGCTCGATATCCTGATGACGATTATCCTGATGACGATGACGTCACATGCAGTTTCTTCAATATCCTGCTGTCAGCCAAACTTAACATTATCGGCCCGCGAAGTTTTTATCAACCCGATCTTCTACCTTATGCCGATACGCTCCTCCTCGGCAACACCTGATGATGATCACCCCAATGCACATTCACTTTATGCAATCGACTGCATCATGCTCATCTCCACTTACTCGGATGACGCCCGAAGCAACTGCAGGATATACACAGAAATATCCTGATGATGCCATTGCGAAGGATTTTCCACCCTTAGCGAAATTTGATCCGTCGAACCTCCTGGGATGACCTGATCCGCTTCCTGGACAACTTTCCAGACTCTAACTACCAGCACGACCTAGCACATACCCATGCTAGGGTCTTCAACACTCTTCGACGACGATCCTGCACACCTGCATGCAAACGAACACAAATTGCAGACTAAACCCTAACCTACTGTACATAGCCATTCCACCGATTCGACGAATCAACCGGTGGAATGGATCAGCAAATCCATGAAACCACCAAAACAGCAACTCGATTACACAATGGAGATCAAACAGAAAATGAACACAAACAGGATCTTTATTGATTTCAAAGGATGCAAATACAATATTCAGTCTCTCTCTGCAATCTAACTCCTCTGCTCAATGCAATACTATACTATATCTAAAACCAACCGATCCTCAAGTATAAATAGGATCTCCTGCGAGTACTACTGACCCGACTCCAAGTGGCTGGGAAATCTCTCCAGGCGGCTGGGAGATCCAACCGGACCTACAGCATAACAGCTGTCTTAACAAACTAGCTAAAAATAGTAAAGCATGGTCAACATGACCTTATTACATGCATTGGTCTTATCAGACCTTCTTGGAAACATTAACCAGACTTAAACTAACTAACTGCCTCATGGAGGCCAGCTGTCAGGTAGGTGCTCCTGCACCAGATGATCGGGTCGGATCACCTTCAGATCAAAACTTAACAGTTTATCTTCCTAAACCTAGCACATGAGGATGCTAGGTTGATTCATAGCATGCTACCAATCGATCTCCCACACAATGAAATGCATAAACAGAAAACTAGAATACAACCTAAACTAACATGCATGACCATTCCACCGATTCACAGAATCAACCGGTGGAAGGGTTGAAAGAATCCATTAACCTGTAATCAGAACAGAAATCAAAACATAAACAACTGATAAACCAGATAATGCAATTGATGAGATCTTATTTAGATGAAACACAAATGTCCTGTTTCTACAACAATGTTTCACAATGTCTGGACTGATCTCTGGATTTCACTCAATCACCAGTACAACATAACACAACTACTACTCTCTCTCTGATATGATATTCTCTGATCTCAAACCCTAACTGATCTGAGTTATTTATAGCAATATCCTACGAGTACTACCAACTCGATTCCCAGCGGCTGGGAGCTTCCAAGCGGCTGGGAGAGGACAGCTCAGACAACCTGATCACGAACTCTAACTACCTGCACACTCTCCTAAGCTGATCTAATACATATGCATTGGTCCAATGGACCTTATTACATTATGAAGTCAAACATGCTAAAAATAGACTAATGTCCTGTCATGCGGACAATGAACCTATATCCTGTCTTGTAGGGGTGCTCCTGCACCAATCTGCCTCAACTTTTTGTTGTAATTCCTGGATATAATTGGCAAGTGGAATATCTGTAGGATCTAAGGGATTGTTGTTTTGAAGTGCAGGTTCCAAATTAAGATCTAGGTTTCCTTCTTCAACAAGATTTTGTACCACCTCACTGCTTTCCCCTATGGTGTGTTGTTGGGGTGTCTGCTTAATATATCTTCCTTTGAGATCTCTAGCTCTAACCATACAGATCTATTCTAAAAACTGTTTTTAACTCAGTGTCCCTAATTAACACAAACTACATCCCCGACAACGGCGCCAAAAATGACAGGTTGTCGCTGTACCTCATCATTTAATTTGTTTTCAGATGTCAAAGAACCAAGGCTGTGTCCATGGCTGTCTGCAACTAGGGATTCTAAGTGACCAATTTATAGCTAATCCTAATGCTTAAAAGAATGACTAATCTATCTGCTTGTTGGATAAATGGAATGAATGCTTGTAAAACAGAAGAAAATAGGAAATGTACTTAAAGCAAAGAAAAAATAATATGCATCTATCTATTAAAACAGGAAACACCTTTATAAAAAAAACTTGAAACAATAAAACAGAGATACTAGCCTCCTGCTTGATTGGTGAGAGTGGGCCCTTGCTCCGCACCTTTGAGGCTGAAGGCTATTGCAGGAAATTAGCACAAAAGATAATCTACACTAAATTTAGTCCAATTCATTCATTTCTATATTCATGAAAATGTATGGCTATAGCAGAACTGAAATCTCTGAAAGATCAGAATAATTTTATCATCGTTGTTCTATTACTATTTCTGAAAGTATATATAAAAAGAGTGATGATATATCACTGAACTTATCTATCAGTCTTTCTAGGAGATGACACCATCTCTTATTTGTACTTAACTATCTAACTTATGAAAGATCATCATGCAAGAAAGGTAGACTTGAGTGGAACAGAAGTCCACTCAGAGGTCTAAGTTTAGGTCTTAATACACTTGGGCATCAAAGCCCTAAAAATAAGAATATTGGATTAGTTCAATTCGTGACTCATGCAAAATCTTTGGAAAGATAAAACTTTAGAAGTTTAACTGATAGTTGACCCTTTACCACTCAGGTGATGATTTGATTGAAGTGAGGGGGGTATTAGGATTGCTGCTGAAGTGTCTGGGCGGCAGCTCTATCTGGAACATGCCCCGTTCTCAGGAGGCGCCGGAGATAGCTGTTCCTGTCTGCAGCTCCAGAGATATTCTAGACACTCGCAGAGCTCCAGAGAGTCATTCCCCATATCTTCAAAACACCAGGTGTCACTATTCTTTGTTATGGTCTCTGAAGATCATTGAAGATGATCTCCGGAGATGCCCAAAATCACTATTTCTAACATTTACACCTGCTGATTCAAAAAGGAAAGAGAAATTCTATATTTTTCCATTAATCCCATGCACATTAGTCATCTAATCAGAAATTCTAATCTCAAGTAATCTATCTTAATTAATCACAAAATAGAACAATCTTGCTAACTTATTTGAGTGCAGACACAAGGAAGATGAACTGAATAGGGGAAAAATTAGGCAAAAAGGGGTGTATTTTATGAGTGCTATTTGACACTCATCAGTTGGATGTCATGTCGCATCAAACAAGAGAAGAAGATACAGTTCATGGTTGGATGTCATGTCCCATCAAACAAGAGAAGAAGATACAGTTCATGGTTGAATCCAACAAGAGAAGAAGATACAGTTCATGGTTGAATCCAACAAGAGAAGAAGATATAGTTCATGGTTGGATGTCACATCCCATCCAACAAGAAAAGAGAGAACATATAGTTCATATTAAGATGGGAATTAGAAGCACAAAGATGATCAAATGTGTTGTTGATGCTATTGATGGTCTGTAGTATGTATGATCCAAGTTCCATGATGATTGCATTACCGGAAGAGTGTTTTGTTGTTGATTGTTTGAAGACAGTGTCACTTCTGTGAAGATGTTCTTTACAGGACAATGGAATGCTTTGCATTCCTCCACATTTGCAGATATAGCCATGCAGTTTTGGAATTGTGTTCAGGATGCAGTGAAGGTGATAATTCCAAGTTTTCAGATCATTTGTCCTTCCGCTATGAAAGTTATGCATGATAGAGTATCGACATGTGTTCTGGCAGAGTATGCTAGTGTTGAAGACCTGTTGGAATGCTCTATATTCCTCTAGAAATGAATGAATTCCCTTGAGGTTTTGAGCACATGTTTATGGATGTGTATTACATGTTTCCTTGCATTTTCAAAGTTCTTGGTGGTCCATAGCTCAGTTTTTTAAATGACAGCATGTTGCAATGTGTTTCAGATGACAGATTATTCTCAGAGTTAATGATTGAAGCTATGGGACACAATTCTTTGATGTGTAGTGGAAAAAGAGTGTTTGGGGATGTTGTATGAGTCATTTGGACTCATTTGGAAAAGTTTCACAAAGATGTTTCTTGTTTCTAGTACCGCACAAGGTTTTCAAGTTGATGTGGCCGTTATACTTAAAGTCTTCATGTGTTTTGCTTAAAGCTGTCCTTTTTCCAATTGAGTAGAGTGTGTGGATGTAATTCCTTGGTGTTTGAAGCTGTGAAGGATGTTTTGTACCTGGTTAAGCAAGTGTTGGTGTCCGCAAGGCATGGGTCTTCTACTGGTGTAACACAGGGTTTCACGTAGTGGTGCAGGAGCACCATTTGATCAAAGTTGTCAATTATGGAAGTTGTTGTCTAGGCTTTAGTTTTGGTATGTTTTACATAAAATAAGGTCTTGAAAAGACCATTTATTGATGTAATAAGCCCACTAGAGATATTTTTGTAGTGGAGGTCATTTTAGGATTAGAGTCTTTAATATTTTTTCTCAAGTTAGTACATGCTATTTTGGGCAGCATTAGTGGAAAGGCTAAGTTAAGCTTCTTTTTTAATTTTTCCCACAACATGGAGTTATGGAGAAGGTGGAGTTACATTGTAGACATGATATTTATGCCTCTCACTTGTTGAGGAAGAGAGAGTATGTAATTGGGAGTGAAGAAATGCAAGATTTTCCCTATTTTTACTATTTTTCTCATTTTTTTGTTGTTGTACGGTCCATACGGCTCTTCCAGAAGGTACAATTGGTAGGAGATGAAAGGTTTGTGAATTAGCTTCAATTTTCAGGTGCTTTGGAGGTTTTAAGTTCTATTATGTAAAAGTTATTGATTTTTTAGTGAAGACTGCCCTGCTGAAACAGTGAGCTAGGGTTTCCATAGAAAAATGGAGGTTTAAACGTTTTCCACTGTCCAAAAATTATGAAAATGGAAATATAGCTGCTGCACCATGTTATTTTTGCTTTCCAATTGGTTTGGGATCATTTCATGAAGTTTTGTACGACTTTGAGGAAGCCGTAGATGTTTTTTCTTCCTATTTTTTAGGCTTGACAAGGGTTTTGAACATGAATTTGGAATTTAGAGCTTAGAGGAGCAGTTCTGACCCTAAAATTGGAAAAATCCCTCATTTGGAAATGTGTTTAAGGTTCCCAAATAGTTTTTAGGATTTTGATAAAGGAAAATTTCAAACTTTCTTTGTAAAAGTGGCCTAATTAGGCCTATTACTAGAATTACCAATCATTTTTAGGGCCTTATGTTAAAAAACAATCATACCTTCATGAAAGATATGTTATGTAAAGGGATAATGGGTACCCAAAACAGGTTTCAGTTCATGGGTTTGAGTCTTTTTATGAAATTTATGCCAAAAATACTTCATTTGTTGTCCTAATTAGGCCTAAGAACAACAGGTACAGTCCATTTTTGAGACATCTGTTCCAAAAGAACCTATGATGCATGCTTAGTATGTTTTATTACTAAATAATGAGTATCCAAATATGTCTAGAGTTGTGGGTTTCAGTGCTTGAGTTAAAAGTTATGGATTGACAGTCCTTGGTGAAGGGCTACTAGGCTATGCGGGCAGTTTGGGATGGCACTTAGTAACAATTTCAAAGTCTAAGTTCTTGATGACCATGTATGGTCTGAACATGCCACATTCATCATTCCAAAAGTGTTCCATGTGTTGGTTTGCAGATATTGAGGGTTTGGACAAGTTTTGGGTTTGTAGCCCTTGAAGAGCCCATGTCAAGTTAGAGTAGAGTTTGATAACCATAACCCCATTGTTGTGAAATTTAGGTTCAATAGGTCTGATGGTCTTATAGATCTGCATCAAGTGGTATCAGAGCTCAGGTTCAGGGTCTAATTGGGAAGAAAGAAAGAAAAAAGTTGAAGTGTGAAGGAGGAATAGTGCAAGATGCCTCCTAAAGGAAGTATAGTTGCAAGGAAGATTGATCAACAGGCTAGAGAACTAGAAGCCTTGAAGAAGGAGATTGCTGCACTGAAGTCTAAAGCTGGGGTCACCATGAATGAAAGTGAGTCTAAAGAAGAAGAAACTTCTAGTGAAGAGGAAGAGTTGGATCTAGAGGATGTGAGGATGGTAAAGTTTTTGAAAGCTATGAAGGGTGATGGGCATAGCAAAATGGACTTGCCTATGTATGGAGGTAAACTAGATGGTGAATAGCTCTTGGACTGGATAGGAGCCATGGAGAATTACTTTGAAAGTGAAGAAGTAGATGAAGATCACAAGGTGAGGAAGGTTAAGATCAAATTGAAAGGGCATGCTTTGCTGTGGTGGAACTTTGTGCAAGATGAAAGCAGAAACATGGGAAGAACAAGATCACTTCTTGGGAGAGAATGAAGGCAAAATTGAAAGGTAAGTTCCTTCCTGGTGATTATAATGTTCAATTACTTAAAAGATTATAAAATCTTAGGCAAAAAGAACAAGATGTGCAAGCATACACCAGGGAATTCTATAGGTTAAGTATAAGAACAAAGCATGAGGAGGATGAGGAAGAAAGAGTAGCTAGATATCTCAATGGCCTAAGGTATAACATTCAAGATGAAATCAGTTTGTTGGCACCAAAAATAGTGGAACAATGTTTTCAAATGGTAATGAGAGCAGAAGAAAAACTCAAGAGGAGACAAGAGAAGGTGACAAGAGGAAGAGGCAGTACTCCTAGAGGCAGAGGTACATTTTCAACACCAAGACAGTCCAAAGAAAATCTTGAAGAGGCTGATAAGAGTAAAGAACAAGCACTTGAATCAAGAGGAGGATGGAGAAGTGGAAGAACAAGCTTTAGGGGCAGATATACAGATCAAGGAAGATGTTCCAATGTGTTTTTAGGAAAGTGTTACAACTGTGGTGAGTTTGGTTATCCAGCCTACAAGTGCCCTGACAAGATTGGTACTACTTCAAGTGGGGGTGAAAGAAGAGGTGAAAAGAGAGTCCAAATTATGCAAGAAGATGAAAGAGAAAGTGTCAATGCTGCACCAAAGGTGGGTGAGTCTTTGATGGTGAGAAAACAACTCTTGAAGACATACATGGAGAAAGAGCAAATTCAAAGAATCTGAGCCTTGTTTAGGACAGCTTGTAGATGTAAAAATAAGGTATGTAAAGTGATTGTTGATTCTGGATGCACTGGCAATATGGTCTCTAGTGAAATGGTGGACAAATTGAATTTGCAAAGGGTACCTAGAGAGAAGCCTTATCAAGTGTCTTGGGTTAGTGAAAATCAAACCATTTTGGTGAGTGAACAACCTACTGTTGAATTTCAAATTGGTCCATATATAGATAAAGTTGTTTGTGATATTCTACCTATGAGTTGTTGCCATGTTTTGCTTGGGAGACCTTGGCAATTTGATAGGTTTGCAATTTATCATGGGAGACAAAATACATATAACATTGAAAAGGATGGGATATCATTCATTCTAACTCCATTGGTTGAAGAGGTAAGATAGCAAGGTGAGATCATAATGATAGGGAGAAAAGAATATGTGAGCAATGAGGAAGGTGAGAGTATGAAGTTTGCAACTAAGTGACAGTTTGATACTGTTAGGATAGTGAATAGGAAGGATAAACATAATGTGCAGACAGAGATGAAGAAGAATGCTTTTGTGTGGAAAGGGAAAGAATGTGGAATGATGTCTCAGGTTAGTATAGACAAGAGTAAGTATGAAGTGCAAGGAAAAAGTGAAGGCATATTGATAGGGACAGTCACGTGCCCTGTGGTGATGAAACATGTAAAAAGGGTAGCCTAGTGATGTTGAAACAGAAGTTTGTAGGATTGGTAAGGTAGTGAATAAAAGGACAGTAGATTGTGATACTGTTTGGAAGTGGAAAAGGTATGTGCAGGTCTGACAGGACCACTAAATGCATTGGTACATATTTTTGTAAGGCTGACAGAGGAAAACATGAAGGGGGGAAGGATATTGAGCAGGGACTATACATGAAGAATAGAGGAAGGTGGATGGCAGTTGTATGAAAGCTTGAGTAAAGATGTAAAGATGAATATGACATTAGAGTTTGATGAAGAAAAAGATGAAAGACACCCCACAGTACTGTATGACAGAGTGAAGCAAGCTTCAAGCAAAGACAAGAACAAAGATGGCAAGGATAGTGAGATTCAAGAACAAAATGAACTATTAAAGGAAAGCATGAAGATCAAAGACACGTAAAGAACAATGGAGGACAAATTGCTAGATTCTTTCCAAGGGACTTGGAAAACTTCAAAGTTGGGGGTGTATGGTGCAGGAGCACCATTTGATAAAAGTTGTCAATTATGGAAGTTGTTGTCTAGGCTTTAGTTTTGGTATATTTTACATAAAATAAGGTCTTGAAAAGACCATTTATTGATGTAATAAGCCCACTAGAGGCATTTTTGTAGTGGAGGTCATTTTAGGATTAGAGTCTTTTAATATTTTACTATTTTTCTCTCATTTTTCACTGTTGTATGACCCGTACAGCTCTTCCAGAAGGTACAATCGGTGGGGATGAAAGGTTTGTGAATTAGCTTCGATTTGCAGGTGGTTTGGAGGTTTGAAGTTCTATTATGTACAAGTTATTGATTTTTAGTGAAGACTGCCCTGCTGAAACATGAGCTAGGGTTTGCATAGAAAAATGGAGCTTTAAACGTTTTCCACCGTCCAAAAAATTTGAAAATGGAATTATAGCTTCTGAACCATGTGCTTTTTGCTTTCCAATTTGTTTGGGATCATTTCATGAAGTTTTGTACGAGGTTTGAGGAAGCCCTAGGTGTTTTTTCTTCCTAGTTTTTAGGCTTGATAAGGGTTTTGAACATGGAATTTGGAATTTAGAGCTTAGAGGAGCAGTGTTGACCAATAAAATTGGCAAAATCCCTCATTTGGAAATGTGTTTAAGGTTCCCAAATAGTTTTTAGGATTTTGATAAAGGAAAATTTCAAACTTTCTTTGTAAAAGTGGCCTAATTAGGCATATTACCAGAATTACCAGTCATTTTTAGGGCCTTATGTTACAAAACAATCATACCTGCATGAAAGATATGTTATGTAAAGGGATAATGGGTACCCAAAATAGGTTTTAGTTCATGGGTTTGAATCATTTTTATGAAAGTTATGCCAAAAATACTTCATTTGTTGTCCTAATTAGGCCTAGGAATAGCGATGTACAATCCATTTTTGAGACATCTGTACCAAAATAACCTATGCTGCATGTTTAGAATGTTTTAGTACTCAATAATGGGTATCCAAATATGTCTAGAGTTTTGGGTTTCAGTGCTTGAGTTAAATAAATTGGCAGTCCTTGGTGAAGGGCTACTAGGCTGTGAGGGCAGTTTGGGAAGGCACTTAGTAACAATTGCAAAGTCTAAGTTCTTGATGACCATGTATGGTCTGAACATGCCACATCATCATTCCAAAAGTGTTCCATGTGTTGGTTTGTAGAGATTGAGGGTTTGGACAAGTTTTGGGTTTGTAGCCCTTGAAGAGCCCATGTCAAGTTAGTGTGGAGTTTGATAACCATAACCCCATTGTTGTGAAATTCAGGTACAACAGGTCTAATCGTCTTATAGCTCTGCATCACCTAGGACCTATCTTCTACATGTTTCATATTATTTGTTGTCTAGCGGACTTTGTAAATGTATTTTTCATGTTGTATCTGACCAACAAGCAATGTAATCAATGTAATATCATGTATAAATAGTGAATCAAATTGAGTGAGGAGAGTGTGTGTGATTGCAAGTTGATTGAAAAGTTCTCAAGTGGATAAAAAGCAGAATAAATGCATTATTGATGTGCGATTGAAGGAGAAAGAGCAAAAGTTGTTGATGTTGTTCGGATTCATCTTGAAGACATATTTGTGATAGTGATCAAGTATAGAGTGTGCCTAATTGATCAAATATTCAGAAGAAAGTGTGAAGAGGCAGAAGTGCAATCAACAAAAGTGTGAGTTTCAATGTCAGTTTTTAGATTAGTAGAAAGACTGTCATACTGTAATCTTTTGTAAGTGTGTTCTCATTTCAGGGAGTAGTAGCTTCCTTGGGAGTGACCTAAAACAAAATCTTCAGGGAGTAGAAGCTTCCCTTGGGAGTGACCATAAATCAAAGTACTTCAAGGAGTAGAAGCTTCCTTGGGTTGTAGCCCTAAAACAAAGTTGTTATTTTGAGCTTCATATATTGTGAGTTAATCCTCACTGTGGTTTTTCCCTTCTAGGGTTTTCCATGTATATCTGGTGTTATGTGTTGATGTGCATTTGTGTTAATCTTTCATGTTCATATTAATTCTGTGATGCTTAAGTTTTAAATTTTCTTTGGATAAGTTGAAGTTGTTAAAATTTGAAGATTGTTTAGATAACTGATTCACCCCCCCCTCTCAGTATCTTGGTGTGTTCAACAATTCTTATCATGAATTGTCTCCATACTTGTAATCCTATACAAGAAAGCTTTTGCTTCTTATTTTACAATGAATATCTTGGTAATCTTTATGTTCTCAATTTCTCGTAATGAGTTTTAGAGTAGGGTGATCCACAATAGTGTCCTACTTTTTGGCCAAAGTGGACATTGAAATCAACATTTTTAACCAAAATTTCACTTTCTATCACCTATAACAACTAAATTGTTAAGAATTTGAAGATGATGTGAACTAGTGATTTTTTAAGATTTTATGTGTCGATTTAAATATATTTTTAAAAAATTAAAAAAATTGTCTTTTTTATGTAATTTTTAATAATTTGTTTTTTATAGTTAACAACATTTTTAACAAGTGAGATTTATTTTATAATTCATTTTTTTTGAAAAAAATAAAATTATAAATTCTTAAACATAGATTGGTAAATATCTAGATTTTTTTTTCATATTTTTTAAAAATGCGCCTCGTAAACTTTTTAACATGACCAGTGACGCTGGTGCGACACGCCCTCCGGCTCCATAGTACGCTTTTGCCCCAGAGCTATGAACCAGTGAGGCCACACACACAGGGGACCTTATCCCCTAGCAAGAAGACTTCAAACCCACGAGCTTGTGGCCCCTGTGGGGGTTTGAACTCTGGTGGTCGCCACTACAACCCGAGCTGACTTAACCACCGAACCACGCCCCTTATCGGCTTTTTTTCGTATTTTTTATTGTATATTTTATTTATTATTATTTTTTGATGTGAGATTCGAATTATAGTTTAGGTAGTGTTAATCCATAACGCATAATTTTTTCTGTATATATCTAATTTAACTATTTTTTTTGTTGAAACAAGGACATCAATATGTAGTGTGTAAATATTTTTTTTATTTTGTTTTCTATTTTGCTAATTTTTTCCATGTGTGGAACAAAGACCTTGATGTTTGGTGGGAAAAACTATGTTCACTAGAAAATAGAAAATAAATATAATAATTAAATTAAATATATTCAAAATTATATTTTTTAGATAGCTTATTCTGAGGGCTGCGATCTTGCAAATTATCTTGTCATGTTGAATCGATTTGCTAGTCCCACCTAAGGTTTGAAATAGAAAATTCTAAAGAAACATCAAGTCACCAAAGTGAAAGGCCTATCCAAGGACTTGTCCTTGGCTGACTTGAAAAATATTAAAATATTCATATATAAATAGAACATTATAGATTATTGTATATCCAAAAAGAAGAATTGCACTCGCATATTTCACATTTCAAGATTTTTGAAAGGAAGAATATTTTCTATGATAATTTTGCTCACATTTTGGATATTTTTTGAAAGAAAATTCAAAAGAAAAGATTATTGCGGAGTGCGTTTTTGCGGAGGAGGAGATGAGAAATAAAAGACAGAGGAAAAATAAGATTGTGTTTTTATTCGACAAAAAAGGACAAAAAATTAAATGAAGGAAAGCGAAAAATATTTCAAAGAGAAAGAAGGTATGTATTTTAAAATTTTTTATTTTAATTGAAATATCAAAAAATTTAATTAGGATATAAATTTTGAGTGTTTATTGCATGGAGACCCATTCTATGTAGTTAGATTCCT